>QLTV01001839.1:106347-123115 GCA_003457575.1 Thermophis baileyi
AGGATAGAGGATATATATATATATACCTACATATACCTACATGTAGGTATATATATATATACCTACATATACCTACATGTAGGTATATATATATATATACCTACATGTAGGTATATGTAGGTATATATATATATACCTACATGTAGGTATATGTAGGTATATATATATATACCTACATGTAGGTATATGTAGGTATATATATATATATTCTCCATGATGATCTGTCCCTGACCTGGTCCTTCAGTTCTTCTAATGGTGCACTCATTGCTACTTTAACTGACTCTATCCACTTGCTGTTAATCATCCTCTTCTTCTTTCCATCTTTCCCAGCCTTCTCCAGAGAGCTCGGTCTTCATACTATGTGGTCAAAGTGGTACAATTTGACCCTGTTCATTTATACTGGGCAGTGTGATGGCTCAGCTGTTAAGATGCTGGGCTTGTCAGCTGGAAAGCCGACAGCATGGGTTCGAGACCTGAGCATCGCATGATGAGGTGAGCTCCTGTTAGTCGCCCCAGCTCCTGCCAACCTAACAATTTGAAAGCATGCAAATGTGAGTAGATAAATAGGTACCACTTCAGTGAGAAGGTTACTGCATTCTGTAGTTTCATGCTGGCTACATGATGATGGAAATGTCTCTCAAACAATGCAAGCTGAGAATGGGAGATGAGCACTGCCCCTTGAGTCAGTCACGACTGGACAGGGGAAATCTTTAACCTTATTTTACCTCCAGTGAGACCTCTAGGTTGACCTGTGTTTTTAGCAGTGCAAAATCAGGGTTTTGGTCTATGCCAGTGAATTAATTTGGTACTTAGTAGAGATTACATTG
Organism: Thermophis baileyi; assembly: GCA_003457575.1. Lineage (NCBI taxonomy): Eukaryota > Metazoa > Chordata > Lepidosauria > Squamata > Dipsadidae > Thermophis > Thermophis baileyi. Next base: position 107,175 of record QLTV01001839.1, read on the forward strand.
CATGGCTTCTTGATATTAACGGTAATAAGAAGACCAGCATTTTTCTTTCTTGCCAAGCATCTGAACATCTGGCCGGTGGGAGAAATGGACAGCACTATTCACATATCTTTTATAAATGCAATGCATTGGGTTGTAGACAGGAAAGTAATACTGATGCATTTCTTTTATTTTAAGTCATATTACTGTTTTTAAAACAACAACAAACACAGGCATAATATTATAATAGGTGAATGTAGCAAACTGGAATAAATAGGAATAAAGAAATCTGTATACATCTAAATAAATAAATATGAATGGAACAAATGGGGACAGTCACTTCATGGCAGCAAAGGGATAACATTTTCTGAATCTAAAATTTGCCGCCAACCAGTGATAATCTGAATCACTGCAGCCCAATTCTGGTGGCCCCACTGCTATGATGTAATTGCTAATCTGTCTACATTTGGTCCATTTCCGTTCTGTATGTATTGTACACCATCACAAGTCATTTGTATTAAATTGCTGTTTCAGTCTTTGAATTTAAAAAAGTGCAAGAAAAAATAATATTTGTACACAATTAACCTTAATGAACATATTTTGTACACCTCTTTTCTTACTGGTCATATCACTGTAGGGAACTCTTGCTAATGTGTACATTCTGTGCAAGTACTTCAAGCAAGAACTGAATGGCAAAAAGCAAGAAAGTACACTACAGTATCTATTTGTCTAATAGCTCAGAAAGAGCAAATTAGTTCATCTTGCTTAATACAAATCAAATTACCTTCTCCAGCATACCTGTCTAATACACCCTCATATCTGATGCTGAGCCCAGGACCATGATGTTAGCTCTACAGCTTCTCAATATGTCATCATAACCCAACAGAGAAAGACACTGCAATATGCAGGGTCCACAGATTCAAGATGAGAGTTGTCATTTGGTGGACAGGAAGAAAAACAATCATGTTAGAGAAGGGAGGGGACTATTATTTAACTAGTATTAAATTTATAAATCACCTATTGTATTCAAAAATTTAAAAAATGATATAAATGTAAGAGAATTCTCATAGTTAATGTGCAAAGTACTTTTTCAGTATGCTAAATAATGAGCATGCAAGCATAAGTAAGCAAAGATCATTTGATCCAAGGGTTTATCTAAGAATAAAATGTCAGAAAATGGAAACAAAATTGCAGTTAGGTGTCAGTCCTAACTACAAAAGATGCCCAAGAAATGTGAGGCTATATTTGCTTAATTTAAGCCAGAATTAGTTGGTAATGTCATGATGAATGAAAGAAATTTAATTATAGTCTAGCAGAGAATAGAATAAAATATAATAGAGATAAGCCAACGTTGTGCTCGACAGATGAAAAAGATTAATATGGCTGATGACTTCTTATCTAAAGAGCTTCAAATATTAATGGTATTTTTAGCAATGGCCTGCTTTGATTGATACAGGTTTTTGTTAATAAGAGAAAAGAGTTCATTAAATGATTCACTTTGATTTAACTCAAGCTTCTTTAGAAACATTTAGCTATTGAAATCTGGCAATTATTTCCTCGTTCTTACCTGGCATATGAGCTACTCTGGCATGGCACACCCTGTCAAGTGCACAGAGAAGAAGCTACAGCTAGTATGAAAATGGCTGTAAGTAGGATGAGAATTACAACAGATTACTTATCTGTTGAAGCCATATGACAAATCATGCTTTCTGTGCTTCATTCCTTTGCCTGGCAAACCCAAAGGTGTGTCATTCCACACTGACGTGGTAATTGTTTCCATCAAGAGCAGACTGACAAAGATGCATGCCAAGATCCATGAAGCTGGGCTTTGTATTCCCCCTTCTGAATTTATTCCAAGGTCTCTTGAGGACCTGTGGACACAAAGCAGTAAATGTGTCCACTGTTTTCCCCATCTCTGGAGACGCTGCATTAGGAAGACAAATGACTAATTCACCACAGCCAAATGTTGCACATTTCATGATTAAATACATGCTTCTCCAGACTTGGCTTCATTTGTTTCCCCTTACAATGAAATATGTGCATGTTATATTCTTCTTATTATTATTGTTTTGCATTGCTACATAACTAGACCCTAAAATGCTGAAGGAATTTATCCAGAGCATAACTCTTTTTCCAAGCATGAATCAAGATGGACTCAGGTCAGATATGTTATCCCAGTACTTTGCAGAAATATTTAGCTGGGATTCTTATTCAAAAATTTAACAGTGGGGCGAATTTTAAAAACCCATGTTATATTCAGTCATTTGCTTAATCGTGGAACATGGTTCAAATATCTGGACAGAATAAAATTCTGTGTTTTAACATGGACTTGGGTGGCTATATTATTGTGACAAAGGCTGCTTTGCTATAATAAACCATGTCAAAAGGTCCTGAGCTGCCTTGCACATGCTGATGCTAATGTACGAAGGAAATAGCATCTGATCAGGATTATCCATGGGTTATAAGTGCTGCATTCCAGTAATGACTCTCACGAGCACAATAGCACAGTGTACTGCTGTCCTATGCACACAACCTTCATCCAAAAGGAAAGCTTGCAGCCATCAACACATAAAGCCAGATGTTCTACACTCCACAAGGCACAGGTAAGCAAGAGGTGAGCAATGACTTATCACATAGTTGTCTCACCTGGACTGTTTTAACTACCCTCCATGGATCAATTTATTATTGTTTAAAGTTGTCTCAAATATCTGTTGGTGCAGACTTTCCTCGTATTCCATTTCTAGTACTGTAATCAGGAAAGTTAACCATCCTTGCAGTTAAGCACAATGTAAGCACATACGGGAACACCAGCATGAATGTTTGCTGAAGAAAAGACACAAATGCAAGTACTACTTTATCCATGCACTATTAATGTCTAACTTAAGCTACTGCAGATTTGTTCTTCCCATTTGAAGATTTATCAAAAATTTCACTTAGCCCGAAATGCAATCACTGAATTACCACTGAATTACCATCAGCCTTGATTATTATAATGTCCTCTAAATAAAATGTTCTTCTCAGGGAGAATTACTTGGCTTTAATCATATGATCATTTTGGCACCAAGTACAAATATTTAATTGGCAATTTCAGCATGGAAATTGACCTGGCTATTTAAGTTTAAATACCTTGCTGAATTCTTTATATGTATTCTTTCTCTGTTTGCAAGTTTTTTTCTGGCTTACTGTTCTTTCATTTCTATTTTATGTTTGATAGATTTCCTATTTTCTCAAACTTCCCCTGATAATTTTATTGAAAAACAGTTTTAAGATCTTTTAGAAACAGACAACAGCATCTAAACTTAAAATCAGCATTTAAACCCTATGATCAGATTCTTCCCTCCTAGGGCTTCTCTATTTATGATGTTTGAAGTAAATTAGCATCTACTTTCTGAACTCAGTAGGATAGCACAAATCCTGTATCCCTTTTCCATTGCCTCTTCATTCAAATTCCCACCATCTAAAACAGCTTTCTTTGAGAATCAGGTTTGTTCCATTTCCATTTTAGAGTTTTCCAAACACTTCCTCTGAAAAATTCTTTTCATCACAGTTCCTGTGTCTTTACCTTTTATAATAAAAGGAGGATGGTGGCTTGTGTGGTTAGGACGCTGGGATGGATGTTAGCAAGTCTGCATTTGAGACCTGAGTGCTGCTGTGGGGCAGGGTTGAGTTCCCGTCCTTCGCTCCAGCTCCTGCCAGGGATATGAAAGGAGCCCCCAACTGGGCATCCCGCAGGCAATGGTGATGTCACCGGCTAATCCTTTTGGCCCAAAAGCACCTCAGTGCTTCTGACACGAGTGCAAGCAAATCTTAATAATGTCATGAGACAGACAAATCAATTTGACAAATGATGTTGGTTTTCCCTCTACATTTCATACAATTCTCATTTTACAAGGACCTATGAGCTCCCACTATTTGTTAGAGTCTGTGAATCCTGGCACACCTCAGTGATCTGCTACCTCTGCAACTGAACATAGTTCTGAGCATTGTATGGTGGCAGCTGAAAACATGAGAAGAATCCTTTTTTGGAAACTCTAAATGAAACATTTTTCTCTATCTGCCTTAGAGATAGATAGAACTCAAGGCCCATATGCTTATCCTGTCCTTCACTTTTTGATTGGAAGGAGCAGCTGGTCAGGTTTGCACTTACTTCATCCCAGAATTGAGTGAAGAGTTGAGTTTTAGACTCAACTTTGGAAAAAGGCCTTTGGCCATAGGTATGTCAGGAGTGCTTTGAAGGTACAAGTGGCCATACAGCAGAACTCAGCGATAGACAAATACATTTATTTATTTATTTATTTATTTATTTATTTATTTATTTATTTATTTATTTATTTATTTCAGCCAGCAAATCTCCCAGACCTCCTGGGTTTTCATCATAAACAAAAGAAAACCTGCTCTCAAGCTTACCATCTAAAAAGACAAGCTGTAAAAAAAAAAATAACGATGGGGAAAGGGAAGTAGAAAATTGAGGCAGCCTCTACCTTAGAATTCTATCACACTGAGAGTCTTGGGGAATAAAAGTAGAGTCAGAAAGAGGTAAAAACAGACATATAAACACACACACACACATATGCACTTACATGAGGCCCAGGGTGGTTTGTGGTTAAGATGATATCTAGAAACAGGTAGACCCAGGTTCTAATTTTTCCTTAGGCTTGGAAGCTGGCTGGGCCAGTCACTCTTTCTCAGCCTTAGGCTGAGAACTTGAAAAACATCCGTCCAGCAACAAATATAGTAGATTATGATCCATAACATTCCATGAAAAGGTCTTCATTCTTCAATGGATTGATTCAGGGTGATAGTAATGATATGTACATATATACCCGCATTCACTTACATTCCATAGCATTCAATCTCGTACATATAGAGCACCTTATGGTTACATAAAATTCTGTTTAAAAACTTAATATGGAATGATTCCCTAAAATAGTAACGCTTTATAACGCTGTTCAAAGTACCATCTGTGAGAACAGGGAGGGAAGCTGAGTTCAGCCCTGAAAAAGAGTCTCCCAGTGGTACAAACAATGCGCTTCTTCTACGTAAAAAAATCCTCTTCCCTCTAAGAGTTGGAACTCTTGGCAGCTGCTGAAGACTGATTGTTCAGCCAGTCAGCAAGGTTTATGGCCAACAGAACTGTTGAAGGAGACAAGAGGCATACATATCTTCAGTTGTTTCCAAAGGTTTTCCATATCTAGGCAGCAATTACAGTGAATCAAATGTTCCACGCTGCCCCTCCAGTGCTCAAAACCCAAAATTATGTTCCACATTTATTTTTCTTTCCTACCATCAAGACGAGAAGGAGATATGGAGCAAAGGAACGTATACCAGGAATAAGAAGAAACCATTTAATTTTATTTAATTTAATTTATGAAGATAAAATTGTTATGTCTCTCTACACTCCACACTCTCTACACTCCACTCTAGGTGGCTTACAAAATCCCCCCAAAAAACCTACAATAAAAACAGTTGAAACACACACAAATAGTCAATCCAGACTAAAACAACCCGAACAATAAAGAGTGCAAATATAACAGAGGCAGCACAAAAGCATTAACAAACACATTAAATCTAGGCCTGGGAAATGAGTCACCTCTTAAAGGCTTTCCAGAACCTTAAGAGAATGATAAACGCAAAATTATGTATCTTGCGGTGGGGGGGATGCTGGTTCGAAAGCGAGCCCAGTGACAGAGAAAACATTCCCACAAGTTGGCAAGATTTAACAGAAAGGATCTGGAGTGCACTCACTTTGTCTGAATATAGCAGGTGGACAAAAAAATATGTAAGATCCAGGGGTGGGTTCTAACTTACCTCGCTGCCAGTTCGCTTCCTCCCGCGCTGCGTGGCCACGCAGTGCAAAAAAATAAAAAAAATCCCCCCCCAAAAAAGCCGAAAACAAGATGGTGACGCATGCGCAGTGCCGGAAACTCGGCTTCTGCGCATGCGCAGAAGAAAAAAAACCCGGGAAAAAATTCAAAAATAAATAAATAAAAAATAAATTCAAAAAAATTCAAAAAAAAAGATGGCAGCGTCCACGGACCGGCACCGACCGTACCGGATCCATGATGTCATCGTGACGTCACCAGCGGGTCATTACAGGTTTGGGCGAACCGGTCCAAACCAGGAGGAACCCACCTCTGGTAAGATCCATTAGCATCATCCAGCTGATCTTTGAGGAAGTGCTTTATATGTTCTCTGCCTACAGTTGCCTACGGTCATATGACGAAAGTGAAAGGATAGATGCAACTTTAGAGCATTAGTGGGTACATTATGAACATAACAGTTGACTTGATCACCTATAGCTAAGTTTGATTATAATAACTCTGTGCGTCTATCGATATCACCATTTTAAATTACTTTTGGTTTCTACCCATACTTGCCGCTAAATATTTCCTGGCTCTCCCCAATTCTAGAGATCCATCATTTATATCAAAAACCACAAGACACTTAATGTCTTTCCAAGTATCACTTGGCTCATCACCTCTTGCAAGGGCTGACCATCACTGCCACAAAGTCCCCCCCCCCCCTTCCCCACATTTGTTTGGAGACCACATTTAACTTCTTACCAGATTTATTCGATCCCGATGACTTTCTTAAAAGGATACCCATTCTCTGTGGTCATACATAGCAACCCAATGGCAGTCTTTCAGTCACAGTAATAATGCATCTGGTTTGCTATTACTATTCGAGTTTGCATGGAAAGGAATAGACTTCAGCTCAATCCTAACAAGACTGAGTTGTCTGAGTGCTTTGATTAAATAAATGTATGTGGATGTGTAGTTTTGCAAACCAAAGAGGAACCTTATCAAAATAAAATATCCTTTCAAATGTTCACACAGCCCTGCTACTTATTACACTGAGATCTGGGGAATCTTCTCATCACAACTGTCTTCACTTTCCCAATCCCCGCTCTTATTAGAAAGAAAGTTTGAGAGGGAAATAACTGCCAGTTCTAAAATGTTTGCAATATAAAAACAAAACAAAAAAAGAGATTCTTTTCCTATTTGCTGGTCATATCTATTATCATCTTATAGGCTATTTATTCAACTTATCCTTAAAAGTAATAGCACAGTCAGCATCTTGGAAGCACGCTCAATATTTCTGAACAAGTTGTAGACAGTTCTGAAGCCAAGATATAATATGGTGCATTTAGCTGAGGAAAATGCCATTATGTTATTGTCGTTGAAAAGTAACAGAACTAAATTAAAGGTAATTTCCATTTTTAAAATTCTGTTTCTATGGAAATATGAGTAACTGAACACTCCTGCGGAGCTTGTTACCATGGCTATTTCAAATAATTCCAGGGTATTAATGCCCTTCAACCTAAACTGATACTTTATTCCCCATTTGCCATTCACTGAAATCATAGTTCCCCTATCCAGGATGCTGAAAAGGACATAGTGAGAAATATTATGTGCGCTGCTTGACTTCTGTTTTGAACTCTATTCCCCACTGATTTATCCCCAAATATATAGGGAAAAAACTCTCTTAGCTGACAGAACTGTCTCCAGTTAGTGACAAAAAGTTGCTGTATAGCCATTCAAAACCCAAAACCAGGATTTGGAATTTTGACATCTCAGAGGAAATGGCTTCCATTTGCTTACAACTCACCTACAGATTGCTAGAGTTTCTAAGACAATTTGGTACCATTGAGATTTTGTACCCTAACATAAATGTCCCTTGGAGAAGGAGTTTACAAAGTGCTTTTTGTTTTTCCACATGGGGCCACGCAGGGCTTATGTAATCCTCACTCTGTCATTGTTATAGTCAGACTTAATAGGTCTAAATGTTGCCCTATACAGGTCACCATCCTGTACTATATAAGGTTCCCCAGAGTCTTGGGCAGGGGTGAAATGCTCCCGGTTCGGGCGTGCCTGCCGGTCGTCGGAGAGCCAGTAACGATGGCAGTGCTAGGCTTCGCCCACCCGCCTGGACGCTGCCATTTGGGTTCTTTTACCCTCTGCGCATGCGCAGAACGCTTTGCGCATGTGCAGAGGGTAAAAGAACCCAAATGGCGGCATCCGGGCGGGTGGGCGAAGCCTAGCGCTGCCGTTGCTACTGGCTCTCCGATGACCGGCAGGCACGCCCGAACCCGGAGCATTTCACCCCTGGTCTTGGGGAATATTGCATTCAGTTTTGGATGCCACAATATGAAAAAAAATGTTAAGACTCTAGAAAGAGTGCAGAGAGAAGAGCAACAAAGATGATTAGGAGATCAAAGGCGAAGACATATGAAGAATGGTTGCAGGAATTGGGTATGTCTAATCTAATGAAGAGAAGGACTAGGGGCGACATGATAGCAGTGTTCCAATATAGGGGGTCAACCTAATCTCCAAAGCACCTGAAGAAAGACAAGAAGTAACAGATGGAAACTTATCAAGGAGAGATCCAACCTAGAAATAAGGAGAAATTTCCTGACAGTGAGAACAATTAATCCGTGGAACGGCTTGCCTTCAGAAGTTGTTGGTGCTCCATCACTGGAAGTTTTTAAGAAGAGATTGGACAGCAATTTGTCTGACATGCTATAGGGTTTCCTGCTTGAGCAGAGGGTTGGATTAGAAGGCCTCCAAGGTCACATGCAACTATGCTATTCTGTTATTCTTCTTGCATGGGCAGCAATAACAATCTAATAAATTTAATTAAATAGAAAAGTTGCAATTCTTAGATTGTATAGATTCAGATCATGAAGAGGCCTGTCTCATATTACAACTGAAGGTACCCTTTGTTTCTTCAAAATATGTTTTAAAAAATTGAAAACCCTTTGCTTCAGGTTATGAAGGTTAGGCTCCTCAAGAGCTGAAGATTTTCTGCATATCTTCAAACAAAAGTTCTACAGGGAGATATGGGTAGGTTGTTTCATGTCCAGAAGATAATCTTTGCTTTTAAACCACCATATCTGGCCACTGGAAGGAGTTTGGGGTGGCATACAAGAATAAAAATCATACTATAATTAGAAAAAAAAGTCATTTAAAACAAGAAATAAATAAATAAATAAATAAATAAAATAAAGAAGCAAACACATTGAGACCTCTATAAAACTTGCATGCATCTGTTAACCACACCATCAACAGGCTGGCCCCAGTGTGCCTGAGAGTAAACCCAGGCCTTCAATGCTCTCTTGAAAGCCAGTGGGGTCAGGACCAGAGGTGGGTTCCTACCGGTTCGGACCGGCTCTATAGAACCGTTAGTACCTCGGCGATGACGTCACGGAGCCGGTTCTGTTGGTGTCTCCGTGGGCGCCGCCATCTTGGATTTTGCTTCTGAGTAACGTGGCGGCCTGGGTCACTGGAACCGACAGCGACCCAGGCCTGCCATGCCCCCGAGCTGGTTCTCTCGGTGGCGCCATAGGCGGCACCATCTTGTTTTTTTTAAGTACTGCGCATGCGCGCCCGCCCGCATGGCATGTCCCTGAGCAAACCGGCAGTACCTGAATCCAGAACCCACCCCTGGTCAGGACCATCCACATCCTGCAGAGTGGAAACTCTTCCATGACTGAGAAGGTATATTCAAAGCAATGGCCCTAATTTGAAAAAAATGACTATTATGGTAGCTCCACACACACAAAAAAGTTTGGCATTTTGATTAAATGTTATATAAATCTCATTGTATTTAGTAGTGGTTCATTGTAGTTGGACATGCAATGCATTAATTTGAGAAAACTATTTTGTTATTACCCAGAGAGAGAAAAAGAGAGCGATAAACTGTCCAACTGAGGAACCCATCTTCTTGTTATTATATTATATTGACAATCCTATAAGATTTTTTTGGGGGGGGGGTCATACTTATAGTCTAGAATCTGGATACTGAAGAGTAATTTCTCCTGTATTAGAATAACCTTCTTCCTCTAAGATTTGTCTGGAGAAAAAAAGGGGGGAGGGGGAGGGAAAAGGAAAGGGGAAAGGAGGGCTAGGCATGATTCAGAGAGACCATTCTGGAGTTAGATGGCAACACTGAGATCACCAGGGAGAAAGGTCCCAGAAGATAACTTTGGGATTTGGGAATAAATGGGAAGAAGTGTTTCTTCAGATATTATAGTATCAAACTGTGATCTGCTTTTCTAGGCTAATAATATATGATATTGGAATCAGAAATACATTGGGGGTCAATGCAAAATGATAAGACACTGGTATAATATAATGATAATGCCTAATTTAAGCCCCTTACTCATTTCTACCTATATGCTCTTCCAATAAACTCATTCTTGCCAGGATCATTTGATTTCATGAGTCATTTCAATCTATTTGGTGTGTGCACTTCTTATTCTCTTTCAGTTAATCTGTTTTGAATATATTACGGTATGGATCGCATGAGCTAATAGAGCCTGAAAATTAGAAACTGTGGATTAGTGCATGAACCCAACTGCCAACCAAGCAGAATATATTGTTCACCTGAACTTGCAAGTTTATTTAAATTCCATTTGCAAAATAATAAAACAACCGAATGACTTGCAAAAGCATTACCAGAACAAGGATCATTCTGATACACGGAATGAAGCAGAATTGCAAAAGAGACATGCACAAAATATGGCAAATAATAATAAGAGCAAACAGTCACATGTCACATGAAATGTGAAGTTCCCCTAAACAGGGCTCTTCCCTACCTGTTCCTCCCTCCCTGTGCTCTGCCAAACATGGTAATCCTCAGCCAGAGGTGGGTTCCTACCGGTTCTAACCGGTTCTTTAGAACCGTTAGTACCTCAGCGATGATGTCATGGAGCCAGTTCCGTCGGTGTCTCTGTGGGCGCCGCCATCTTAGATTTTGCTTCTGCGCATGCGCAGAAGCTAATTTTTGCTTCTGTGCATGCGCAGAAGCTATTTTTTTTATTGCTGCACGTGCGTGCATGGCGCGACCCTGAGCGAACCGGCAGCAAAAGGATCCAGAACCCACCCCTGTCCTCAGCCTACTGTTTCTATCACTCTTTTAGGTCTGCTCCACTTGCTATGGCTGGTCCAGTCCCTGCTTCTTTCTCTGAAAGTCTGAATGCACAGGGACATGCAGTCAATGAAGGAAGAGCAGGACAATGCAGTTGATAACAATAGCTGCAGCAAAAACTGAGGAAAGAAAGAGCAAGTCATCACTGGCTTCACTGTGAAACATGGGAGAGGCATACTGTCCTGCCTAGCTGATGGATTATGTATGACTAACTAGCAGGGACCATAGGCTCTATGGCTCATAAATCTAACCAAATGTGCTACTGCCTCATTGCCCAGGCCAGATGATTTCCTCCTACCTGTTAAGAGGGGTTGCAAGTGGAATTGAGAAGCTTGTTACCCTGGCCCTCCATAGATTCGTGGGTGGCTGCTGATAGTGATCCCAATCCTCATCCCTTAAGTTTGTTACCTGCTGCGTCTGGAGAGGGTGAGAAAAATGGAAGAAAACAGTTGTCAGTTGAGAGTGGGGACAGATGGGGCGGTAGATCTCATCTAGCTAGCACTGTGTATTTCAAGTCTTCAAAAAGCTTTTGACAAAGCCTTTCACCAGATATTCTTGAGTATACTTGGGAATTATGGGTTACAAGAATAGGTCCTCCCTTTGCAAAGTAACTAGAGTGAAGAGATAAAATAAAGACTTAGCAAGTACTTCTAGAAGTTGGCAGATTTTCAGAGTGATAGATTTTTTTGTGTTCTGTTTTCTTTGTGAACTGAAATAGGGCAAATGCTACAGCAGTTAATGTAAAGTGTAGAGGACAAAGCAAGAAAAATAGCATTTCAAAAATAAAAGAAGTTTCTGTCCTTATGCCAGGGGAAATATAGCTCTCTGAAAAAGAATTTTATTTTCTTTTTTCAACATATAAAAAGTACTTCCATTTTTGTTCAATTTAATTTTTTCAATATTATTTTATTTACAGTTTTAAAAACAAAAGTAAAAAATTGCCAGAAACCAAAATAAAATAAGAAGGAAAAAAGAAAAAGGAAGTCATAGAAGAGAACGCTAACCTGCAAAAACAAGTAGAAAAGAAAAAGGATAGAAGAAAAATAGAAAAGAAAGAAAAATATATGAAGAAGTGGCTTTCGATTTTCTTTACAGCATTTATAAGTACTGTTGGAAGAAATAGCCATCTGGTTCAGTTCCAAACTGGGAGAAAGACACTGGAAACATGGAGGCTGATTGGAAAGATGGTTTAATGATGAACAGAACCACCAGCGTTTATGGTGCAGCTGACAAAATGGAGTTGAGAGTGGGGGGATTTTATACCTTCTCTTGGGCTTTTCACTTGAGCTTCCTGTTCCTGTGCAAGAACATGTATTCTATTGGCCGTTGTCAGACTCCCATGGGGCCATGTAGGGGTTATGTAGGGCTCTATAGGCAAAGTACAAATCCTAGGTGTTTGCCTGAGCTAAGTTTGGTTGAAGTTTGGTCTGCTCTGAGGGTGATGCAATGAAGGCTTGTGTTCTGAAAGCACACAACGTGGCTTTTCTTATTGTGGCTTAATGGATCCTGTGTTGGATCTTGAGTGAGGGCTAATCCTACCATTCGGCCTTTGTTTCAAAATATCCTGTCTTGAATGGATTACCAAATCTGCATTTCTGAAAGGTGGCCTCCTCAGTTTGGTTTCTGAATAGGATGGCTCAGTCTTTCTTAATGGGCACCTAAATGTCTGCTGGGGCTATTAAGAAAGACTTGGGGCTGCTTTCTGACTCCAAGAGCATGTTTCTCAATTTCTCCTTTAGGGAAATATAATATTCTGCCTTTTTAATATTCCTCAAAGTATTTCATTCTTCTAGGAGAGGGGTGGGTGCTAACTTTCTACAGTAAAATTGTACATTTGCCATTTTTTCCTAAATTGACATCACAATTCTCCTCTTTCTATAATCTGTCCTATCTGTCAAAACAATAGATCATAAATTCATTTTTTTTCCTGTTTTATGTGCTTGTTAGATGATTAGCTATATCAATATGATAAATAAATATATAAACAAACTCCATAAGGTATTTCCAGTCATCAATAAACATAAATATTGTCTCTTCTCTAATCAAACAGGTTAATTTTGTGATTTCAGGAAATTCTATCACCACCAATTCCTCTGATGTAAATCTTTCCCTCTTTGTGCATACAATAATTGCATTGAGGTTATCATATATAAAAACAAAAACCATCCCCCCTCCCCCACTGTTTAACCATCAGTCCTAAGAAGAAAAGTTCTGGTTTCAGTTATAGCAACTTTCTATCCATTCTATTTCTTCTAGATAAATCTTTAATTTATACCGGTAGTACAGATTCTTTAGGTATTTCATTTGTCTACATACAGTAGTTTTTGCATTTTGTCTTGCAGTGTTTTGCAATCTAGGGATACTCCAAACTGGCTGGTTATTATGCTCCACATTCTCTAATACTCCTGCATTCACTGTTATTATAAGATTAAGAATGAATGCTTCCCCCGTACTGCTTGCTGTGTTCCCTTATGAAATAAAAGAAAACATCTTTGTTGAGAATGCAAGTTTAAGATTAAAATAACCATCTATTGCTTTCTGTTACTCTTATTTTTTTATGGTTCTTGACTGTTACATATGATTGCTTCACTCTTTGCAATTTACAATATATAACCTTTGTATCCCTATACGGTTGCTTTTTTTTATTACTTGTGGCTTGAGGAAGTACTCTATGCACAGAAGATTGCATATTTTTGTGGGCGTATTACCCCCAAACAAGCAGAACAAAACACTCATCCTAAATATGTGTCTCCTATCAACGAGAGGAAAAAAATAAACCATTTACCAGACAATTATTGTATATGTATAGTTTTCAAGTAGCAGTGCACAAATGTGGTGTTTTCAACATATATAGTGATTTCACTGCAGAGATTGGTTTTTAAACAAACCTAAGAACTCATGGTGTGTGGGGGAGTATGTGTGTGTGTCTGTGTGTGTCTCTGTGTGTGTCTGTGTCTCTCTGTGTGTACATATACTGTATATGAAACCACCTCCTTCTGCAACTTAAATACTTAGAAAGCTATTGTACCATAAAAGTGTACAATCGCAAATAGCTTTTGTAGTTGGCTCTAGATTAGATGTCAAAAGAAAGATTCTGATTGCATTGACTGTATTTGCTATGACCTTTATGTCTGTTACAGTATTTCTCTTGAAGGATTTTAAGGGGCTCATAATTCAATGTCAGAGCAAACAGTGGCCTGAAAAATGTTAACAATTAAACAATAATTCAGAGATTTTGAATTTAAGTACCCTCTGTGTGTGCAGATTAAGAGAATATAGTCTATGTAATTCAGAGGAAAGCCAATTAAGCCCACTCTGTAATGAGCAATGATGTTCCCTCACATCTGCCAACAAAACCAATCAACATAATGTATTATAGAGTGATGGGCTTTCTGTTGTCTGTATTATGGGAATGATTCAGCACAATAAATTATGTAAGCATAATCAACATTTGTTAATATAATATCAAAGGACAGAATTCCTCTTACACACAGATTCACACTGCATATGAGTCCAAACATGACCTCTAATTCTGAATTTATCACCTGCACAATTCAATTTGTTCTGCTTCAAAAGTCCAACACTTTCAAAATGTTGATACTATGATTTTTATGACTATATGAAGAGAGAAAGGCAGATGTAAGCTTTGATATCTCAGTAAATGTCCATGTTCATTGTTCCAAATGCTTCTAATGCCAAGGTGCCACTACTGCCATCTGGCACATCTCAAACACTTTTAAATTAAGCCATCATATCTTGTTGACAAATAAGGGTTTAATTTAAGCCAGGACTTAAATTTAGCTACTCTTTTTGGTTCCAAGGCCTTATGCTACCATGTATTGTTACACACATTCCACTTCTCTCAGTAGCTCCATGGCAAAGCATTGATCTGAAATTAGATTATTTTGGAAGGTAGTCGGTGGAAATTTCCACTAGTTGTACAAACAATTTTCGTTCACACATATGTTGAGCCATATTTTTGTTAGTGTTATAGAAAATGGCAGAACCTAGCAGTCCTTGGCCAATCAAGTTTGCATTTGGATGGCACACCACTAAGAATCTCAGGGCTGCAAGCTACCCTAAATAATTGAAAGATGCCATGATAAATCACTTCTACATCATTGGAAATAAAAGTTTATGGAAATATGTGTGAGTCATCTGATGAATTAAACTTGGAGACTTTGTTTAAAAAAGAATTATATTATGACATTCAGAAAATTATGGATAGTGCTGTAACACTACATTTGTGACTGCATATACAAATTCAAACTGAACAAATCACCATTTCTACAAGGGTGCTTTTTATGAGATCTGTAAAAAGGTAGATTTGCTTTTGCATTGTGGTTTGGGCAATGGGGACAGCATGATTCACTGACTGGAAAAGGCCATCTGCTTTGCCTTCATGAAACAATTCAGGTGGCTTCAGTTGCTTCCTGATTGTACAATGGGAGAAGACTTCTCTTATCCTTTTCTGCCAGCACTGGCCAAAGTGTGTTCAAGATGGGAACCTTCAAGATTATTTGAAGGGCTTGACAGCGTTGCCCATGTTGGAAGACCATCAATGCATATGGACATTCTAGCCAAGCCATCTGGCATATTCAGGACCATAGTGGATCAGCTTAGCCTGAAATCATTCTGAGACCTGCAATGTTTGTCAAAAGCTCTGACCGTGGAGATGTTTCTTACCTTATGGTGCTAGGCGCCACAGGACAGAGTCTGCTGCACCCCAACCTCTGTACTTGCAAAGGGTTTTAGTAACCATCAGGGGCACATTCCACATCTCTCCTCAACTACACATATAGTTTAGATGTTTCATTGAAATGGTACAATGAAAAAAAAACAGAGATATGTGAAGCAATGAAGACGTTTCATTTCAATCAAGCTTCAAATTGAGCCCCTGTCCCTTGGAGCAGCTTTGCAAGCAACTTCGCAACTTTGCGGGCAGCTTTGCAACTTTGCAACTAGCTTTGCAAGCCCCATACTTCTGAGAGTTAAAGCAAGGTGTCCATTACATTTCCACTATATATATATATATA
>QLTV01001839.1:132007-143511 GCA_003457575.1 Thermophis baileyi
TCGTCACATGGCTGTCAAGCCACTCCCACCCGGTCACATGACTGCCAAGCCATGCCCACAAAATTAAGCCACGCCCACAAAATTAAGCCACGACCACAGAACCGGTAGTAAAAAAAATTAGAACCCACCCCTGGGTGAGGTCCACGGTAGACAGTTTTAGGTTAAAGTTTTGGGGGTTTGAGGATGTAACAACAGAGTCAGGTAGTGTATTCCAGGCATTGACCACTCTGTTGCTGAAGTTGTATTTTCTATAATCGAGTTTGGAGCGGTTTACTTTGAGTTTGTATCTATTATTTGCCCGTGTATTATTGTGGTTGAAGCTGAAGTAGTCATTAATGGGTAGGACGTTGTAGCAGACAATGTTGGTTAATAAGCTTAGGTCAGACCATAGGTGGCGTAGTTCTAGGTTGTCCAGGTCCAAAATTTCAAGCCTGGTGGCGTAAGGTATTCTATTGCAAGCAGAGGAGTGGAATACTCTTCTCGTGAAATACCTCTGGACTCACTCAATTCTATTAATGTCCGTTATACAGTGTGGATTCCAGGCAGATGAGCTGTATTCGAGAATTGGTCTGGCAAAGGTTTTGTATGCCCTGGTTTGTAGTACAATGTTACCGGAGAAGAAGCTTCGCAAAATTAGGTTAACAACTCTTAATGCCTTTTTGGCAATGCTGTTACAGTGAGCTCTGGGGCTTAGATCTTTTGAAATGAGTATTCCTAGGTCCTTGACAGAGTGAGGGTTGTCTACAAGGTCGTAACCACCCAGCTTGTATTTGGTGTTCTGATTTTTGTTGCCAATGTGTAAGACAGAGCATTTGTTGGTTGAGATTTGAAGTGGCCAATTGTTCGACCAACAATCTGGGTTCTTATTTTACCGGCCTCAAAAGGATGGATGGCTGAGTCAACCATGAGCCTGTCAGGATTGAACTCCTGACAGTGAGCAGAGTCAGCCTAGAATACTGCATTCTAGCCACTGCACCACCACGGCTCTATTGTTTTAATAGTTTACAATTGTTTTTATGTTTTATGACGTATGCTGTCCAGAGTCAGTTGTTGAGATGGGCAGCTATGGAAATCAAATAAATAAATAACTCGACTGCTATAAAACTTTGGATAGTAAGATGGCAGCATATAAATTAAATAAACAAACAAACAAATAAAATTACTCTACATTGGGGCTGCCCTCAAAAAACACTGGTCCAGAATGTGGTAGATTATAAAAAATATTATTTCTTCCTCGTTTAATTATTATTCCACTGTGCTGAAGCCGACCTTCATTGTTTAAAACAAGTACATACAAATTAAGTCAGTATCATGGAAACAAAACACAATTGATTTGGGGTAACACTGTAACTATCCTCATAGCAGCTACACAATCTGGAAAGAAGTCTTTTAGCTGAGTGAATTCTTGGGCCATTCTCCAGTTCTCAGTGTCACCTCTCCTAGGGTTGGAGGAATAATAATGGAAGTGGAAAAAATAAATGATTTATTTATTTGAATTAAATAAAATAATAAATCCCAAAACTTGGAGTGCTACCATTCTTATTGCCTTCAAATGGCTCCTCCATTCCTTTCACTATGAGAAAGTTTTTAATCTAGCACCCAAGCTATTTAAAGTTTGAACTTTTAAATTTTTTGAAACTAAAATAAATATACACTATTTCCCATTTATTCCTGCCCTTACTTTGCACTGTTCTTCTAAACTATTGACAGTCTGTCTAATGGAAACCTCTCTCACATTAAGACAGGAATTTGGAGTTCTTTGATCAACATAGTGCTGTTCCACTCTCTCCATTTTGTTCAGAATATGAATAGGAAATTGTCTGTCTAACCTTGGACAATTTAAGACCTGTGGACTTCAATTCCAAGAATTCCCCAGGCAGCCATGCTGGTCTAGAACCTTATGAAGCTTCCTAAGCGTACTATGTTCTCCTTGACAGATAGCTCAGGGTTGTTGTTGTTTTTTTGTTGTTGTTTCTTGGTGGTCTTTTGTTAGGGTTTCCAAGTTTCTCTTTGGGACAAGTGACTGATTTAACTGTTGAGAATCCTGTGCTTTTCTGCAAGGTTTTGAGCAATTCCACATAGAAGTAAATGAGATCACGGTTTGAAAAGATAAATGGCTGCTTTTTTAATCACTGCACAAGAAGTCACTTGGATGGCAATTGACTAATCCTCCTGAGGTGTTGC
This sequence comes from Thermophis baileyi, assembly GCA_003457575.1. Lineage (NCBI taxonomy): Eukaryota > Metazoa > Chordata > Lepidosauria > Squamata > Dipsadidae > Thermophis > Thermophis baileyi. The sequence continues at coordinate 134,192 of QLTV01001839.1, forward strand.
TTTTTCAATCCAGAGATAAAATCTCTTGTTTGCTTTTTGCGGTGGCTTGTTTTCTTTGATAGAAGCAGGCACAGAAAAATAATGAAACTTTCCATATCTTTTACTCACATTCATCACTGACTTCCCTTAAATGTCTGCAAAGCAGGTACGTGAGGTGCCGGTAAAAAGAGATGCAATTAAGTTTATTCAACAATTAGCTATGACTATCCTAAAATATATATATTCTCCGGTATATAAACAAAAATGTATGGATGAGGGAGAGGAAATCTCTACTTACAAAAACAGGGAAATGTTTTTGAATGTTTCAGTTAGTACATCAGGAACAGATCCAGAGGTGGGTTCCTACTGGTTCGGACTGGCTCTATAGAACTGTTAGTAACGTGGCGCCCTGGGTTGCTTGAACAGGCAGCGACCCAGGCCTGCCACGCCCTCAAGCCGGTTCTCTCTTATTTTTTGTTTCTGCGAATGCGCAGAAGCTTTTTTTAAGTACTGCGCATGCGCATGCACACACGCGAAGCGCGAAGCACACACACGGCGCGTCCCTGAGCGAACTGGCAGTACCTGAATCCGGAACCCACCCCTGAACAGATCTATACAGAAGAATCTTCATCCACACTGTTCAGGTTGTTTCAATGCAGTATATTATTATGTATTGTGTGAATGCCTACTGATAAATGGCTGATTCACTAAGATCTAGCTGAACTAGGAAATTGTCACTGTTAAGAAAAAGGAATATAGAAAGCTAATACAGAGAACTCCACTGATTCTTGACGTGATTTTTCATACAACCATGACAAGCCATTATTATTTTCTTGCAATTTTTAGCTGCTTCACCATCAGTAGGAATCCTTGTGGCATTTATCTGCTCATGATGTATATTACTACATTAGAATCCTGTTCTAATGTAGAATTAATGTTAATTAGTACCTGCTGATTGTAAAGAAATTATGATTTATTCGCACTGCTGCAATGCAGAGATGCATCAGAATAGTACTACCAATATTTGTACCTATCTCTTTCTATATCTTTATATAGATCAAGTCAAAGATCTCTCCTACTGTAAATATGGCTTTTGCGGCTAGATTGTATATGTTGTTCCACATATGTTGCAGCAGAAATTGTGCGGTCAGCATTTTATATCTGTTTTGCACCAAGCATTCAGTACAATTTTGCTGGCAAAATGCATGCACCTGAGAAGGAGTACACACCAAAGTACAAGTGTTCACAGAAAGCTATATGATAAATTACTTTTCTTATGGATTTTTGTGAGGACGACTGGTTTGTCAGTGTCAAAAGTAGTGACACTGGAAGTGAGCCAGAACAGATGTATGGTGAGAAAAAATTGAGATCTTACTAAAGTACCCAAAGTTCTTTACGATCCATTTGTACAATGTAAAATGAATCTGTAGTAAAATAATTAACACGGGAAACAATATTAAAACAGACTCAATTCTTAGTAAGAAGTTGTAGATTCAAATATTTGAGGGGCTGCCACAAGGAAGAAGGGGGGGCGGGTCAACCTATTTTCCAAAGCACCAGAAGGCAAGACAAGAAACAATGGAAACTAATCAAGGAGAGAACCAACCTAAAACTAAGGAGAAATTTCCAGACAGTTAGAACAATTAATCAGTGGAACGGTTTGCCCCCAGAAGTTGTGGGTACTCCAATACCGGAGGTTTTTAAGAAGAGATTGGACAACCATTTGTCAGAAATGGTATGTTTGAGCATGGGGTTGGACTAGTAGACCTCAAAGGTCCCTGTTAGATAGGCGCGGGAATAACAGCCAAGACGAAGCCCCGTGACACCGCCATTTGAGTTCTTTTACCCTCTGCGCATGTGCAAAACATTCTGCGCATGCGCAGAGGGTAAAAGAACTCAAATGGCGGCGTCCGGGCGGGTGGGCGAACTCTCCCGCTTCCGTGGCTACCGGCTGTCCGGCGACCCGCAGGCACGGCCAAACTGGGAGCATTTCCAAGATGGCGGGCTAGCGCGCACGGCGACCCCTGTGAAAAGGTCGTTCGACCCCCAAAGGAGTCGCGACCCACAGGTTGAGAACCGCTGGTATAGAGCTTCCTGCTTGAGCAGCAGGGTTGGACTAGAATGTTATTCTGTTATTCTGATTGTACAGTAGTTCCAGCAAATATTTGAAACCCAGCCAGAAACATAAACACCTTAGCAGCACGATTCATGAAAACATGGTAACAGTTAATAGTAGACAACCATGAAAATAAACAAAAGAAAACTGTTAAAATACAGAAAGAATTAAAGATTTATTCCATAGAAGGGCAGCAAAGGCAAGGAAGGAAGGGAGACTGTTTAATTTGCTCAGCATGAACCAGCAAAGGTGTGAATTTAGTGACATTGACAGCTAAGCTGGTTTTCCCGTTCCCTGAGAGGAAAAAGAATAATATCAGCTCCAGTGATGGAGGCCAGAGATTGTGAATCCAAAATCTTTTTGTAAAGGTTTTTTTTTTAATATACATCAATATCAATAAATGAACAGTGAGGCATCTGGGTATCATTCATTTGGATACAAGTAGTAATGGTAGTATTAATAATATTTGTTACTTAAATTATACTTATGTAATTGTAATGTTATTATACATATTTATGTTAAAATATAGGCCTTCATTATTTAGTTGTTCAGCATTTTAGTCCACCCTTCTAGTGACAATAACAATATCATTAAAACATACATAGTATCACCATCTTTCAACATCTAATCTTTACATCTAGCTATTACTTTTAGTATATTATATAAAATATGTATAATAATATTTCCCCTATTTCTTGTTTCTGCCTCTGTTCTAGCTCCTAGTAAAGCCAATCTTGTGTTACAGAACATTCTTCTATCCATCATCTCTTGTCTGTTTTAATATTTCAATTCTTATCTTAACACATCCCCCCCCTCTCCACCTGTCAGAAGGAGAAAGAGCCCGGGACTGCAGCCAGTGCCCCTCCCATGCAGCAGGCAGGCCATCCAGGGCAGACAACCCCATCCGTCTCTCCGAACTATAGCTGAGGAAGAGGGCCAACCACATTGAGCGCAGGCCTACAGGGGCCAACAGGAAGAGGGAGGAGCAGTGCTGAAAGAACCATCCCGCTTCAGGGGAAAATTTGATGGGGACTCAGACTAGTTAGCTCTATTCCTTGACTCGGCTGAGATCCACCTAGAACGCTATGGACACCTCTACCCATCCCCCAGAGCCATAGAGAACACCATCGCAGAGGGGCTAGAGGGAGAAGCAAGGGAATGGCTAGCAGCCCTCACAAGAGGAGAGCCCCCCAACTGCAAAACGTAGATTACTTTCTACAACTCCTAGAGGCCAGATTTGAGGAGGCGGATGAGGACCCGAACGTGGAAGATGAGCTCAGAAACCTAATGCAAAGGGGCCGACCCATCAAGGAACACTTCTGTGAATTCAGGAGAGTCATTGGAAGGCTACCTCCTTTACCAGAGCAGCTGTTGGTGCATTTTTTCAGAACAAGCCTGGACAAGCAAATTTCCCAGGTAACTACTTACCGGGACATCCCGAACCGACTCTCTGAGTGGTTCCGAGTGGCCATAAAAGTCGATGGCAGGCTGTGAGCAACAACATGAGAAAGCAACCAGACACCAAAGAGAGAGGTCAACCAGACCAGACACCACCCAACCGACGGGGAACCACAGCACCACAGCCAGCCCCAAAACCAGCTCTCCCACGACGTCCGCTGAAATGCTACAGATGCGGGGGGGTAGGCCACATGGCATCAGCATGCGCAACCCCAGCCCCGAAACCAAGGCCAGAGCCACCACCCAGAGCAAGGCCAGAACAAGGCCCCAAGCGTGCCACCGATACGTCCCTCCAGGCCCTCCAGGCTACAGAGGTCCCTCCCCACCCAGTCGAAGGGGGGGACCCCCAGGCAATGATGACCAGTCACCGGAACCCTATGACAGCGAGGACGAGGGCGAAAACGACCCAAAGATGAGTGAACCAATTCACCCTTTCCTTTTCCCAATATGCCTAACAGCCCCAAAAATAGGAACCCAGGGGACTTTTCAGGCCCTAATAGACTCAGGCTGCACTAGATGCTTGATCAACCTAACCACGGTCCTGAAATTGGGGATCAGAGAGAAAAGGCTGGCCCACCTGATCTGGTTCAAACAGGTTGATGGGTCCCTAGTTGGGGGAGCCTATGCCACCCACCTAACTGAACCAGTGAGGCTAGAGCTAGCGAATCACTGGGAAGTAATTTGATTCATAATAGCACCCAAAATGACAGATGCAGTCATACTGGGACTCTCCTGGCTAGACAAGTGGGGACTGACCATCTGGTGGCAAGGGGGCAGCTGCAGACCGAGGATAGCAAGGGGACCCTAACCCCCTCCACACCAGCAAGCAGAAACACAGCCCATGCAGGGAACCCCCCAACAGAGCCCACCAGAACAACTGGCAGCCACATCCGACAAAACCCCAGAGGCCGATCAGATCCCAAGGGAATATCAGTACCTCGCAGAAGGATTCACCGAGGCCAAGTGTGACATCCTGCCTCCCCACTGTGAGACAGACTGCGCCATCGAAATCATCCCTGGGGCAAAACTCCCCAAGCCCAAACTGTACGCTATGACACCCCGGGAAATGCAAGAAATGCGCAAATACATAGACAAAAACCTAGCAAGGGGGTTCATCGAACCAGCCAAGCCACGGGTCGCAGCGCCAGTCCTATTCAAGAAAAAAAAGATGGAACTATGAGATTATGTGTTGACTTCAGGGGAATAAACTGTGTGTGTACACAACTTATACCCCCTCATGAAGGACATGCTATCTCACCTGGCCAAGGGAAAGGTCTTTACCAAATTAGACCTCAGAGAAGCATACTACCGAGTCCACATCAGGGAGGGGGATGAATGGAAAACAGCATTCAACTGCCCCCTAGGGAGCTTCCAATTCAAAGTAATGCCTTTCAGGCTGCAGGGGGCCCCAGCGGTGTTCATGCAGTTAATAAACGAGGTGCTGCATGAGCACCTCTATAAGGGGGTCATGGTCTACCTGATTAATATCCTCATCTACACTGAAACCATGGACGATCACATACCCCTGGTCCACCAGATACTGGAAAAACTTCTGACAGCCAACCTGTATGTCAAGCTATCAAAATGTGAATTCCATCACACATGGCTAGACTACCTGGGCTACCAAGTGTCAAATGAGGGAATAGAGATGGACCCAGCCAAAATACAAGCCATCCTAGGCTGGCAACCCCCTCACACCCACAAACAGCTACAAAGCTTTTTAGGGTTTGCAAACTTCTACAGGCAATTCATCCCCTCCTTTGCGAAGATTGCCAAACCCATGATGGACCTTCTAAAAACGGGGAGCCCAGGAACGAAACCCTGGCTGGGACAGCCCGTAACCTGCCAAAAGGCATTTGAAACACTGAAAGAACTGTTTGCAGAAGAACCAGTTTGCAAAAGAACCATCCTGACCCCGAACAACCCTTCATCATCCAAGTAGATGCCAGCGACATGGCAGTGGGAGCAGTGCTACTCCAAAGAAATAGTCAAGGAAACCTACAACCCTGCGTCTACACCTCATGCAAGCTCACAGACACAGAGAGACGATGGACCGCATGGGAAAAAGAGGTGTTCATGGTGAGATGGGCACTGCTAACCTGATGACACCTGCTGGAAGGGGGACAGAAACCGTTCAAAGTCTGGACTGACCACAAAAACCTGGAGGCCCTCAGGACCCCACAAAAACTATTGCCCAAACAAGTCCATTGGGCTCAATACTTCAACCATTTCAACTTCATGCTAAAGCACATCCCAGGGGGGAGGAACTTTCTAGATGATGCCCTCTCCCACATGCCCCAGAATTTTAAAATGCCTTATTGCCAATAAAAATTAGAAATTCAATCTTTCTATGTTTTTAAAGGTTTTACGATCTCCTCTTGGAATCTTTTCTTTCGGGTCTGTGATTTTTCTCTCTGTAATTGTTCGCTGCTTAAACAAACTTTTCAAAGAGTCTCCTTTTCAGAATTTATTTTCTTTAGGGTAGGTTTTAGGTTAAAAAAAAAGAATCACCTCACCCAGTTCCAGTCACTGTTCATCCACACTGCTCCAGCACATTCTTTGTTTCTTCAGCTGCCCCAGCTTCACGGCAGCCATTATGACTGCCTCTCCTCTTCATCGTCGGATGAGAGGGAATTAGCCCTGGGTCAAGCAGGAGAGCTGCCACTCTCGTTGACCTGCAGGGCACCCCTCCACTCTTCGTCACCCTTACAGGGTGACTTTAGCCCCTTATGGGGCCCACCAACAAAGGGATTCGGTGCGGGTTCACAGAGCCCCGCTCCTCACGTCTGATAGCGCCACAATGTCAACCGGAAGTCTCCAGATCCAAAGTCTCCTTAATCCAGATCCACCATGTCATCTTTTTTGGTCATCTGTTCTGATGAAATTTCCACTGTATATCCTGCTCATCGCCAGCTCCATAGAGAAAGGGACATCTTATTTCTCTCAAATACCAAAGGATTCTTAGTTTGGGAATAAGACCTTTAAATTCAGCATTTTCAAATATAGGAGGTTTGTTACTCCATTTGGGGATAGGGAGAAAAGACATGATCATTTTAGATAACAAAAAAAATGAGGAGCTAATACTTATTAAGACCATATAATTATTTAAACTGCGAGCTAGTGAGCCATACCAGGCCCTTTAGCTGCCAAAGATATTTAAACCAAAGAAACATAAAATTGATCTATCGTTGCTTCCGTGGTGATATTTGGTATCTTCTCACACAGCTGGTTTCACGGCAAGGAAATGCTTAAGCAAGATGCTGTTAATTGACTGACATAAATTATGCTGACTTGGCAAAGAGATGTTGCAAGGTTCATGTATTTTCTAAGCTTTCTACTATTCAGAAAGTTGAGCCAGTTTTACTGAATTTTTGTTTCCAGAATTTGCTCTTCTAAAAAACCTTTATTATCCAAGAAAGTTTAACAAATATCAGATTGTTTTGCAAAAGGATTTATTTTATATCTTCCAAGATTTCTCAGTGACCCTAACTCTGTCAACTTACAGAAATTACTTTCTTCAACAACGTTTTCTTCTTACTATTTTCTATTTTATTCTACACTTTCCCACCCCCACCCCAAAGTTACTTTCATTTCCACATCAGATTGCTACTATGTTGAGATTTCTTGCTGTTTTGTTTGGCACAGAAATAGGCTTCTGTTTACTTTTTTTTTTCACTTTTAATGGTACTTTTGAATGTTATTGTTTTAAAATAATAGGGTGTGCAAATTGGGGTTGCACTTCTATTTATTGTTCTGCAACATCCATGCTTTTGGTCCTCCCACCCAGGTCCAGTAATGCGTTATCCTTGACTCTTGAAATCATAGCACTTCTCCAGATAGAGCTGGTACACAACTTGGCAGTTCTCCTGGACTCACAGCTCCTGCTCTAGGACCAACTGGCAATCATGGCTTGGGGTCTTTTGCCCAAGTGGGTCTTGTATGCCAATTGCACCAATTCCTGAATCAGAAGGTCTTGTTCACAGTCACTCACACCTTGGTCATTTCCTGGTTGGACTAATGTGGATCACTTTATATGGGGCAGCCCCTGAGGATCATCTAGAAGTTACAATTGGTCAAGAACGTGGAAGCTTAAAGAGTGCTAGGCACCCCTCAGTTTTCCCATGTTGCACTGCTGCTGTGCAAACTGTACTGCCTCCCAGTTTCTTTCTGGACATATTTCTAGGTGCTAGTTATTACGTTTAAAGCCCTACATGGCATATGGCCATGTAATTTACGGGGTTAGTTCTCTCTGTGGATATCTGTCTATTCCACTAGACTAGACAGGGTAGGCACACTCCAGATCCCATCCCTTTAGAATTGCCATCTAGTGGGATTTTGGAAGTATGACTTGTCTGTAGCAGCTTCTTCCCTATGGAACACCTTTCCCCATGGGATCTGGCAAGCTCCCATCCTTTGGGACTTCCTAGAAAACCAATAAACATAGCTGGGTTATCCCTCAGCTATGTCAGGTGTTGGGATATGATAAGATTGGAGTCAAATGATTGTATGGATTGATGGGCTGAAGATGGTGGATAAGTAGCCTGCTTCTCTTGGTTTCCTTTATTTTCTTATTGTTGTGAGCCACCTTCTTATTGCTGTGTTTTACAAAACAACCATTAACATAAATCTCTTTAAATCAATCAATCAATCAATCAATCAATTCCTTTGTTGTTCCCTCACCCATCCCATTTGAAAAAGCACCTTGATAGAGGTTCTTGGTCAGCTCTTGGGATTTTGTAAGAAATGTGAGAAAGTGGAAATCACCAGAGAGATGACTGAAAAATAAAATACAGGACACTCGCATACACTTTTCACTAGTGACAATTAATATATTCTGAAGAACTGATAGGAATTGCATGCTCTTTGGGTGATTATACAGTTTGCTACCTTGCAATCAATGAAAAGTTATTTGTATATGATTTACAGAGATAATACTTTGCATCACATCTTCAATAGGTACCTTTTCAAGTCTCCCTTTTTATCTAGGCTCTTGAAATAAAATGTTATTTCTTTATGCCAGAACTTCATATGGATCCAATAGTTTTCGGTATCTTGCCTATGCAGAATTTACTTTTATCAATAAACACTTTGTCTCAAGCAGTTTTCCTTTTATAGTTTATCCTAAAGCATGGGAAATACTATAAATCCCCTCAAAATCATAATTTTTTTTTCTGCCATTACTACTTTTATAAATAATTCAAGGCAGTGAGCATACTTAATACTCCTTCTTCAACCAGAGCATAAGATGTTACTTCAAGCTCAGAAACGGTTATAAAAATATATTGCAGCATTATTCAACATTTTCAGAAAAGGTGAAGCTCTGATTTCCTCTATCAACCCAATATAACTTAATATTTTATATTTAAATATAACAATGTATTTCTCTATGCTAAATACTGTACTAGAGGATGTTTTGATCTGCTTAATTTTTGAAAGTAGCATGCCAATACTGAAATTTTCAAAACTGTTCAATTTTTTAAAAAAGTAGGAAAGAAACTTAGAAAGCTTTAAGAACTTGGAGAGGTTTTGGCCTGGGGGAACTACTTTAATATGGAAACTGGTACTACAGTAATGCATACATAATTTAATATATTAAAAGGAGCACAATCTTCAACAGACAAGCAGCCCCTTATTTCAGAACCTAAGGGCCTTTTAAACGTATGAAGAAAATGATACCCTTATTTCATGTATTTTGTCAGATTTTACATATCACTTCATATGTAAACCTACAATTTATTTTAGGTTAATTTTATAAATAAATTCTGAA
>QLTV01001839.1:156165-167922 GCA_003457575.1 Thermophis baileyi
CTGAAATACATTTTAACAAGAAAAGTCATCCACTATTCTTATTATTATTATTATTATTATTATTATTATTCACAATTGTATCACAGTGGCCAGTTGTTTTGCCGGATTTGGCACTGATTACTAGTCGAGCCCCACCCAGGGGCCTAGGATGTCATAATGTATTTCCGAAGTATATGTGCAGAACTGAGCAGTGCGGCTTTCTGCATTTGGCTGATGGTGATTTTGTCCTGAAATACATTTTAACAAGAAAAGTCATCCACTATTCTTATTATTATTATTATTATTATTATTATTATTCACAATTGTATCACAGTGGCCAGTTGTTTTGCCGGATTTGGCACTGATTACTAGTCGAGCCCCACCCAGGGGCCTAGGATGTCATAATGTATTTCCGAAGTATATGTGCAGAACTGAGCAGTGCGGCTTTCTGCATTTGGCTGATGGTGATTTTGTCAATTTTGAGCTGTTTTAAATGTAATTCCAGTGCTTTTGGGACAGCACCCAGTGTTCCAATCACCACTGGAATTACCACTGCTGGTTTGTGCCATAATCGTTGAATTTCGATTTTTAAGTCCTTTTTCGTGTTCTTTTTCATCGACCTTGCTATTGCGATGTCGATGATAGTCACCTTGTTTTTCTCGACCAGCGTGATGTCTGGTGTATTATGCGCCAGTACCTTGTCCGTTTGTATACGAAAATCCCACAAGATCTTGACCATCTGATTTTCAGTGACTTTTTCAGGCTATTATTATTATTATTATTATTAGCATGGACTAAACAAACTAGCAACTGCTGGCAGCCAGACTACTCTGTAAACTTTCCTGGCTTTCAAAATACATGGCAAAGAAGACAAAAGGGATTGAAACCCTCTTCAAGTCCAAAAGAACAGGTTAACATTTGGAAGCTGCTGAGGCAAATACCTCCTTAATTTGCTGCTATATTTGCATTTGCAGGAAATAAGCAGCCTGGAAGTGAAACAAAAGAAGCACAGATCCTTTATGATGGTGATGTGTGGAATAAAGGAGATTTAAATGGGCTAAACATCAGAGAGGAGGATTGAGAGAGAAAGAGACAAAGAAGGTGGTTGTCAAACCAATTAGACAACATTGTCTGCTGAAGAATAATAGCTGGTTCTGATGTGAACCAAAGAAGATCTGCAGGTTGTCAGATGAATAATTATCAAAGCTGGAGAAGGAGCAAGCTCTGAGGATCAGACTACCTTGTGCAGAATTTACTAAGGGAGAAGAGTCCAAAAACTCTGGTAGAATGTTTCAGTCCAACAGATGTTATTAAACATCATAAGCAAGTTTGCAGTTGGTTAAGACTCACATGGGAAACAATCAAGAAACTTCCAGAGCTAGAAATGAATAGGTTAACATTAAAGATAAAAGACAAAGAAGACATACAGAATATTTTTAACATGGGATTTGTTCTATCAATGATTAGATAATAGAGGTAGAAATTAAAAGTTGAAAGATTATTAATATGTATAAACAAATAATATCACTACTACTATTACTATGTATAATTAAATTGACCCAGATAATACACTGTTTACTAAACACACACACACACACACACACACACACATATACACACATACACATACACATACACATACATATACATATTAGACTTATATACCGCTTCATAGTGCTTTTATAGCCCTCTCTAAGCGGTTTTACAGAGTCAGCATATTGCCCCAACAATCTGGGTCCTCATTTTACCCACCTCCGAAGGATGGAAGGCTGAGTCAACCTTGAGCCGGTGAGATTTGAACCGCCGAACTGCAGCTAGCAGTCAGCTGAAGTAGCCTGCAGTGCTGCACTCTAACCACTGCACCACCTCGGCTCTTATCATATACATACACATACACATACACATATACACACACACACACACACACACACACACATATATATATATATAGTATGTATGTATGTGTGTGTGTGTGTGTGTGTGTGTGTGTGTGTGTGTGTGTGTATATAACACACTATTCTAAAAATACGACTATATAAAACTTCCAGAGCTATTAACTGGGGGAAAACCCATAATATCTAGCAAAGAAGCAATGTGAATATTTCTGCAATTTCCCTAGAAATAATATGGCTGTGCCTATGATGTTCCCAGAAGCCCAGCTGAGACTATAATTTTTATCATTACTGGAGCATTTAGCAACCCAGCTGCAAGAAAGCAACCCGACTGGGGATCGAAAGCATAAATCCAGTATGTCCAAGCTTGCAATCCAAACATCAAATTGGGAAACAAAATCATGATCGGGGCAACTATGTAAACAGGTCACACCTGCAATTGTTAGTAAAAAAAAAAAGTTTTTTGTAAAAAAAGTGATCAAGATACATATCCAATGGAAGGGTGGGATTCCCACATTATTTATTTACTTATTCACATTTCTAAGGCCACCCAACTCATTAACAAAACTGTACATTACAAAACTCAACAACTATAAAGCAAATGATCTGAATAAATCCAATTTAGATTTTTTTTTTTAAATGTTCCCAATCTCATGCATTTCCAAAGTGTAACGTTTATTTCACCACATATAACTGATCTGCAATTATAAAGGGAGGCTAAAATCTTTTCATACCTTGATATGTGCTGTGCCCGTAAATTGTGGCAGTTCCATAACCAGACAGACTATAAAAGCTTTTATGAGAAAATATGGTTGAGGACAGAGACAGCTGGCATTTAAATTAGCCAAGTGAGAGAAATTACTCTTATTCATTCCCCAGATGCTTTTATTCATATATATACATTTTTACATTAATAATTCCATAATACTATGCAATCCACGCTGTTCTGCTCACTGACCTTAACAGGTTTTGATACTCTTTTTCATTTTTTCCAAAGACTACGGCACATTTTGCCAATTTTTAATGAAACCATCTATTGTGGGGGAGGGGGAGGGGGAGGGGGATTCAGACACCAAACATTCCCGTTGCAAAAAGTTAGGGTTATTTTTTGCTGCAAATGCTATATTATCATTTAAAAAATTATACTGCTTTGCTTGCATTCTCCTATTTGTTAATGTTTGAATGCTTTACATCAAAAGTCTCTAATCTGCCAATCCATTTTCTGTAATCTTGGATTGTTTTTGCACTCTTAAGTGCTACAGATTCTGTAATGTGCTAACACATCAGAAGGTGATATATGCCTCCTATATTGTTAGTACTCCGACCAGTCTTACATAACCATGTTCTCTTTTGCAGTGATTACAAGTAGTCCTCAACTTACAAGAGTTCATTTAGTAACCATTCAAACCAGTGGTGGGTTCTAAAACCCGTTGCTACCAGTTCGCGTGCGCACTTGTGCGTGTGCGCGATGCTTCTGTGCATGCGCAGAAGTGTCCCGGGTGGGTGGGCAGAGCCTCCCGCCATCACCGCTACCGGTTCTAAGAACCGGACCGAACCAGGAGCAACCCACCGCTGATTCAAATTTACAACAGCACTGAAAAAAGTGATTTATGATCATTTTTCACACTTGCAACCATTGCAGCATCCCTATGGTCACATGATCCAACTTCAGACGCTTGGCAACTGTCTCATATTTATGACGGCTGCAGTGCTCCAGAGTCAGGTGATCCTCTTTGTGCGACCTTCTGACCAGCAAAGTCAATGGAGAAGCCAGATTCATTTAACAACCGGGTTACTAACTTAACAACTGCAGCGATTCACTTGAGAACTGTGGCAAGAAAGGTCGTCATATGGGGGAAAAAATCACTTAACAATTGACTCATTTAGCAACATAAATTTTGGTCTCAATTCTGGTCGTAAACCTGTTTCTCATTTGTGGCACCATAAACAGCCGGGAAGCATTATTTTTTATTTATTTAATAAATTTATGTGCCACCCATCTCATCAGAGATGATTCGAGGCTGTTTACAAACATAAAAACAAGTGCACATTAAAATAATAAAGCAAAAAAAATAATAATAACATTAATAAATAATAAATACTGTTAAAAGATGGGGAGGGGGAACACGAAGAAAACGGAAATGTGATGGATTACTTGACAGACATTTGTTTGGCTGGCATTTTTATATGAACCAACATAATTTGCACTTCCCTGTTTAATATAAGAACTAGACCATAATTTTTCTTCCCTTTTTGTATTTGCCCAAATTTTAAAGTTTTGATTTAAAAAAAACTAAAGCAGGGTAAAATGTCCACATCCGACAAACTTAGAAAAACTATGCATGTTTTTGGAGAAGGCATAACATAAGGAAAGTCTCTTGTATAAAAATGAATATATTCTGAAAATTATATATCAAAGTAAGAGCTCACCTCTGTTTATATTAAGGTCTTGATTTTAAGATTGATTGTTTTAATTACAGATGGATGCAGAAACAGACTATGAACTGGACAGATTTGCCATTCCTACCACAGTTTATCAGGTATCTATTCCAAGCTCCAGTCTTTTTGAAGAAATGGAATTTCAGTGTCCCAAAGGTGCTTTTTCAAGAGGCAACTGGACTGTCTCGTTTTTCTTTGAAAATGTTTTGCTTCTCATCCAAAACGCTTCTTCAGCTCTTCTTCAGCTTCCATATCCCCACCATCCAGTCAGAGCTGAAGAAGCTTCTTGGCTGACAAGCGAAACTTCTTTAAAGAAAAACCAGAAAGTCCAGTTGCCTCTTGAAAAAGCACCTTTGGGACAACCATGACCTGGATGACTGAAATCTGCATAGACAATGGAATTAGGAGCCGAGGTGGCACAGTGGTTAGAGGGCAGTACTGCAGGCTACTTCAGCTGACTGCTAGCTGCAGTTCGACAGTTCAATTCTCACCGGCTCAAGGTTGACTCAGCCTTCCATCCTTCCGAGGTGGGTAAAATGAGGACCCAGATTGTTGGGGGCAATATGCTGACTCTGTGAACCGCTTAGAGAGGGCTGTAAAGCACTGTAAAGCGGTATATAAGTCTAAGTGCTCTAAGTGCTAATTTGAGGGAATTTTGGAAACACTCAGAAAGTGGTTGATATTAGGGTGCTGTGATGATTGACATAACCAGTTACAAAAATCCATTTAATAGAATTAATTAAAATAAAATTAACTTGCCTCAAATCCTGTTCAAGCCAAATGGGGTTTATGCCTATTTGTGCCCATAAAACATTATGCATACATACACACATACCAGGGGTGGGTTCCTCCCGGTTTGTACCGGGTCGCCCGAACCGGTAGCGAGCCACTGGTGACGTTACAATGGCGTCATGGACCCACTTTGGTCGGTGCCAGCCCGTGGGCGCCGTCATTTTTTTCCGAGGATTTTTGGCGAAGTTTTGTGCCATTTGTGCTCTGCTGCTGCTTCGGAAATGGCCCTCCCGCCCGCCCCCAGGTGTATGCTGACCTTTATTCTTCACCCGAAGCACAGCTGATCAGCTCCTCAGTTGTGTTTTGGGCCAATTATAGTGACTGAGCATGCGCGGAAGCAGAATTGCACCGGGGGAATGCGCGCACGCGCGCAACATCGCGATGCACACTGGTGGTGAAGGTAAGTGGAACCCACCCCTGAGCCATGCCCACAGAGTGGTAGTAGAAATTTTTGGAACCCACCCCTGACACATACATATATACAAGCAAAAGATGCATGCTATACTCTTCCTCTTTTCACACATGAACATCCAATCCAAAAAATACATCATGCACATACTGTATGCATCCAGTTTGGATATTCTTTAGCAGAAATGCAAAGCTCCAATTGATCAATTGGTCTACCTGTAATGGTCTGTGGGAAAGATTTTGGGAAACAGAAAGAAGAGCTGCAACCTGTACAACAGTTATGCAAAAGCCCACAAAAGGAATAGCAGCACAGGAAGCATATCAGAAAGAACACTGCCTAGTTTTCTGGAAAGTATAAATAAAAGAAGGGAGAAATTCTTTCAGACCTAGAAATTTCTGTTACTGTAACCTTATAAGAAAGAGTCCGTTCGGTGTAGTGGCTAACTATTGCAAATTGAAGATGGCTCTGCAAAAGCTGAACAACCACAACAGAGACCAAGAAACCAAGATGAATCTGCCTTTAATCCTGAATGACAGAACATTTTAACTGTAAGCTTAAGTTTTTAAAGAATCTGAAATAAACAAACTAAATAAGAATTTGATCCTAGACAGTTATAAATGGTCCATGGGTCCAAATGAAATTGGAATAAACAAATCTTTACAATAAGATTTTGGAATTAATTATAAAGTATAAACAGCTTCTCATGGGAATAGATCCTGTTTCAGTTTTTACAAGACATAACATAGATAAAGAATTTCATAATTTCAAAAACTGAACACTAGAAGGGGCTAAATATTTTAGGTAGAGGAAAGATATACAAGCCTTGAAGATGGTGCAAAATGTTATGACAATAAAAATACTGAAGGGTATTTTTGAAGAATGGAATCAAAAAATAGTAGCCATAATACCAGCAATGTCAGTAATAATGTCTGCTACTCATTACTTTGCATCTTGGAGGACTTTATATTTAACCTTTGATTTTTCCCCTTAATATACAAACCTAGATATATCTTTCATTGCTTAAATGGTATATCGGTTGTCAAAATTGGTATTGTTTGAAATCAAAACATCATTCTAGGCAGTGCATTCATCTTTATACTAGAAATTCTCCTCAACAATGTCCACTCTCTCTTTCAACCTTAGAACTTTTTATAGGTTCAGGCATAAATGCAGCACTTAAGGTGAAGGAAATCATCACACAGAGAAAAAAATAGAATTCTACAAAAACAAAACACACACATCCCAAACTACAAAAATACTGCGAAGGTCCAGTGATATAAGGAACATTAATTAATAGTAAAGAGCATATCTTCATATTTTAATGGAGTACTTAGAGCAGCGCCGCCCAAACCTTTGGGCACCAGGGACCAAGGAGAGAGGTTTTTCTGCAAACTAGAGGGGATGTGGTTTCATGTGCTGCCTGCATCTCATGGATGGGGCTTCACTTGATTGCACAGTCTGATTTCTGGCATGCCATGGCCCGGTGCCGGTCCATAGACCAGGGGTTGGGGACAGGGGTGGGTTCTGACTTACCTCACTGCCGGTTTGCTTCCTCCTGTGCCGTGTGGGCACGTGTGCGCTTTGTGCGCGTGTGCGCACATGCGCAGTGCTGAAAATCCAGCTTCTGCGCATGCGCAGAAGTGAAAAACAAGATGGCGGCACCTATGGTGCCGCTGAGAGAGCTGGTTCAGGGGCATGTCCAGCCAGCCATCGCTGCCAGTTCAGCGAGCGGGGGGTGGGGGAATTCCCGCTACTGGTTCTAAAGAACCGGTCCGAACCGGCAGGAACCCATCTCTGGTTTGGGACCCCTGCCTTAAACACTCTGCTGAGGTTCTGTCCTATAAATGGGAATACAATTACAAATTCTACAGGCTGGAAAGTAGACACCAGGTCAGAGGATTATGAGCCTCGGTGGCACAGTGGTTAGAGTGCAGTAGTGCAGGCTACTTCTGCTGACTGCCGGCTACCTGCAATTTGGCAGTTCAAATCTCACCAGGCCTAAGGTTCACTCAGCCTTCTGTCCTTCTGAGGTGGGTAAAATGAGGACCCAAATTGTTGGGGGAAATATGCTGACTCTGTAAACTGCTTAGAGAGGGCTGTAAAGCACTGTAAAGTGGTATATACGTCTAAGTGCTATTGCTATTAATGAATACATGTTTTTCATGTACAACAGAGTCAAAACTGGATCCTTAAATAACAGTCAAGGAGCAATCAAATTGTGACATCAAAGAATCTTCTAGAGTTCGGGAGTATAATCAGGAGTTTCTGGTGTAGTCAAACAAGGTGAAGAGATTTTAGCTTGCTACACTGGGAATCATTATTGATGAGAATTTCTTACATTCACCAGGCTGTGCAACCCTTTTCCATTTGATTAAACAGCTACAGAAGTTCTGCTTCTGCCAGCTGTCAACTGCTCACTGCACTTAAATGCCTTCAGCTTTAGTTGCATGCCCTCTTGAGAAGCTGGGTTGGAGGCATGGATTCTGACAGGTCTTTTTCCCCAGCAGTTTCTGTTCTAGAAGAGACATTTGCCTCCAGCTCTCCTTCAGCAGGTGCTAGTGATTCCCATCTCCACGGGTCTTGGTCCTGAAGAGGTATCACCACTACCTCCTTATCAGAAGATTCTTTGGAGGCAATGCTGACAGAATGTCAACTCAAGAATATTTCTAACAGCTAATTAATCCATAAAACAGCCTTATTCTGTGTCAAACCCTCACTACAGCCTACTCAAACCACCAGCAAAGATTCAAACAGATGTTTTGTTTCCAGTCTGTTATTTTAGAATCATTAATATGGAGACATATAGAACTGGAACTTGCTGTAAGCATTGTATGCTATTTAAAAGTTCAAAGAAGGTGGAAGAAACTTTTTTTTAAGTGTAGTTCTTGACTATCTACTGACTTCCCCCCCGCCGCCCCCCAAAAATACAAATGCTAGCCAAAGTTTGTTTCAGATAGCAATTATCCTACCAGTCGTTTGCTGGTAGCAAAACATTCAAATTAGAATCCAGCAGGATCCATGGCATAATTATTTTTAACCTGTAATGATGAAGCTCCTATTAAGGGTGCTTCCTATTCAGTGAAGGGCACACATTCCAAGAGTATGGAAATTACAAGCTAGACAGTGATATGACAGGTACGCGTTATAATGTCTTCATGCATGTCTCTGCATTAGGGCTACAAGATCTGCACTATATATTATATATATATATATATATATATATATATAAATCCAGATGAGCCCAAAGTATGTTTCCTAGTTGACATCTAGTGGTCACCCAGTTTTTGCAGCCCAGAACTAGTAGCTTTAACTCTATATACAGTTACTTTTTATCCAGGATTGCACTTAGTAGTGCCTCTTAACTAAAACTGTTCTAAAAAGTAATGATGGTACTTTCTGATGATCACATTTCAGAAAAATACTTGAAACTATGTGGGTATGGATAGATAGATTGTGTGTGTGTGTGTGTGTGTGTGTGAGAGAGAGAGAGAGAGAGAGAGAGAGAGAGAGAGAGAGAGAGAGAGAGAGAGAGAGAGAGAATGAGAGAATTGCATCAAGGGAAATGTTAACTCTCCAAACTAAAGAGAGAGAGAGAGCAGAAAGTTTCAGCCTAAATCATCATAGCATTTATATTTGCTTAAGAAGATGTTTCCAAATTATTACACCATTGAAGCAGTTGGA
This sequence comes from Thermophis baileyi, assembly GCA_003457575.1. Lineage (NCBI taxonomy): Eukaryota > Metazoa > Chordata > Lepidosauria > Squamata > Dipsadidae > Thermophis > Thermophis baileyi. The sequence goes on from QLTV01001839.1 coordinate 165,358, forward strand.
AGACTTGAAATGTTCTGTGATTGAATTCTCTGTGATCAGGAAGTTGAGCGAGTTCCTTTGGATGATCCATTGTGGTAGACTGCTTCATGCAATGCTTTGGAAGAAGTTCCATTTAAAATAAAAATAGCACTGTTGATTTCATTATTCTATTTTGTGTAGCCTGGTCTCCAAAAATATAAAACCACAGTGTTGGCTTTGGAATTTCCAATACTTAGAAGTAACAGTTGTGGGATTTAACTGAAGTGTGCTTCTATAACTGTGTTTGGACCACTTTGCAAATGTGTTTAGATGAAGACTCTGAAATTAGTTTCTGATCTCTATGAGATATGAAGCAAATAAATCCCCTTTACCATATAACCATATAAATCAAATTTCTCATCCATCAAGTCCTTTTAAGAAAATGTAGAAATCAATCATCCACATGGAGGTGATTCCCTATTTAGAGGCCTGCATTAGGTAGAATGTTAGCAGGAATCTTTTGCTTCACATCCTTAAAATACATAAAAAGGGCAGCCAGGAATATTTACCTTTGCTTGCCGAGTGATAGCAAACTATTCTATTTCCATGTCCAAAAGCAAGGTTGTATTTTTTGTAGGATTTGTATCGTATGCATTTATGCTACAGTTTCAGTATCCACATGAATAATTGTGAGCTCTGAATTTAAGTCAGAAATAAAGGGTTGGCTTTTCTTCACTTTTACTGTATTCAGCACATCTACTATTACCAATTTTAATTAGACTAATAAAGAAACATTTCCAGATATTAATAACACTGAGATAACAGGAAAAGATGAGAGTTGAACTCTCCACTAATCAAAAGATTGTTTTATTGAATGGTTGACTTAGAGGACAAGAAGTTAGGAGTGTTTCAGATGAGAAAAAGAGTACAAAAACACCTCAAGATATTATTATATTACATTAACTTATCAAAAAAACCAAGAATTAAGAAGAGCTACTTTTTAAATAGCTCAAGAGAAATAATCACCTATCTTTTTTTAATTTGTTCTCCCTCTTTTTTCTTTTTTCTTTTTCTGTTCTTTTTTTTTTCTGATTCTTATTCTGCTGTATTTTCCAGCAGAACAAAAATTGGGTGAGTGGGGCTTCTTGGTGAACTTTTGCCAAGGGTGAATTGTGAGTTGAATGAGGTGGAGCAGGTTGAAATTTAGCCCAGGCAAAACAAAAACAAAGGGTCTGGTGACTGACTGATCCTTTCTCTGATTGGATGGACCCTCAACTGCTCTAGACTGGGTTTGTACTTTTCTTAAGTCCTCTGATTCTCCACCATCCTTGAGTGGATAGCAGCAGCTATTTCAGTTGCAAATGATCTAACAACCACATTTCTTCTTGGAGAGATCCAAACACAGGATACCTACAAGTGACAAAATTAGTGGACCAGAAAAATGCTGTGGATATAATTTACTTGGACTTCAGAAAGGCATTTGATAAAGTAGACTACAACTTACTACTTGATAAGATAGAAAAATGTGGGTTAGACAGCATCACCTCCAGATGGATTCATAACTGGCTGACCAACCACACTCAACATGTAGTCCTCAATGGAACTGCATCTACATGGAGGGAAGTATGCAGTGGGGTACCCCAAGGCTGTTTTAGGATGAATTTTCTGACAGTAAGAACAATTTATCAGTGGAACAACTTGCCTCCAGAAGTTGTGAATGTTCCAACACTGGAAGTTTTTAAGAAGAGATTGGACAATGATTTTTCTGAAATGTTAGGGTTTCCTACCTGAGCAGGGGATTGGACTAGAAGACACCCAAGGTCCCTTCCAGCTCTGTTATTTTGTTATTCTGTATTTAGTTTATTCTGACATGTAAGGATGCTTTTGAAGAAAATTATAGCAGGTCAAAAATGCATTGGCCAGATCTCTGTTTGGTATTTCCTGGTGGAATTTTCTGATACTTTTTCTAGCAAAGCTGTTTTGGCTTCCTGTAGATTTTCAGATCAAATTCAAGGGGCTTGCATTGGTACATATGTTCCTATACAGCTTTGGTCCTGCCCACCTGAAGCAATGAGCTTCCTTCCAACTTAGGTTGCGAATAAAGAACTTTGATGATCCTCTAAGGCTCTGTTATAGGTGCCAAATTAGATAGAGATCTATTTGGAACATGACTTAGGTAATGGATTTTTCACTGGTAGCCCATTTTATGGAATTCTCTTCCCGTTGAAGCTTGGACTGTTTCTTCTTTGGTTGGTTTTAAATATCACTTCCATTTACATTCAGGCCTTCTTCACCTAAGGAATTTTATTAGTATTTTTAAGAATAGAATAGAATAGAATAGAATAGAATAGAATAGAATAGAATAGAATAGAATAGAATAGAATAGAATAGAATAGAATAGAATAGAATAGAATAGAATAGAATAGAATAGAATAGAATAGAATAGAATAGAATAGAAAGAATAGAATTTTTTAGATTAGATTAGATTAGATTAGATTAGATTAGAATAGAATAGAATAGAATAGAATAGAATAGAATAGAATAGAATAGAATAGAATAGAATAGAATAGAATAGAATAGAATAGAATAACAGAATTGGAAGGGACC
>QLTV01001839.1:172159-207887 GCA_003457575.1 Thermophis baileyi
GTGGTCAATGCCTGGAATCCATTACACGACTCTGTAGTTTCTCCCCCAAACCCCCAACCCCCCCAAACTTTAAGCTTAGACTGTCTACCGTTGACCTCACCCCATTCCTAAGAGGTCTGTAAGGGGCATGCATAAGCGCACCAGTGTGCCTACCGTCCCTGCCTAACGTCGTATTCGTAAAGTATCATGTTCTCATAACCATGTTTGTACTTATTATTATTATTTTTTTCACAATCATGTTTATACTTTATCTGTAATCATATACACGTTTGACAAATAAATAAATAAAAATAAAATAAATAAATAAATAAATAAGAATGACACGATAACAGGATAGAAAGCTACCTACATTCCCTACCCAAACTGACTATGTATCTTAGAAAAACGCATCACTGCAAATTCATGGCAGAAGAGTGTTCACTGCCTAAATTCCTTGTAAGACTGTTAGATAAGCTGGAAAGAGAAAATGTTAAAGAGGTTACTGCATAGATATTCCAGTTATTGAATTCTATTTACAGTAGGAGTTGATAAAGATAGTTGACATAAAAATAAATATGATTTGGGAAACAAAATGGTGTTACCTTAGATTTCTGTCTTTGAATATCTGTCAAATTCAAGCTATAAACTATTAAGTATACATTTGTTTAGGAAAGTGTAAAAGAGAAGTACATGTTGAAGGCACGTAAGTTATCCTAAATGGATGTCTCAGATCCTTCCTGCTCAGAGGTGGGTTTCTCCCGGTTCGGACCGGTTCGGCCGAACCAGTAGCGACCCGCTGGTGACATCATGGTGACGTCACGGATCCGGTTCGGTTGGTGCTGGTCCGTGGGCGCCGCCATCTCTTTTTTTGTAATATTTTTTTGGGGGGGGGAATTTTTTGGGAATTTTTTTTTTAAATTTTTTCTTCTGCGCATGCGCAGAAGCTGAGTTTCCGGCACTGTGCATGCATCGCCATCTTGTTTTTGGCTCTATTTTTGGATTTTTTTTATTTTTCAGCACTGCGCATGCGCGCACGGCGCGAGAGGAAGCGAACCGGCAGCGAGGTAAGTTAGAACCCACCCCTGTTCCTGCTTCCATGTAGATCTGATGATCTTATAAAGCAATGAATTTACAAGCCTCTAAGTAGAAGCATATTAATTTTGTGATTACACAGTCAGCTTAACAGGGTGTAACATTCATAAAACCTTATGATATTATTTTAGTCAGTTGTAATGAATTTAGCTTTCGGTAGGACTATTAGATACCATATTTTTTTTAATGCTATTGGAAGATTTACAGTACCTTCCTAAGTCAGTCCTGGGCATCCTGGGTTGGTTTTCTTTGGAGAAAGAGCATATAGTTATTGACAAGTGTGTGTCAGATCTTGTAAAAATCCTTTATGTGTGCAGATTTAGTGCTGTTTCAAAGAAAGCAATACCTGTTTTTTAAAAATGGGGGGAAATGTTCCCCAATAGCTGCTTATACTTAAAAGGAGGAGAAAAGAGGCCAGGGAATCCACCAATCCCTGGTCTTATTATTGAGGCAGAATAAGGATTGGCAACAAAAGCAGTGCAATTTACACGAGCATCATTTTTCTGCTAGAGGAAAGTATTCCAGTGCAGCTTTCTTGGCTGTGCCCAAAGCTGCAGCTGTCAAAAATCCAGATCATCACTAGAGGGCAGCATGCAGATACAGAAAGTTCCATCCTTTTGCCACCATCTAGTGGTGATAACGCATTTTGCAGCCAAGATCTAGGAGCTATAGACTAAACATTCCAGCTGAACCTTGCATGTATCTTAAACTGGAACAAGCCATCTGATTACATCCATGCAAGCAAGAGTGGCAATTGAACATCTGCTGGAATTTGACCCCACCATTAATTTTAATTGGGTTCTCTCTCTTTCAGCACCTGAATTAATTGTGGGTATTTGGTCTAAACACTGTTTTAAACATCTTGGATGGTTCTGGCACATCCCTTTACGAGGCACCAGATGGTCAGGTCCTGAATTAGCAATGATCAGCTTCTACCCACAGGGGAAATGATGGGCACTTTGCACTTGGGCTTTTAAAAGAAACAAGGCTGTAGAGAAAACTGGTACAATTATGTCTAGGTGCTCATTAAGAAAAACAACAATCAAAAGAAGGTATTAGGGACGAAAAAAAGTTTTATGAAATTTGTTTTTGGTTTTCTTTATGCTTCCCTAGGTATCGTGCCTCCATCTGCCTGGAGTTAGAAATCTAGTTACATCAGCACTACATGAGGCATTTAAAAATTCTTTCTTGTTTCTTTTCTTTTGTAAACCATACTAATATCATAACATCCCCCAAAAGATTAGTGCTGTGTTTCTTTGTAACCCTGAAGCATTTAAGCAAGTGAAATGCAGGGCAGAGATGACATCACAGAGTATTCATACCACTGGCTACAGCAAAGTTGGCTTTTTGTAGCTTTTTCCTTCTCTCATTTTGTATTCCTGCCTGCAATAATTCTAGTCATTTAAGGACAGCTTTACACAGTTCAAATTCTGGGGGAACAATAAACAATCCCAAGTTGCCAATCTATTGCCATCTTTGCTATTTGCATTTATGGTGGGAGGGAGTACAGCAAGCCATTCTACAGTTAGCAAATGTGTAATTTTCATGGCCATGTCAACTCATCCTCGGAAAGCAGAAAGCTTCAAACCCAAGGGGTCTTAGACAAGGACATTTCTTTTGATTGATGTAAATTAGACATAGAGCAATTATATGGAGTATTCAGTATTTGTCACATACCCAGTCTCTGACTGCTTAAAATTTTAAAGAAGGCTGAATAGAACTGTATACCACCATCTAATTCTATCTTCATCACAAGACTGGAAGAAACATTGATTATTGTAACATTTTTTTTAATACCAACATTTTAAAAAATCTAGTAGTATAGGCAGTTATGCAGGTTCTCTTCATATTCTTCTTAAAATTTTAAAAAATAAGGATAGCAAAGGTAAAATGTTTAGAGTAAAACAGTTAAAAAAATAGAATATAACATAAAAAAATGTCAACAGTAACAACAGAGCATATAGATCATTTTTCTTCTAATCTCAAACTGAATGTCTCAAATCTGGACATTCAAAGAAGCACTGTATTCAACAGCTAAAGGTTGTAAATAATAAAAATAAGTTATTTTTAAAATATAATTTTACTTAAGAATTTTTATTACAACAGTAAAAGCTAATACAGACAAAACAGAGAAAGATCATAGAAAAAAGAAATGTGCAGGAAAAAAAGAAAAAGATGTAAATGAAGAAAAAGAAAATAAATATATAAAGTAGCACTTTCCAATCTTCAATAAGCAATTATAAATAAATTTAGTAAGTCTTCAACTCCTCTAAGGGACAAACTCTTCATCCCATACCCCATCCCTTATTTATAAGCAAATCCATAAAACATCATTTTTTTCAATCCTAGTGTCAGCAAAAAGTCCATAAGGGTTGCAGAACTTTGCAAAAAAAGTATTATTTTAACCTTGATCAAATAAACTATCTTTATATTCCTTCCCTATATTTCTAACAGACTTAATCTTTAATCCAATCACATATTATTGTAGAATTTGATTTCTCTTCTATTCCTACTTATGCCATCACACAGATTTCTTCAAGGCTTTAACAAGTCTCTTTTGTACATCTAATAAGAAAACATTTTGTAGGTCATTCTTTTTGTTTTGTCATTTGTCTTTCCCTTTTCATTATTAAAACTTCAGCCAGTTTCTGTTGTATATCCAATACAGTGTCCCTTTTCCAAATCATTCTCTTGGCCTGGCATTTGTAGTTTCACTTTTGGTACTTTCTCTTCCCTGCAAAATAAAATTTGCTGCACATCTGTCATTCCTACATTAGGTTTTGGACATAAAAACAGACATTATTATTGACAGTGTTGATATTATAGTTACTAATTTGTGGCTGTTTTTCAAAGACCTCCTTTAATATTTCCAATTTCCATCATAACATTGTGTCATTTTATAAATCCCAGTATTAATTGACATCAAGAATAACAATGTAATTTTTTTCCCTTCTGCTTAGAATCTTTAGTCCTCTCTAGTATCCAGTTTCTAAAATAATATAACAACATATATTTATTATGAATTACAATGTCAGGTTAGCCAAAATAAGTCTGTTTCCTATGAAGCTATTTATTTTTATAATTAATTAATTATAATTAATTCCAAACTCTTGTAGTAAATGTCAAGATTCCAAATTTATCTGGATACTTAATCCATTTAAAACTTTCTTAGATTAAAATCTTATTTAGTTTTTGCTACTTATTTTGCTGTTAATTCTTTAAGTCCTTAAGTTTATAATTAACTTATCTTTTGTTTAGAGTTGAAGATAAACTCACACGATTATTTTTCCAGCTTGCATTCCAAAGATCAATAATATCTTTAAGATTTTAATAGGCAATTTCCAAAAGTGATTAAAAAGTGAAATTTGTGAATTTAGTGTCTTTAAAGGGTCCATCACAGTTGTGAGCAAGATGGCTGATCCTGTCTTCTCATAGCACTCAAACACACAGAAAACCAATATCCTGTGGTCTCCTTGTGAGGAGCAGTTTTCTGGAGCACATGTGGGTGATCTGCCATCCTCTCTATCTGGGAAGGATTCAGAGAACTGGTTTATTTACTGGTTCTCTGGTCTATGACTGTAATAAACTGAAAATTGAATACTGGTTACTTGGTCTTTGCTGAGATGTCTTTGGTTTGCCATACCTCTTCCACAGAGGTAGGTTCCTCCTGGTTCGCACTGGTTCTATAGAACCGGTAGCAAACCGCTGGTGACGTCACGGAGCCGGTTCTGTCAGTGCTGGTCCATGGATGCCACCATCTTGTTTTTGGCTTTTTTGGGGGGGGGACTTTTTTTGCGATTTTTCGTCACTGCGCATGCGGGAGTAAGCGAACCGGCGGCAAGGTAAGTTAGAACCCACCCCTGCTCCTCCAGAAGCTTTTTGGGAATAAGAATGTGTTAAATATGAGCAACACTAGGAAAAATCTGCTGATTCACCACATATTCCCCATGGAGCAATACTACTTTTCCCACAGATCAATAGGTCATGAAAGAGCTACTTTAATTATTGGAGGTAATATAGTGCCACTCAGACCAGTACCAATTGAAAAATACCTTCTGAGTGAATAAGCCCTTTTTCTGCAGCTAACAATGTTTGCCAGTGAACAAATTCTATGAACAAATTCTTTGCCACATGAGGCACACATTCTTTTATTTACAATCTGTGTATTCCTCATTTGAGGAATTCAAAATGGCATTCATAGCTCTCCTTCCTGAAACTTTGTGATGTCAATTGGTCTGAGACAAAGAAAGAGACCAACTGATCCAGTTGTCCATAGTCATCCATCCACTTCCATAGCAGAAGATGAATTGGCAGCTAGGTCTTCTTGCTCCAAATCCAACACTTTAACCAGTAAACCTCAGTGGCTTTCCCAAAATTCAACTAATTTGGAGTTGCAATAATAGGAGAAGGGAGGAAAACTTTCTCCCATTCTATATCATTTAATACACCATCATCAAAATTCCCCTGTTTATCTGATTTTTTCAAACCAGAGGCTCTGTGCTTTGTTGTTCAGTCTCATATTAATTATATTTTGAATGCATACCACCACTGCAATGAGACAGCTTCTATACATTTCTTTTTCATTCTTTCTCTAACTGTAAATTCCCAGCCTTTGCTACTCCTTTTCCATATCCATTTCAAAGAGAAGTAGACCAATAATCACAATATTTATCATGACATGACATTGCTGGTCTAAGCTTAATTGGATTAATTTACCCAATGTATCCATTACATATTGATATATATTTTATAGTCTCCTAAATTAATAATAAAGTTGTCATTATTTGAAGCTAAATATCCCCTTGTTATGTATGAAGTGCATTCTCTCCTACAAATGTAAGTGAATCTACCATGGGTTTGTACTGAAGCTGAAATGGAAAAAATGTAAAAACAGACTTTAAGGTAGAACAGATGGCACAATGAAATGCAATCCATATCTTTCTCTAGTGAAAAATTCTCACATAAAAGATATTTGTGGGTGAAAGATGCATCCAAAACAGTGCATATATTTCTGAAAGCTCCATACAAAAAGAAAACATTTATGAAAGAAAAACATATGCTTTTTAAAAGAAACTGCCGCAGGGAAATGTACATAAAAAAGTGCAGAAATTTGTGTTAAAGAAAGAGGGTTTTTTTTAGGAAACTGCTAAAACAAGGATGCATTTGTTAAGCTCCAAAAAATTTCCTCATTAGGGAAAAAGCTGGGAACAAAATTGGATTAGATATTGTGCTACAAATATACTGTAACAATAAAATAAACTAGATTTCAAGAAACATATACTTCCCTGGCTTCAGGAAAAACTGAGATAGTAGTAAATATGTCCATCAGTGAGACCTGAATAGTGAAACCAAGACTTTACCTATTAAATTTCCAGAGCAAAACTGAATGCATATACTTCCTGTCTGAAGCTGACTGAATACTGTGATAATTTAATATCCTTCCTTCCTTCCTTCCTTCCTTCCTTCCTTCCTTCCTTCCTTCCTTCCTTCCTTCCTTCCTTCCATCCTTCATTTATTTTTTTATTTTTTTTGTGCTTCCTTCCTTCCTTCCTTCCTTCTTCAAATCCTTCAATCTTTCCAAAGTAATGCTGGATCTCAAGTATCTGGGATGTGGCTTTCAAAGATCTGGGATGATAAGAGCCATGGTGGTTAGAATGCAGTATTGCAGGCTACCTCACTGCTCACCGCCAGGAGTTCGATTGTAACCAGCTCAAGTTTGACTCAGCCTTCCATCCTTCCGAGGTCGGTAAAATGAGAACCCAGATTGTTGGGGGCAATATGCTGACTCTGTAAACCACTTAGAGAGGGCTATAAAGCCCTATGAAGTGATATATAACTCTAAGTGCTATTGCTATTTCCTGCTAGGCTTTTATTCCTTTTTACTGTCATTTCTGTCCATAGCTGGTTAGCCCTAAAAATTTCAGTACAGTGAGTCTCAGGTAATTTTAAAAGCATTTTTCTGTATACCTTCTAAACACCAACCTGCATATTCCTAATTGTATGATTGAATATTATACAAAGCTGAGGGCATATGCTAGTCCAAGATCTGATTTTTTAATATAAATAATGCTGCGCTTCAATGGTTAGTCTAGACATTGATATTTGAACATAGATATTGATAACATTTATATTTTATTGGGTTCTACTAATCTAGTTGAAATGTTTATATATATTATTAGTGTCAACTTCGAACTGAACCTGGCAGAAGCCATTTTCTTGTTTCTCAGTTGCCACACACTAACTAACTCATGGGAACCAAGGCCATCTCCACAGGTGTCAGATGAAGAAGGAGGGGAGTACCTAAGGAATCCGCTAATTAACACAATTGGACAATGTGACCAGTGACACTCAGGGAAGGGAACATTTACTATTATAATTATACTGAAACTGCGGGGAATAGTTAGAGTTGGTTTTACACTTGATCGTGCCAATATGATATACCCAATAAAGAAGTTCTTTGAGGAGGATTCTAGTCTCAGAGTTCGGATTTTCTTGGATTCATTAGTCGGAGTCATGACAATTAGTCCATGTATGATATGCCATAAACTAACTAAATAAATAAATATTATACAAAGACTTTAAAAAATGAAATATTCGAGGGCATTTTGCCGTACTTAAAATCTTGTTTCAATAAATATATTACGTACTTTAATATAAACTATCAATACGTGTTGCTCAAAAAATATAGCAAAGACAATTGATAAGTCAGGCTGTTAGATGTGAGAAGTTTTCTTCTCGTGTAGTGACCTCAGAGTCCCACAGCACACACACCCTCAAAACCAGCTGATCTGAATCCCTCAATAGTGGTGAAGAGAATTAAGGGATTATTTCTCCATAGTGCTGACAGGAGCGATAATGCTAATGATTTTATTTTCATGCCATTCTTTATCTTGTAGGAGTCCATGGCTAGAACAGCATCACGAACTATAAGGATAAAGGATCTATCACAGAGAACTTCTACATCTCTTCTTGTCTATCTTATCCTTAGACAGACTTTAAATGGTGCCACAATGAGTTAACTATTGACTACTGTCAGAGCTTCACAAGTGCCAATGAAAAGGTCAGCCTTTTCATTTGTGCTTGTTTTATGTGATGTGATGAATAAAAAGTGAGTCAAGTCCCCTTCAAATAGAGGTCAACTCCTAGTGAATACACAGACACATCCATATGGAAGTAGCTTGTCATTGCCTCTTCCAAGAATCTTTTTCAACCTTCCAATCCAGCCTACAACTCTGAGATTCCCAACTGGTTTTCGATTCAAGTCTTAACCTTGACAGGTTGGCCAGATAATGCTGCCTCTTAAGGCAAATACCAAATAACAAGTTTGATCTGTTTTCTGCAGGTTCTCAGACATTATTTTGGCATTTGCTTCTCTGGTTTTTTCCCTCCTTCTCCACTCCTTTTAATGTAATATAAAATAGGGTTTCTTCATATTTGGCCAGTTAATTCTCCCCAGAAAAGGAATCAACAATAGTCCATTTAAAAACTGGCCTGTGCTTAGCTCCAAGGGGCCTATGGAATTTTTTTTTGGGGGGGGGGACTAGTGACATGGATTATCTAAGAAATGGCATATTATAGGTTCTTTGGTATTAAGGACATAAAAGATTTTTAAAATAGACTTCTAGCCATGAAAGTCAACAAAACAATACTAAAAAACAGCTTCAATCTCAGAAGTCAGAATTAGGCTTACATTTATCCATGATTTATGCAGTGGTATGTGTCAGTACATAAGACTGTCTGTGTGTGTGTGTGTGTGTGTGTGTGTGTGTGTGTGTGAATGCCAAGTATAGGTTGCTTCATTTTTCCTCAGACATAAAGAAAATGAATGTATTTCACAGATGATCCCCAGACTGCATGTCTCAGACTGTAACAATGCTACCTAATGAGAAAAATTAGAAAATTTGCAGACGTATAATTTGAACCTATATAGATGCTTCCAACTGGTAACTCTTCTATTTTCAGAGATGTATTGTGGCTATGCCTTTTAGAATTCCTATAACATCAACTGGAATTCCATTATTGGCAAGCAATTACCAGAGAAAGTATGCAGAGAATGTAAACAGGCAATTGCCATGAATAAGTGAGCTTGAAAAAAAAGGTTAGAGCTCTTCATAGAAAGGGCGAAGCATGAGAAAAGAACATGCTCGATTTGAAGTAGGAGTAAATATAAATTCTGTATCAGCCTCCCACCTTTTCAGTGACTGTCAACTGTCTGTAATGGCTCTACTTGAATATTATAATAAAGATTTACTACCGAGTTAAGTGTGTTCAAGACTTTAAGAAGTCTTTAGTCTTATTACACTAGGACACTTTCAAACCTTAATGTAGGGGTTTTGGCTTTAGGTTCAAATCTTGCCACAGGAGCCTCATTTGGGGGGGGGGGTTTCCATTTCAATTTCCCCCCAGGTAAAACAAGAATGTTTATCTCTTTATCAAATTTATACGACCGTCCCTCCAATCAGAGAAATTCTGGATAGCAAATGGATAAAATCACAATAGGTAATCCAAATCAATTCAAATATTAAGTCAGAGCCCCTATAAAGAATCTAATTGCTAACAAGTCACATGTACAAATGCCAGAGTTCCATTAACTTTCCTGACCTAATTCCTAAGCCACATCTTTGCTGCCTTTCAGAAGGTCAACAGAGCTACCATACTTCTGGAAGGAAGCTGTTCGATAAGACAGACACAATGACAACGAAGGCATACTTCCTAGGACCTACCGGGAAGTCCTTCCTTCACTGAAGGGACCTGGAGCATACTCGCACTGCCAGAGGTGGAAGGACTCCAGAATACATGTCACACAAACAGTATAATGTTTGTAAAAATAAAGCCATGATATAAATCAAATGACTAAGTGAATACAATTACCATTGTTAAAATGAAGAATACATCATTGAATACTGTAAGTACCTCCTCATTTTAATTCTTTGAAGTTCACTAAATTGTTTTGTAAAGTTTAACTTAGGGTGGCAGAAGTTATGGATATTTGTGGTAGAAGGTTCATTAACTAATTAAGCTGAAGCTATGAAGTGGAAAAACATGGAGCAAGACTAACACCATGATCAAATATTGCCCCTATTATATTTGCAAATAATTGTTTAGACAGCAAGACAACAACTTATGGGCTGCTTTTTACTTTTTACTTTTTTTTTTTTTGAACAAAGCAAATGTCAGATGGAGGTAATGAGAATTTTTCTAATACTTAATAACAACAGGCAAGAGGTTTTCCTCACTCTTAATAACCCTGGTGATTATCCTGAGAGTTTTCAGAGGAGCATCTATGTTTGTTGCAGAAAAAAAAAATGCAACATATAAAAAGATGGCTCTCTTTCTTCTCCTTAATTGTAAAACTCATCTCTCCTTTAGTTTAGTTAGTTTAGTTACTTTATTGTCATTGCACATGGTACAATGAAATTAAATGCCATCTTCAGTACATTATAACTAAAACTTATAACTTTTTTTAGTACATTATAACTAAAAAAATAAAAACACAAACATACATCCTTTACATTCTGTATAATTGAAATTGAAAACCCGATATTGCACTATACCTTAGAATTCAATATGGTTATTGCCCTGGGATAGAAGCTGTTTTTCAGCCTATTTGTCCTTGTTTTTATTATCCTGTACCGTCTGCCAGATGGTAATAGTTCAAAAAAAGAGTGCCCAGGATGAGATGGATCTTTAAGAATGTTTTGAACTTTTTTAAGGCAGTGGGAGCTATAAAGCTCTTCCAAAGAGGGGAGAGGGCAACCAATGATCCTCTGGACAATGATGTTTACCCTCTGGAGTGCTGTCCTATCTGCCACTGTGCAATTGAAAAAACATATACAGATGCAGTAAGTTAAAATACGCTCTATGGTGCAGCGTTAGAAGGCCACCAGCAGTTTTTCATTCAGTTGTTGTTTCCTGAGAAGTCTCAGGTAGTATAATCTCTGCTGGAATGTGAGTGCTGCAATGTGAATGCCCTAGGTCAGGTCCTCTTTTATGATAACACCCAAAAACTTAAAACTGGCCACTTGTTCCACTCGGTCTCCATTGATAAGCAAGGGCTGGATGTCTGATAAATTCCTTCTATAGTCTACTATAAGCTCCTTGGTCTGATTTTTGTTAAGGACCAAATTATTGTCTCCACACAACGAAAGCAACCGTTCCCCCTCATCTCAATAGGCAGACTCATCCTCCTGGAAATCAGTCCCACCACTGTTGTATCATCTGCAAATTTAGTAATAGTATTACTAGCGTAAAGCCACCAAATCTCTGGAAACATTAAGAGAGTATTGCACCATTTTTAAAATGTGTTTTTAAGACATGAGTAATTAGGGGCTGTTTGGTACAGAGGGAGAGGAAGAGGGAGAGAAAGAAGAAGGGAGAGAGCGGGAAACAGAGAGAGAGGGACAGAGGGAGAGAATTCAACACTATAAACACTTCAGGTATTGGGGGGAAAAGATCCACTAGGCTACTCTTTATGAACCTTTTCATAGGTTTATATAACCATTTTCCTTCCAAAAGCTGACAATTTTTTAAAAAAAATCATGGATATATTATTAATAATAATAATAATAAAATTTGTATGCCGCCCAACTCCCGAAGGACTCTGGGCTTTAAATTTGCATTTATATGCAAATAGAAATAGATAATTTTAAGTGTCTTGGATTTATTTTTGTCCCAGTATGAAATATGTAAACTGTCCTAATTTCATGAACTTCAACTGGATCATCCAGCCAACAATATTTTCCTGTGACCAACAGTAATAAGTCTCCAGGTTCAATGCTTTGGACCCAACATCCATAGCAAACCCTGATAACATCAAAACGTGGGCACACATATTCTATCATCAGGCGAGTGGTAAAATTACGTAATGATGTAGAGATATCTGAAATTAGTATATACACTGCATTGTTTTCCTGATGGCATTATGGCATATGTCATTATCAGTCCCCATGTTCTCCCTCCCAAGGATGCTCATACAGTTGCCCTTCTACCCACGCTCCACTCACCGTATGAAATCTGTACATGGTGAAATATTTTCTCTCAGTATAAAGGTACACTGATCTCATCTTATACATTTTTTTAGGTTAACCTGCAGTCTCAACAAGGTCCCGCAACATTATTTGATTATTCTGTAACTTTAAGGCTGATCCTTGCAAATACATTTTTGTGTTAAAAGTAATAGTCTGTCAGTATCTTGATTACTTTTTTATGCTGATACACCAATATAGCTGCAAACATTTTACTGGATATTCTATTTTTCAGATTATTTTTCATTATAAAATCATGACCTATCATGTTTTAAGATCATAGGTCTGAACCAGGAGAGAGAAAAAAATTAATCAGTGTAGCATAACTCCTGATTTTTGAACTCCTTTTGAATTGGCTGAAGGCTTACAGAGATATTATCTGTCTACCTTTTGAAAGCATTCTATTGTGGTTTCACAATATACCTGATAGCTTTTCTTCATCATCAGTTGCCATACTGAGTCTCTATACAGAAATTATTTTCATCTTGTTTTGGTTCCTCTGCTTCCTTACCAAACATATTACCTTAGTCAGATTCCAAAGAAGACTTGGTGTGCTGTGACAAATATATATGTGTGTGTGTGTGTATACACATACATACACGTGTGTGTGTGTGTGTGTGTGTGTGTGTGTGTGTGTGTGAGTGATGTGCTTTTGTTTCTTTCAAGACTCTTTGTTCATATTACTATTATTATTCTGTTTCACATTTTTAATTGCTGGATGCACTGCATTTTTACTCACATACATCACAGACCCAGACAGATCCATTGCCCCAGATGTCATGTTTTGACTTAACTTCATAGATAGGTTCAAAGAATCCTGGATTTTGAAACAATAAGTTTCAATTGCAAAGAGAACTGGCACAAATCTTCTAAAGCTAGATGTTCATGTTCAATGTATAAAAGCATCCTCTCTAGAAAAGCACCTGGACGAGCAATTCAATATTGCTTATTCTTGTCTAAACCCTAGTTTGAGCCAACAAATTTCACAAAATCTCTACAACATAGAGAAATAAGTTTTCGTAAATAAAAGTTACTGCATGTTACAGATTTCCTCAATTTTTGTCCTAGAAATGCTTCATCCAAAATATACAACAGCAACAGCAACAGCAACAGCAACAGCAACAGCAACAGCAACAACAACAACAACAACAACAACAACAACAACAACAATAACAACAATACCAACAACAACAACAACAATAATAATTGAATGATGTCAGCAGTGAAGTTGGATATAATCAGAGTTCTCATATAAAAAATGAATTTAAAATCTGTGTAGATGAGAAAACAACAACATCGCGACCTGGCCATTGAAACTACATGGCTATGGATGAAACATGTAACAGTGATACCCATTTTCATCGGGGCACTTGGTACCATGTCCAAGAATTTTACAAAATACATCAAGAAATTGCAGCTTCCTACAATAACACCAGTGGAACTGCAAAAAACTGCGCTACTTGGAACATCGTACATTTTAAGAAGATACTTGGTTGATACCTAGGATGTTGGCAGCAACCCGTATCAACCATCAGCGCCAGTGAATGACATTTGTGATACATTTTTAAATGGTCAGTTGACTGAGATTCATGTTTAATGAATAAAAGAGAAATATTGATGATGATGATGATGATGATGATGATGATGATGATGATGATGATGATGATGATGATGATGATGATGATGATGATGATGATGATGATGATGATCCCTTTTGGAAGGGAATAAAACCACTTGCTGCATTCAAGAAAAGGCAGAAGTAGAACTTCCTAGCTGTACTTTCTGGAAGAAAGTATGACCGCTTTATTTTATTGCTGTGTGAAGGAGTTAGGAATTGACTAGCATACTTTATAATTAGAGGTGCTACTAGATACATGGTTACCAAAATGTGAGTTAGGGGTTGGTGATTTTCTTTGGTTTGCAAGGGAGAATTGGTTAAGTGAAAAATGGAGATTTAAGTGGCTGAGCCTTTTTTGAATTTTATCCAACAAACATGGATTTAGCTTGCAAATGTTTATAATTTCATAAATACTGGTTTCAGTTCAACAAGCATTAGTTTTAATGGTGAGGGTGATTTTGAACACCAATTAACATGTTCTTTCATATTATTCTTTAGAAAACTATGAATGTCTTCATTTGACTAAGCTCTTCACTTGGGCAAATGTTTAAAAAAGACATTGATAACTGGAGCAAGTCCTGAGAAAGGCTACCAAGATGATAAAAGGACTGGAAACCAAGTCCTACAATGAGCAATTAAAAGACCTAGATATGTTTACCTTGCAGAAGAGAAGTTGAGAAGTTGAGCCTTCAGATATTTGAAGTATGAACCTTGTAGACAGTTCATACTTATTTTTAGTTGCTCCAGAGAGAAAGATTAGAAACTTCAAAAATATAAATACAGACTAGATATTAGGAAGAACGTATTAAGAGTAAGAGCTGTCAAATCACCCACATCAGAGGTGGGTTTCTGCTGGTTCAGACCGGCTCTATAGAACCAGTAGCAGGAATTTCCCCCTGCTCGCCGAACCGGCAGTGATGGCCAGCTGGACAGGCCCCCAAACCGGCTCTCTCGGCAGCACCGTAGGTGCCGCCATCTTGTTTTTTGCTTCTGCGCACGCGGAGAAGCTGTTTTTTGCTTCTGCGCATGCGCAGCAGCTGGTTTTTTAGCACTGCACATGCGCCCACGTGGCGTGTAAGGCGTGCGCGCCCACATGGCGCGTGAGGAAGTGAACCGGCAGCGAGGTAAGCCAGAACCCACCCCTGACCCACATGGAATGGTTTCTTCTCCTTTACAGGAGGTTTTTAAACACAGACTGGGTAGTCATCTATTGGGGATGGTGTAGTATCATGTGGTAATTCTGCACTATTCAGTGGTTGAACCTGATGGCCTTTTCAGTCCCTTCTGACTCTAGGATTCATGCCCTGTGATCTTCATTCTTTCTCTTTAGACTGAAATTCTAAGTTTGGTTTCTTTTTCCTCAACAATAGTCTGTGTTTTCTTAGCATTTATTAACTTAGTAATGTCTAATGACATCAAGTGCAAATCTAAAGAAAGGACTTTTTTATCATTTGTGGGGGACATGTGATAAAGCAAAAAAATATTGGAGTAGGATTCATATTCTAATACGGAAGATTCTTAAAGTGAATATAAAGATAAAACCAGAAACTTTTCTTTTGGGTTTAATGGAAAAAGACTTGGAATTTTGGGGGGAACTTTGATATATGTTGACGGCAGCAAGATTACTTTATGCATAAAAATGGAAGGACACTTAGATCCCCACAATGGACGAATGGCTGCAAAAGTTGATGGAATTAGCAGAGATGCCTAAATTGACTGTTTTGATAAAAGAAAAAAACATAATTACTTTTGTTTCTACTTGGAAACCACTTCTGGACTTTGTGCTTGAGGTGGGAAAAAATGAAACTTTGATTTTGGATTTTACTGATTAGGTAGATTTGTTGATACAGAAATGACTGGTTTATACTATTATGTAAAATTAATATTACTATCTTATTCTACTGCACCAAAGGAAGTCGGAAGTCAACGCCTTTTCTTTCTTTTCCCCTTTTTCTACACTCTTCCCTTTTCCTCCCTTATATTTCCTATTATTTGTTTTTGTATTTTTGTATTTTATATTATAAACTAACAAAAAGGACTATTTGAAATACATCAAGAACCTAATTTAACTATACTAATTTTACTATAATTTTTATAAAGCTTGCTTCATATTCAGTAAAACAAAATGCAGCTAAATCCATATTAAATTAAAAAATAAATCAGACAAGAGTGACATGATAGCAGTATTCCAGTATTTGAGGGGCTGCCACAAAGAAGAGCAGAACAACTTATTTTCCAAAGCACAGAAGGCAAGACAAGAAACAATGGATGGAATCTAATCAAGGAGAGAAGCAACCTGGAATTAAGAAGAAACTTCCTAACAGTGATTACAATTAACCTGTGGAACAGTTTGCCTTCAGAAGTTGTGGGTGCTCCATCACTGGAGGTTTTTAAGAAAAGACTGGAGAACCACCTATCTGAAATGGTATAGGCTCTCCTGCTTGAACAGGGGGTTGAACTAGAAGACCTCCAAGGTCCCTTCCAGCTCTATTCTGATTGATTGATTGATTGATTGATTGATGAAAATTAGAAACAACCTCTTCAGTAGTAATCTGTTCTCTTACTTTTACTTTATGAACAAATTTCTTTTCTTCTTCAGCCCTGATTCTTGCATAATCCCATCATTTTCACAATCTATGACCTCATACAACCGATACATAGATAATGCAGAGTGCATGTCATATTACAAATAGTTTTTAAACTGCCTCAGGAATCCTTCTTGTTTCATCTTTGTCTGTAAACCCATGTCTTCCACAATCTTCCAATGTGATCCCATTCTGCCTATTATACACAGTCCAAATAAAATTAAATAAAATATAAAACAAAATAAACATGGAATCTGAAAAATACAATCTGTAGCCCTTACTTGCTTTTGAAAATAAATTTCCTGCTGATTTCATTATGTCACTATGTGCTGCCTAGGCTTTAAGCCACACAGACCAATACAAGGATACAGAGCAGCTCCATACCACCATCTAGAGAATAGAGGGAGTGATTTGACACAAAACCCAAAATCTTTTCAAGGGCTAGTTCACAGGCAGAGAAACAACATTTTCCATTCCATTTCAATAGTTTGTGTTGATTTAAATTAACAATCTTATACTGCTCCCTAACATAAATGCATGCATTTTGAATGAATGATTCTGATCGATTGATGAGAGACGTTTGTTGATGACATTCTCGATCAGCAAGCACATTGCTTTCAAGAAATTTTGCTCATTTGGAGGGGGGGGAGGTTCTTATCTAACCAAATAATAAAATGAATGGATTTTCTCCTGCCATAATTTTAGTTATTTCTCCAATTATCTCTCCCTCAAATTGTACAATACAAATGTCAACTCTATTTTTTTTTAAAGCAAGTACAAATACTGTTTCAGATCAATTATATCCATAATCCATTCTAGGCACTTACAGAAATGGGTCCTATTTGCTTATTTAAAACTCCATGTGGCCGTCAACTGTGCTTAATATTTAGAGAGCAAGGTAACTATGACAGTCCACAGAAGTAGACAATATAGGTTTTTTACCGGCAAGCTTAAGCAGATTTTATAGTTGCTATAATAGACTAAAATGCCAAATGCAAAAAAAAAAAAAAAAATCAGCAATGCCAGATAGGTACTGTAATATTGTTTTGCCAAAATATCAGAGATACCTAGACTAAGAAGGAATCAATGAAAATAACAGACAACTTAGAAAATGAAATTTAGAAGTTTGACATTACTCCAAACTCCAACAATGTTACTGCCACTTGTTTTATTCAAGCCATCCACAATCTTTCAAGACAATGATATGTGAATGCTTTTGCTAGGTTCAGACTTCTGCAGCTTTTTTCATTCTTTTCCAGAATAGCCTATATTGCTATTATAGGGCACAATTTATAAATTAGACACTACTTTAGAGAAATGTTCTCCTTTAACCACTGCATGTTATTAGAAAAGAAGTAGCTGGTATTCCTAAGTAATGGCAATGTTATTATTAATATTAGCAGATTTTAATTAAAGACAAACTAAAAAGGATCCGTGAAGACAGGCTCAATATCAATATAAATTTTGTATTCCTTTCCCATATCATATGTAGCAATTTTGAACTTTACAACTGGAATAAAATTGCACATTGTGTCAATATACCTACATAACCAAAGATAATATAAAACACTAGCATTTTATGGACACTATCATTGTTGAATTTAAAGAATAGGATGGAGCAAAACCATATGCTAATATTCACATTAAGTAGGCTTCACAATAATTTTGATTAATGTGATTTAATGGCACCATTTGTATTAATCAGTATTGTCACTCCACATGCTGTCTATATACAACAACTGCAGCACAATAACAAAGGAAAATATATGGAGCACAAGGTGTAAGTAATTCTTATTTGTTCAATATACTTCTGCTCCCATACAAATGCCAAAGAATCTAGCCTTTATTGCTAGAGAAAGTGATCATGTGTTGCCAGATTCTTGGTGTTATTTTGGAATATCTAGGATTTCCTGAAGTTCAATAATCCAGAAAAGCAGTTTCAATAGACCAATTCCTGACTCAACAATCCTTGGCTAATATCCACAAGTTAGGATTTCAGAAAAGATTCCATGCTGCCTTAAATAAATCTGTGTGTTTATGGCACATGAGCCTATCTACAGCGTAACATTTCTACTCTGCCAATGAGGCTATACTATTTAGCTCCACAAATAGTTTTAACTCTTTTTTCTCATCCATTCCTAGGAAAACTATATATTATTGCTGTTGTTTCATTCTAAGAAATACAAACTACATTTAAATCCATGTTTTATTCTTTGGTTCATTCCCCCCCCTCATTGGATAAACATGTCCAGTGTGTGGTGTTTCAGCTGAGCCACTTCTCTGTGAGGATCCTTTCCTCTTGCATTTTCTAGATGCAACACTTAAGAGCAGCTCTTACAAATAATAGTAGCCTAACGAGCCATTTAAAATTCAAAGCACAACATGTCAGAGCAAAAGAGGGATAAACATGAAAGAACATGAAGAGTGTTGCTCTTCTTCCTTCTCCCTTCTTTCTTCCCTTTGTCATTTACTCTTCCTTTAAGATATCTTATTTTACCTCAGCTATGGCAGCCTCTTCCCTTTCTGTGGTGTCTGTTTTTATTATCTCTTTCCCACAAAGAGTTACCTAAAGCTACTGGGGGGGGGGTGTCTTGAAATGCGTGGAAATGTATGCAGTGGCTAAGCGATAAAATGAAAGAATTTTGACAATATGTGATTACAGATTAAATGACGCAATTTTGGGGTCAGCACTAAGGAAAGCACTTATGAAGAGGCTGACAAGTGTAGATGGATAAGGAAGGAATAAGGGTAGTTACAGCATTTAATGGACATTTGCCTTCCCTGATATCCACAGACTCTGCTACCATCTGCTGGTTTATGAAAAAGAGCAGAGACTATCTGTGAGTTGATGTGCATAATTTTCCAGCTGCCTCTCATTATATGAACAGCCCTCATTCCAGGTCACATTATCGTATCTCCAGATTCGCTAGGTTTGTCAATTAGCCCCCTTTTTGCACACAGATGCATTTTTGGCAGCATGAATCAGGAAGAAGGACAAAAGAAGTAGACAACAGCAGATTAAATTAACCTTATAACACATCCTTCCTTTCCAAAATGCAGAGTTTGTCATTTTGGTTTTATTAAGTATTGAATCAACATGATTAACTAGCTATGATTCCCAGGGCATGGTTTGAATATAGATGGAAAGGTATTCAATTTGAGGCTTGAGATTAATATACAACCTGTAAATTGAAGGAGATGGGAAATACCAACAAAATGGAATTTGCTAAATAAAGGCTCAATAATTCAAGCATAAAACAATACCTTGCATGTTTTAGGATATATTAATTGGCTGTGGATCCACTGCCCACTGATATCTCCCCTCAGGATTACTTTTTTTTTTCATTCATACATATCATTTACAGACCACCTTCCTACTAAGAAAACACCAAAGACAGCTAACAATAAAAAGGAACATGCACAGACACACTCAAAATCCTATAAAAATGGTTAAAATCACAATTTACCTTGCTTAGAAAAACTTAACTAGGAAGAAACTCTTGACTCATTTCCTAAAAATGGAAAGATTGAGGTCAAATTCCCATTCCACTGAAATCAATTTCAAAGCTTGAGAGACACATCAGAAAATATTCTGTTCCAGTTGCCCAACAAAAATTAAGTGTATGTTTAAGGAGGTCTCTCCTGTGGTGCTTAATGTCTAGACAAATATTTGCTAATTTATATCGCATTGCAATGGAGACAATGGCCATCTTACCCACTGAATGTTACTAAGAATCCTGTAAAATCAATTCATCTAAAAAAAAAAATCAACCAAAAAAACCAGTCAGAATGAGGCTGGCCCAAATGTCCTCAATGAGTAGGTATACACAGAAGGTTCCAGAGGTTGTGAAGATTTGGTTCCCCTCCCCACCATAGCATTCCTGAAACAATCCAGTGGTTCAGTGGAAGTAAATCCTCTGAATTGCAAGTAGTTTATGATATCTCAGACATATAACAATCCTGGAATGATCTGTTCCCAAATCAACACATTTTTGCACATCTCTGTGTTGGAAGAAATGTCCATCTGGGTTCAGTTCCAAGTGGGGAGAAAGACACTGGAAACATGGAGGCTGCTTGGAAGGATGGTTTAATGGTAAAGCAGAACCACCAAACACATGGAGTGGAGAGAGAGAGAGAGATTTATACCCTCTCTTGGGCCTTGCCCTAGAGCTTCCTGTTCCTGTGCAAGAACTGTATCCTATTGGTTGTCAGACTCCCAGGGGGCTATGCGGGGGTCCAGCTAACCTTGTAGGCTGTCTGTGTCCCAGGCTTGGTTGAATCTTGCTGGGTGATGATGTAATGAAGAGGCTTGTGTTCCGAAAGGGTGTTGGGCAATTCCTATTATTTATTTATTTATTTTAGTTTGTCAAACATGTACGAGATAACAGGTGTAAGTATAAATATGGACATGAGCCCATGAAATGAGTACAAATAAATGGGGACAGTAGGACAGGGACGGTAGGCACGCTGGTGTGCTTATGTACACCCCCTTACAGACCTCTTAGGAATGGTGTGAGGTCCACAATAGACAGTTTAAGGTTAAAGCTATGGGGGTTTGAGGAAGTAACAACGGAGTCAGGTAGAGCATTCCAGGCATTGACCACTTTATTGCTGAAGTTGTATTTTCTGCAATCGAGTTTGGAGCAGTTTACCTTGAGTTTGTATCTATTGTTTGCCCATGTATTATTGTGATTGAAGCTAAAGTAGTCGTTGACAGGTAGGTCGTTGTAGCAGACAATTTTGGGTACTATGTTTAGGTCAGACCATAGGCGGCAAAGTTCAAGGTTGTCCAAGCCCAAAATTTCAAGCCTGGTGGCATAAGGTATTCTATTGTGAGCAGAGGAGTGGAGTACTCTTCTCGTGAAATACCTCTGGATCCGCTCGATTGTTTAATGTCCGATATACAGTGTGGATTCCAGGCAGACGAGCTGTATTCGAGGATTGGTCTGGCAAAGGTTTTGTATGCCCTATTTAGCAGTACAGTGTTACCGGAGAAAATGCTTCGCAAAATTAGGTTAACAACTCTTAATGCCTTTTTGGCAATGCTGTTACAGTGAGCTCTGGGGCTTACATTGTTTGAGATGAGTACTCCTAGGTCCTTGACAGAGTGAGGGTCATCTATGAGGTCGTATCCGCCCAGCTTGTATTTGGTGTTCTGATTTTTAATTTTTTTTAAATTTTTGATTTTTAAAGCCTAATGGCTTTCTCCTGGTTTGGAACTTGAGTGAGGGCTAATCCTATCACCCTGGAGCTGAAGGCCTTTTGTCTTGTAGATAAGATGGCCCAGTCTTTCTGGGGCTATTAACAAAGGTGGGGGCTGCTTTCCAAGAGCATGTTTCTCCTTTTCTCATCCAGGGAAATATAATATTCTGCCTTTTTAATATTTCCTAAAATATTTCATTCTTCTAGGAGGGGGGTGGGTGCTAACTTTCTTCACCTGCCTGCTTTACTTCCTGGTCTGAAAAAGCCCCATGGATGTCTCTTTATCCTATCCTCTCTTGGAATTAAGTGCATACCACAAAAGTACCATTCCTCTGCAGTTCCATTTTGGTATCTCTACCAAGTAGTCTGGTCAATTGTTTTTGCCTCAACTGGCCAAATGTTTAGGATTGAGAGATGCCAGAGCTCCCTGTCTGACTACCATGTCTAAATTACAAAAACCCAGGTTTGCTGCTATCTTGTCCAGATTTTGCAGCCCAAGGATGTCAGCCCTTTCTTTGAGGCTTTGGTGAAGGCGGGTGTCCCATTGATTAAAACTGCCTACCCTTACCTGTTTGTTCTTGGCACTTTGCCAAGAAGACTGCAAGCCACTGAAAAAAGGCCACTGTACAGTGTACTTAAGTGGCCAGGTATGCCCAGTCATATGCAAATAGGGAGCAAGGAAGCACCCCTCAAAGCAATAGTGCTGAATCTTCCAAATAATGCACCTGTTATATCACTTTCTATAGCACCGTTTGCACAGCTCCACTCATTAGGAAGAGCTTTCAAAGACAGAAATAGAAAAAAGGTTTAAACTGGGGGTCCACAACCCCCAGTCTGTGGACCGGCACTGGTCCATAGCATGTCAGAAACTGGGTCACACAAACAAGCAAAGTCCCATCTGCGGGATGCAGGCAGCGAATGAAACCACGCCCCCTCTGGTCCACAGAAAAACCTCTCTCCATGGAACCTGGTACTCAAAAGGTTGGAGGCCGCTGGTTTAAATGATGCAGATGAACAGGAATCTGATGTACTTAAAGGAAACTGCATTTTTCTAACTAGCAATGAAATCGAAGCTGGAGAAGAATAACCTTTTGCTATCTAATGAGAGATTTTTGCTCATGAGAGAACCATGCCCTCCAGCCATGAGATAACTCTGCCCAATTGACTCTTTATCTGTGTATCAGTAAAATTAAATTTCTCAGTTTGTTAAGGGCCACTACATTTTTCTTTTGCTAAAAGAGACCTTGCTCTGTATTAATCAGTGAAAATTACTCGTGGACTTGATATTTACCATACTTTTTTATCTTGTAGCAACTCACGATTTTTAAACCCTTGGCACAATAAAATAGAATGGAATAACAGAGTTGGAAGGGACCTTGGAGGTCTTCTAGGCAGGAAACCCTACACCACTTCAGACAAATGGTCATCTAATCTCTTCTTAAAAACATGCAGTGTTGGAGCATTTACAACTTCTGGAGGCAAGTTGTTCCACTGATTAATTGTTCTAACTGTCAGGAAGTTTCTTCTTAGTTCTAAGTTGCTTCTCTCCTTGATTAGTTTCCACCCATTGCTTCTTGTCCTACGCTCAGGAACTCTGGTGAATAGCTTGACTCCCTCTTCTTTGTGGCAGCCCCTCATATATTGGAACACTGCTATTATGTCACCCCTAGTCCTTCTTTTCATCAAACTAGACATATTCAATTCCAGCAGCCCTTCTTTATAAGTTTTAGCCTCCAGTCCCCTAATCATCTTTGTTGCTCTTCTCTGCACTCTTTCTAGAGTCTCAACATCTTTTTTAGAAGAATTGCAGGCATCTGCAGCATGATGTTCTTCAGGTATACTGCCAGACATACTCCCAGAAAGGATGCTGGCTTGAGATTATAGCAATTGCAGCCCATCACATATCAGGCACAGGATTGGAAAAGGATTAATTCTTAAGATGCAACTGTTAGTTTTATGTATTGAAGATTATCTTCATTTGTAAAGAGAGGTAGCCCTTATGATCTTCTGGTTCTTTCCAGCTTTGTCATTCTTATGTGAACCATTGCTACAGAAACACAGGGTCAATCAACTCTACTGAAGAGGCATAGGCTCAATTTGCACATTATGAGTTTAAAGGGAAGGTATATAGTACTACTTTATGGCAATGCAGGAGTTGGTCACTGGAAAGTAAGGCTTTTTTTTTTTAATCTCTTTGCCTTTGCCAAAAGTTGCTGCAAGGATTGCCTCCAGATACTGTTCATTTATAACACAATGTGCCATTTTATTCTCTACCCATAGATAAACATTTAACAGTTATCCCAATTACATAAAAATCTGTTTTCTAACATTCTCCATGCCAAAGCCCTGGAGGCTAAAAGCCTTCAGAATGGAAACTGAACCCACCAGGCAATGCCATTCTGCTCTGCCTCTCTTTTCACATTACTTGTGAGTAACAGAAAGAGCAACAGATAGACTTTTTTGACAGCAGCACAGATCTGTTTTGTGTGTTAACTTGTGCTCAAAGTGAGTCGTAATTCTCGCCTCCTCCACCCACTAAAATCCTCTTTGCAATTGATTTCATCTTAGGCAACAAGTGGCCCCCAGTCAGGCTTGCAAATGATTTGTGGATAAGTCGTTGCTTAGGTTACAAGCCCTTTCACTGGATTTTTGCCTGCCTCTGGCTGTTTAATTCCTTGATTACACAACTCTCGTTTTAAAAAAAACATTGGCAGTCTTTTCTGATCACATAATGTTCTTAAGAACAGCCCCAGACTGAACAGGATAATGAAATATTTAAGTCCACACCTGCTAACACCCTCATATTGACATCTTTAGGGCTCTTTAACAGGATATTGTGCCATGTTAACAACTGAAAGGAAGGAAAGATTTCAAGTTCATAAAACTCTCAGGAGGAGAAAATAATAGCTGTGTGTTGCTTGGCATTAACAAGGTGAAAGGAGGATCTAGGAAAAAACACTTGAACCTAAACATGGGGTCAAATGAATTATGGCGAGAAGGAACAAATCAAACATTAATATAAATGAAGAAACTGGGGAAAGATAATATTTGATGTGCTTTGTTGGAATGGCTAGCTGATCCATATCATATGCACCCAAACTTTCTTATTTCTAGTCACTAAAATATCACTGCCATCTTTGGAGATGTCTCTGGTTTTAATTCCTAGTTTGTGTATATGTGTGTTCAAGTAGCTTGTCCTGTCTTAATGACCTTTGATGTGTTGAATTTCAAATTCCACAGTGTCAACCCAGCATAGTTTTTTATTTGAGAATAAAAATACAGTACAAGATATAAATAGGAGTGTCTCTAAACTTATTTATGAAGTAGCAAACATAGCTGCTGTATTTAATTTTCTTATATTTATTACACACATCATTAATATTTATTCCCTTCATGGAATTCAACAGGGATTTTATAAGCTCCTTCTCACACCTATTTTTTTCTTAACAACTCAGTGAGATAAATTATACTAAGAAATAAACTCTGACCAATATATTAGTTTAGTGTGTTAACAACTCAAACTCATTAGCAAAATATCTATTTCTCCAAAATAGATGGGTGTGTACTGTATATGTGGGGGCCTGATGGCTCAGCAGTTAAAGACACTGAGCTTGTCAGCTGGAGAGCTGACAGCCTGGATTCGAGACCTGAGCTCCATGCAACAGGGTGACTTCCCATTACTTGTCCCAGCTCAGGGGTGGGTTCTGCTTTTCTTCGCTGCCGGTTCACTCAGTGACGCGACGCGCCACTTCTGTATAGATCTGTTCAGGGGTGGGTTCCAGATTCAGGTACTGCCGGTTTGCTCAGGGACGTGCCGTGCGCGTGAATATGCAGTACTTAAAAAAGCTTCTGTGCATGCGCAGAAGCAAAAAACAAGATGGCGGCACCATAGGCTCGGGGGCGTGGCAGGCGTGGGTCGCTACTGGTTCCAGTGACCCACGCCGCCATGTTACTAACGGTTCTATAGAACCGGTCCGAACCGGTAGGAACCCACCACTGTCCCAGCTGCTTCCCACCTAATAGTTTGAAAGCATGCAAATGCAAGTAGATTAATAGGTATCACTTTAGTGAGAAGGTAATAGCATTCTGTGCACTTTTGGCATATAGCCATGCTGGCTACATGACCACAGAAATTGTCTTTGGACAACACTGACTCCCTCTGCCAAGAAAGGGAGATAAGCACTGTGCCCTATAGTCAGACACAACTGACAGGGAAAGCTTTATCTTCTTAAATGTATATATGTGTGTGTGTGTGTGTGTGTGTGTGTGTGTGTGTGTGTGTGTGTGTGTGTGTGTGTGTGTGTATATATCCTTCAGTAGGAGATATATATGTATCCTGTTGAAGGAAACAAAACACAGTATGTATCTGTATGATGTGTTGCTACCATCAGCCCAAGCTGCAATAGGCAGTCTTCCAAATCATTGCTCAAGAGACCCATGCTTGGGAGACTTCAGCTCAGGAAACACCTCCACATCCAGGAGTTATGGACAACATTATATCAGGGAACTTTACCTGATATTCTGTCATGACTGGTCCCAGTCCTGTCTTTGGTATTAAGAAATGGCATCAGATTAATTTCTTATTGTTTTTGCTTCCAAAGAGAGAGATATTTCTGGGACTCTCTCTTGGCAATCAAACTACATCAACAAGCTTTGAGTACTACCGTGCTTGATTTGATAGGACTGCTCCAGAGTTTTCCTGTCTAACAAACAATAAAATCAGTTCAAACATTCCAGAAAAATACTATGCTGTGCCTGTTCCAGAATGTATTTTCTTCCTTCTCCTCTGACACAGAGGTGGGTTCCTCCCGGTTCGGACCGGTTCTATAGAACCGGTAGTAACTCGGCGGCCTGGGTTGCTAGAACCGGCAGCAACCCAGGCCTGCCATGCCCCCAAACAGGTTCTTTTGGCAGTGCCATAGGCGGCGCCATCTTGTTTTTTGCTTCTGCGCATGCGCAGAAACTTTTTTTAAGCACTGCGCATGTGCGAAGCGTGCCTGCGCAGCACATCACTGAGCGAACCGGCAGCGAAGAAAAGCAGAACCCACCCCTGCTCTGACATCTATATATGCACATTGGGCAATAACTGAAGAGGCCTACTCATTCTTCTTCTCTAGAAGTGGAGATTTTTCTCCTTTATCCAAAGTGGTAATGGGAAAAATATATCCTACTCCACTGCTGCATTCATACATTCCACACTCAAATATAAATAATTCAGTATTTGTTTGTGAGATGAGATTTCAAAAAACAATGATACTTGAATCTGTTGTAATTTTTCTTGACAGCAACAAAATGGTACTGTTGATCATATTTGCCTTTCTTAAAATGTAATTTGATTTTTGTTTTACAATGCTGTGTATTCTCGAATCTAGAACTCATAAGGCTTATCAATGCTTAAAATAATGTAAATACTTGCAACAAAATAGAAAATGCATGAGGCATACAAGTAAGAAGCATGCTAAAAGGATTTGCATATAATCATAATTTACTATCCGAAGTACGTCTAACAGTTTTTGATGTACCTTCTACTCTTCATCACAGCATGCCTCATGCTCATTAACAAGCTTAACATTCTCTTGTTCCAAAAGATTTTCTTGTATATCAAGCAGATTTCTTTAAGCACCATGAATAAAATAAAGCAAAGCCATTATTTGTCATATTATCCATTTGGGTTTGCAGTCTGAGACCAGATTGATAACTAAGCACCAAACAATATCTGACATGAGACATATATAAACCTCTTAACTAAAGCATTCCTACTCAGCACCGCCAATCAAACTGGCAAAGTTGGCTTAGCTAGCAGCTGTGTTTTGTTGGAAATATCTTCTCAGTATATATAAATGCAGGAGACCAATGAAGTCCAGTGAAGTGGCTATTTCAAAGTGGCAGTGCCAAAGAGGCAAGACACCTTTTCCTGTACATAATCACAAGGCTCAATCAAAACCACCCAGTTCTTCAATGTTTGTGACTTCTATCAATGAAAGTTCTTTCCAAGGTTTTGAACTCCTGCAGAAGATTGGAGAATATCTTCCATAAATTAGGATACTTTTTTTAATGGTTAATGTTTAAATTACTTCAGTGCAGAAACATATATCCTGCAATTTTTCTCCCAATTCTCTTTTAATGAGATTTTTTTTTTCCAGATTGAGATTCTGATTATTCAGAAAGTCTTCAAGTTAGTAGAAAGAAATGAAGTAGGGCATGAAAACAGCACTTGAAGTAGCAACAGCATTTGGTACTATAAAAGAAGATCAAAAATCCAAAATAAAATTGAAAGACATTCTAAACATGTTAAGAATAAGGTGGAAAACCACTTCTGCAAGAAAGTAAACTTCTGAGAAATTGCAAAGAAGATTGCAACCCAAATTTAGTTCATATAGATTTGAAGGACTTCAAGGTTCTAAGGAGGGAGTTGCTTTGTCCTTTTTCTCCCAACCCCTTAAGTAGTAAGGAAAATTCAGATACACCCGCCTATATCACCTGCCTGTCTGCTCATCTGCCTGTGCATCCATTCATGCATTTGTTTGCCCCTGTCTAAGAACAGTTCAAAAAGATAATTTGTAGGGGTATGTGGAGTTTAAAGGAATGTTTCACTTCACTGAAGGCAAAATTATGAAATAAAACAACCTCATTCTAAACAAGAGCCTGGATTAGCCATTTGACAGATTCTGCCTGGTCAATATGTCCAAATGTGAGCAAGGAGAAGGCTTTTTGATGGTCCCCTTCCATCTTCGAGACCACCTTCTACCACATAGCTCCCAGCGACCGGTAAGATCCCACAGAGTTGGTCTCTTCCAGGTCCCGTCAGCTAAACAGTGCTGGCTGGCGGGCCCGCGGGGGAGGGCCTTCTCTGTGGTTGCCCCAGCTTTCTGGAACCAGTTACCTCCTGAGATCTGGACTACCCCCACCCTATTGGCCTTCCAGAAAGCTGTGAAGACCTGGCTTTTCCGGCAGGCCTGGGGCCGCCGATCTCAATGTTACAATCTGTGAGATCCGGCCACGAATGGTATGTATGGATTTTAAATTGTTTTTTAATATTTATATTGTTTTAATGTTTTTATATTTCTGTTGTAAGCCGCCCAGAGTCCCCTGTGAGTTGGGCGGCATAGAAATATAAATATAAATAAATAAATAAATAAATAAATAAATAAATAAATAAATAAATAAATAAATAAATAAATAAATAAATAAATAAATAAATAAATAAATAAAATCAAGGAATCTGGTAGGAGAAGGCATTTTCTATAGGAGCTCCTTTCCTTTGGAACTTCTTGTTCCTGGAGACAAGAGCGGTCCATTTTCTTATAA
Organism: Thermophis baileyi; assembly: GCA_003457575.1. Lineage (NCBI taxonomy): Eukaryota > Metazoa > Chordata > Lepidosauria > Squamata > Dipsadidae > Thermophis > Thermophis baileyi. The sequence goes on from QLTV01001839.1 coordinate 200,968, forward strand.
TCTCTCATGATAAAATCTCTCTTCAAGGAATAGAGTAGGAATATGTGTTGCCTTATTGACATTGTTGCCATGTATTTTGTCTTGTTACAAGAAATAAAATATTGGGAGAAATGAACACATTTCTCATTAAATGAAATGAAAATGAAATGTAAATGAAATGTGTATGCAGATGCACAAAGGAGTATGAAAAGCAAAGAAGCAACAACACCAGATTTGGAAACCAGCTACCATAGGTAAGAATTGCTATGTCACATTTAACACAACAACTTAACCGGTCAACAAAAGTCTGAGGTGCCATGAAAAGGAGATTGCAATGATGGCAAAGAATTAAAGGATAGAGGTGTTTGTTGGATGGTACCCAAAGTATTCATGCAACTATAATGTGCAGAGCACTCCAATTCATATATGTCTCCTGGTCCAGGTGCTGCAGAGCAAGTAAGTAGTAAGTAGGTACTTACTTGATGAGTAAGCAACTACATATGCATGCAGCAATTGCAGTTTCTGTGGATTAACAGAGACTCTTTGTGTGTGGTGTGTCCTTATGAACAGTTCATTACTGCGTAAGATCTTGAAATCCTATACTTATAGCCAGTATAGACTAGAAGTGAGCAGATGCAGGTATTAGTTCATCTCTCAACCATCAAAGCACTCCAGGTAACTTTGGACCAGTCACTGCCTATCAGTCCAATTTTCTTCACAGGAGTTTTTGTCATGAGGAAACATAGCAGAAGGGATTTCATCTATCGGTACGGTACAGATTTAAAGAGGGTTTTAAACCAAACAATCTCCTGTGAAAGTTATATGAGAGTAACTACTAATAACCCCTCATCCCCAAACCTAGGCTAATGCTGAATAAAGACTCTACTGCTCTTTATCTAGTCTCTGGTTTAGATAATGCAAGGGAAGTAGAAGGCATATATCTGAAAGAGAAAAAGAAGGAATGAGAAAAAATCTTTTATAAGGTATTTCTGAATTGTTATTATGATCGTGCATAATGTTGTTTACTGCTCAGAGTTTACTACGATTAATGTAGGAGAGAGAGAGATGCCATCTATAGTTAATGCAGGGGGAATTAAGCACATTACAATTTGCATCCCAACTTGATCTGATAATCAGATCTATTTGATCTACAGTGCATAGCCCCTGGTTTTAGCATATATGTTCAAAGTGTACTAACAATTAGGACATTTAAAGTAAAATGTATATTATGTAAAATGTATATTTATCTATGTTCAAAGCCTGCACATATGTAGGCTGTGTAGATACTGGAAGTATCTCAAGGTTGAAGAAGATGAGACCAAAGCTGCATTTAAATTTCTATAACCTCTCTTGAGGATCACTTTTAATTTCTTCAGGATAGTTTCCAGACTATTCTCATAAATTTGCTCCCATACTGATATAATTTCTATTGAACTGTATTGGATGATGGAGATCATCAATATATATTTCACTTTTTGTGCCTACAATTCATGGAAATTATTTACATCCAGGATTTAATTTCATAGTAGAGGACAATTTGATTCTAGGAAATCCAGCTATATATCCAGGAGGGATGCCTCTAAGGCTCAATTTTAATAGAAAGTGGAAGTATGTTTCCATTACCCTAGAATCCAGATTGTCATGAGTAGTTTTCATGACTTGGACCTAGCAGATACTATTTTAGGGCTTCACGCTATATTCAGTGTGTGTGGTATGAAATTGTGCTGCTTTTTATACGTATTTAGAAGGCGGTAGGTTTGGTGATCCCCTATTTGAATCCATGGAGATATAACTTGGTGTTGTTTTTTTTCTCTATAATTGCCCAGTAATGCACATTTTATGAATTAACATAGCTATATGAAATAAACTTTTTTAGAAATTAGTAAAAAGTTCTTCACCAAGCTATCTTCTTTGGCAATATCATTCATTGTCTATATAGTTTAGCACAAGGTGGGCATTCTCAAGTTGGTATGGTTGTTCTTGAAAGGTTAACAATAACAGTAAGGTTACATGAACAACAAATCTGGAAAAAATTAAAAACATCAAAATATCAAAGGCAGCAAGTACATATCAATCTTTACAAAGTAAAAATACAAATGCGCAATTTACAGCCATTTTATAGTAACCTAAGGAGCAGGCTCAGCAAAATAGGCACTCCCATACTGAACAAAAATTGCCAATAAAAGGAAAGAATCAATGAAGAATCCATAAACAATAAAAAAAGTAATAATGTCAGCCTGTCATTTGCCTGGCTAAGAATAAAATGTTGCAGTACTACTGGAGTCTGGCCCAAAACGTCTACTATACCTAAGGCTGAAATAGTATGTTTTTGAACTGCTCTAGGAAGCTGAAATAATACATTTTAAAACTGCTCTAGGGAACCAAAGGGCACTAAAAGCTGCCTTCATAGCTGACAATGCTTGAAATGTTCTAGCCATGAAGAAGCTCAGGAAGAAATCACCAGCAAAAGTCCCTGTGAAGTTGAATAAGTCACCTGAGGGGAAATTAACCAAAAACTAAGAGAAGTTAGATAAGAGGTGGTATTGCGCTACAGAGCACTGAAGACCAAACCTAAATGTTTATATTGCACTTGGCTTTTAAAAGGAGCCACAAAGGAGATCCTTTGTTGCCTAGAGAAATGGGACATTCAGGAGAGATCCAGGATAATGCAAACAGTGTTGTTCTGGACCCAGATCAAGAGGGAGAAAAAATCCACGAGAGATGACCTGCCAAAGACTATTACAACAAACCAGGCATAAAACAGCTAATGCCTGCACCAGGAACTTCACTGCATCAATGTTTAGGAAGCAGCTGATCTGGTGAATATTCATTAGATAGAAATTATAGGCTTTAGCTGTTTCTGCTACACACCTATTATCCACCAAGACCCTAACAATTGAGACAGGAGCCGCTGAACTGTCTTGTAGAGAGATGGGAGGGTGGCCAGAAAGAAGGCAGAGGCAATCAGGATTTTGTCTATGTTGAACCTGTAATTCGTTCATGCCAAGATGTCAATTTGGCAGCCCCAGTTGGATTTCCACATACATTTATCAAGCACAACAGAGGATTGATATACCTGGATATCTTCCATGTAAAGTATTGAAAACCTAGGAGAGAAATCAACTGACCCAATAAGAAAGACAACAGGTTGTGTTTCCAATAAAAAAAATGGCAACTTCATGTAAGTGGACTGAATATCTCCCTCATTACCCTTTAGCATAATTTAGCATAATTCAAATGGAAACTGACCATAAATTTAAGATGGGTCCCTCAGAAAGAAAGAGTAGACAGAATCCAGAAAGACAGACAGAATGTATATGCAGGGGGGTTGGAATCCCACGAACCTTCAGCTTCTTAGAATTGCCAAATCTATGTAAAATCAAATTTCTCCATGCATGCATTAAGTGTGTGCTTTTATATATTCATACCTGTTAGAATTCATACTCCTGCCCCCCAAAAAGGCAGAGAAGCAGGACACACACACCCTTTATATTAACAGAACAAATAGCCACAAATTTAAATTAATTGCCTGTAAAATAAGACATCCCATCTACCAAAGTAATTGATCCCCTTCTGAATATAAATTAGTCATTGTCTCTCATACACGGTCTTAGGGAACTGCATTCTTGCATGCTCACACCACACACACATACACACACACACACACACACACACACTCCCATTTATTTTTTTGAAGAGAAATTGCAAAGAATCAAAAGCAACCAAGAGCAGAATAGGGTGAAAGGATGGATTACCTTTGGGAAGATGAAGGAGGAAAAAAAACCAAGATAAAGATGAGGAAGTGGAAGAGGGATGGAACAGGACAGGACAGGACAGGACAGGACAGGACAGGAAAGGAAAGGGAAAGGGAAAGGGAAAGGGAAAGGGAAAGGGAAAGGGAAAGGAAAAGGAAAAGGAAAAGGAAAAGAAAAAGGAAAAGGAAAAGGAAAAGGAAAAGAAGTCCTGTTTAGACTAACAGCAGATTTTTCCCAGCAGCATCTCATCTGCAGGGTGACCTTCAAAAGCATCCACACTTTGTAAAGAGCTACCTCACAGCTATTTGCACCTTTTTGTTCGTTTCTACATTCAACATCTGCTTCTGCCTAATATTAGACAAACCCCCTTCACCAAAATTCACAGATAATTATTTCAGGGGGGAAAGTATCATCTTCCTATTGGGGAGGTACAATAAAGAGCTATATAAAAAACTCCTCCAGCTGAATATTCTCTGCTATTCTTTTTCCTGTGGTAGAATTGAATGTACATTTAAGAACATAACTGCTACAACTGTGCTGTGGACCCTTTCCTTTAAAAAACAAGACACTTATGTTCCTGACTCTTAAAAACAGCATTATTTTTTTTGCTTCAAAGACAATTGTGAAGTAAATATTTTTTCAATGCCAAATGAACTGTCAAGCTTTTGTCTAAAAATATTCCAATTTAAGTCATAAAATGAGCTCACTAACATTCCAGCTTTGTTTTTATTTCTTATTTACTTCATATATCAGCATGAAGCAAGAAGAAGAAGCTGAAAGGAGCCTGTTAATAATCTTACTGACGCACATATGTATGCTTAACAGAATCTGAGGAGTACAAAAGTTCAAAACCATGAGAAAAAGTGTAGTCTCCATGGCATAGTAGGGGATGAAGAAGCCCAATGATTTGTGACTTTTTTTTCTCATTAAAAGGTCAGCTATCTTTACAAAAGCTAATGAATCAAATGTCATTATATAGAGAAGATGAAAAAGGTCAGATACATATCCTGAATTTGAGATAAATGTTATTAAAGAACTGAAGGGAAAGGAGAAAAGAAAGCACCTTTTTCCCATAAAGAAAATATAATTATGGAGCAAAAATAGTTTTGGCTAAAACACCTTGGAGTTTTGTTTTGTTTGTTTTTAAAGCAGAAAAACGTATTGGTAGAGCAGCTAAAATTCATATAGATTTTAGATGAGGAAGAGACTATTTCCTTTTGAAGTATAATGTTCTGTCTTTCTTCATTGCTTGTATAAAAGGTAAGTTTTTGATTCCATGATACTTTCAAGCAAGCTACAATATGTCTGAATTACAACCATCTGGATTCCAGAAATATTCTTTGCTGCCATTTATTGATTGTCCTGATTTCTACATTGTAAACATAGTGTGGCTATTGTGATTCCACACAAGCATGTGCAGTGGTAGTGTTAGCCATTGTGGTGGACATTTCAATCCAATGTGCTTCTATGGCTTTGTTTAAAGATGTTCCTTGCATCACATTGAAAGTCACACTATCTCATTGTCCTACTTTACTTACCATATAAAGAATTAAGTTTAACTGAAATTAAGCTTTTTCCCCCCCCCATTCAAATAGTTGGTGTTTACCAAGCTGCAGAGCGGCCTGAATAATATTCAAATTAGGTTTCCTGTTACCTTTGTTATTAGAAAGTAACATGCAGAAGGATTTCCCTTGTTTTACCCCCTTAATCACAACTCTGTGAAGTTATTGGTCTGGCCCACAGTTTCTTAGTGAATTTCCAAGGTAAAGGGGTACCTCTTTAACCACTACCTCATGCGGCTTCTTGGTGACATTATACTGTATATTTTAAGACTTTGTCATGGCATATGCCATCTGCAGTTATTTCACTTTTTTTAACCAAAGGTACATTTATAAACTGCTTCTCATATATTATGGTAAGCCACCTGAGGAACCCAGATTGAAAAATTTATTCTGGCTGCAGAAAAGTCACCATAAATTAGGACAAATAGAATTTGGCTGCCAAAATTCAGCTGAACAATAGAGGGCAGAAAAGAGTTGATCTGATGTCCTCTAGTGGTGATCTGGATCTTGGCAGCCCAGATCTGACACACCTACCCTTAATCCTGATCCATTCTTGTGACCTGAGAATGAAGCAGCAGTTTTCAAATAGTTTAATTCAAAATTAATACAGAAATAACTGCCTTCAACAACTGGTTTTGAAAGTATTTACTGTTTTTAACAATTCTTGAAAATTCTTATCTGTAGACTAATTATTCCACACTAAACTCAGATGGTTAAATACAACATGCATTGTATATCCGTGAATACTGGAGGCAGAATCAAAAGAGGAATCAGCCTAGAATCTCTAAATAGTCCAACTCCTCTTGAATTCCGTTGAACCTTACCTAGCACCAAAATAATGCTAATCATTAGTTAAGTAGATTCCTGTGCATAGGCCTGAATAGTAATAAATCAGTTTAATAAGAACTTCATGTGTGGTTTATATGGGTGTGTTTATTTTATCGCATCCATCCTTACTTATTGAAGCCAAGAATTCTGGATCTGCAATACTAAAAGAAAAAAGTGAGACTGGATGAAAACCAAATGAGAAGCACCACTCTTTGAAGTAAAGGGAATAAACAGCAGATAGCATTTGAACTGTATTGATTAGAAGCAGACTGACCTCCATTGTGGTCTACAAGAACTTTTCTGCTTGTTCTAACTGGACCATATATTTATATGAAACAGGAGTGGGTTCCAAATTTTTTTACTACCACTCTGTGGGAGTGGCTTAATTATGTGGGCGTGGTTTAATTTTGTGGGAGTGGCTTGACGGTCATGTGACCAGGTGGGAGTGGCTTGACGGTCATGTGACCGGGTGGGAGTGGCTTGGCGGTCATGTGACCGGGTGGGAGTGGCTTGGTGGTCATGTGACTGGGTGGGAGTGGCTTGATGGTCATGTGTCAGTGGGTGGGGCTTCATGGTCATGTGACTGGGTGGGCGTGACTAGATTGTCATGATCCTAGTTCCCCCTATGAGGATTCCTGCATCCAGACTTTTTGCAATCCCCCAACGGATTAAAGGAAACCAGATTCCATACAGCTCTGAACCCTTAAGGCAAACCAAATACAAGTGGTCCTCGCTTAATGGCCGGCTGCTTAGCAAGTGGTCAAATTTACGACTGACTTCCCCAGAGCTACTGGAC
>QLTV01001839.1:208732-226123 GCA_003457575.1 Thermophis baileyi
GCTGTCTCCCGTGCGCTCCCTTCCCTTCCCGCCCCCGACCTGCCCACAGTCTCAAAGATCTGACGGGAAGAGAAAAGGCAGCAAAGCTTGCAAGAGTGGAGATAGGAGAGCAAAACAAGCGAGTGAACCTTCGGCCTGCCGGCTGGCCTCTTTATTCCCCCTCGCTCCAAAGGAAAGCTCTCCGGCTCCTCTGGTCACAGAAGCATTAACCCCTCACTCTCCCCTCTTTGCTAACAGCCGTCCTGATTTTCACACGGGATCGCCCAGGAGGGAGGAGGAAGAGGGAGAAGGGGACAGAAGCATCATTCTGTGACGAGGGGAGCCGGAAAGCGTCTTGGTCTCACCCGGCCTCTGTTCCTCTTGCAGCCACTTGTGCTGCTGCTGTCGTTCCAGAGGGCTTTCCTTGGAAGCGAGGGGGAATAAAGAGCCCATAAAGCAGGTGGGTGTGCACTAACCTTGCCCTCCCTGGGCATCGCTGGCCCACCTCCCATCACCAGAGGCGCTCTTTGGGAGACGCTGGCTGACAGGGAGAGGGAAGCCGGCCCGGCAAACTTTGCAGCTGCGTGGGAAGCCGGCCAGCACCTCCCGAAGTGTCTCATAGGCTGGTGGAGGCACCGCAGGGCACGGCTGAGAGCGCGCTAACCTTGCCTTCCCCGGGCATCGCCGGCCTACCTCCCATCAGCAGAGGAGCTCTTTGGGAGGCGCTGGCCGGCAGTGCAGCCACTCTCAGACCAGGGGTGGATTATCTTGCTGCCGGTTGTCTTCCTCCCGCGCCGCTTGGCCGTGCCTCATGGGCGGCGCGCACATGCGCAGTGCAAAACCCCCCCAAAAATTTTTTTTTAAAAAAAACACACGCCAAAAACAAAATGGTGACGCATGTGCAGTGCTGGAAACTCAGCTTCTGCGCATGCGCAGAAGAAAAATAAAATTAAAAAAAATTTAAAAAAAATCGATTTTTTTTTTAAAAAAAGATGGTGCCTACGGACCGGCACCAACCGATCCGGTTCGGTGACATCATTGTGACATCACCAGTGGGCCGCTAGCGGTTCGGGAGAACCGGTCCGAACCGGGAGGAACCCACCCCTGATATGAAAGCATTTTTATAGGGGGGGGGACTGTTTTTAAGCTTTTTGTGCATCCTCTAGGCCTTTTGAAAATAATATATATTATAATTATATATATGAATATAAAATAGTACGACTGGCAACATTTTTAAAGGTGACATCACCTCATGCACTTGTTAAATTTTCAGCATGCACTTGTTAAATTTTATAGCAAGTCTCTGACTTCTAAGAGGTGTGAACACTGTTGGTGTGATTTTGTGTGGTGTAAATAGAGTTAATAACATTCCTTACACTCTCATGCCAGAACCTTGATGTGTATTATCATAAAGCCATAATGCCAAAGAAGGTAATTGCATCAAAAATCAGTGCTGATTCTGTGGTCATGAATGCATGTTGTTAGTACTAACATGTTATGCCAACATATTAATAAATAATGGTTTTTTTCCTTCTAGAAATGTTAAATTGTTTATACACTTTTATATAAGAGAGCTGTTAAGCTGTTTTTATTATGAACTAGTATACCATTTAAACACACACACACACAACGCATGGTTTAGAGAACTAAAATGAAATAGAAAATAATAGAATTGAAAAGTACCTTCCAGGTTGAAATTATTCAAACAGGCTGTTTAAAAGAAAAAACAGGAAATTTCAGCAGGAATCTCCTGAACATATCAAACTACTATATTCTATTTACTTGCTTTATTTCCAAAATTGTTTTCCTGTCTGGAGTGAGATGCATTATGGCTTCAAGCTGTAGTTCATGGCAAATAATTTTTGGTAAATACTGAGAATATATCACCAGATTAAATAATAAACTAGGATAGTTATCCAAATTAAATAGGGTATTGGTTTAATCATGCCAGAATGCCTGTCAAGGGGTAGGAATGAATTCCTTGCACAAAAATGGGGAAGCATCATTTCTACACGTGGAATTTCACACTGCCTTTGTTTGGTAAATTCAACTCAAATCTAGAGAACATTCTAGGAAGGAGAAATGATACACTGAATGCATTATACATTTTTAAGAAGAAGAAAAAGGCGAAAGGGTGGATGGGTAGGAAAGAAGTTCAGACAACCTACCACATAATGTGACGCATAAATGCTTTTGCAAGACAATACATTGTCTTAATAAGAGTTATAACCACAAAATACAATATGCCAGACTGGGCAAGAGTAAAGCTAAAATGAATTTGTGGCAAAACCTATCAAATTACCAGTAATTTAAGAAATGATAACGTTTGACTGAAATGTGGGCTCTGAATCATGCAACCATATATAAAACTATTTTTGATCTAATTTTTAAAAAGAGCACTGCTGTTTTGAATTCTTAAATTGTCCTTTGAGAACCTTCAATAACAAAAATAATTTAGGACACCATAGGTAAGCCAAGGCAAATTGTTATATTAGTTATTAGAATGTCTAAATGTTGAAAAATTAAAATTTGTCCTATTGGAGATAAAGTATGATAGGGCTGGAATAATATCACACTATATAGTACACATTTGCCTACATGAAATTGTGTGCCAGGGACAAATGCACTGGGGTGAGGGAGCAGGTTTGTTTCTGTTGCGGAGAAAAATAATTAGAGGTGAAATGAATCTTGTGTCCCTGCTCTCAATCCTCAAGAATAAGACTGGAGTCCAGGAAAGAATAAAAATAATATATTTGACAAAACAAAAATAAGAACATCTACGTCTGTGTCTACATGGTGAAGAACAAAGAGAACAAAGGAAAGAGTAACACATGCGCAGTACATGTATCACATGACTGCATATCAGTGTACATTGCTGTTTCAGAATAAGAGTCCAGCTGACAAATTAAAATGAACGTAGTGACAAACCCCTTCTTTGTCAGTAGGGCGAATATCAGTTATACATCAAAACATCAATTAAGGCACATCATCTCACGCAGGTATTCATGCTGCGCTGCTGGTAATGGCTTGGTAAGCATGTCAGCAATTTGATCACGTGTAGCCACGCAGGTATTCATGCTGCGCTGCTGGTAATGGTTTGTTAAGCATGTCAGCAATTTGATCACGTGTAGATACGTACTGCAATTTTACAAAACCTTGTTTAACTAACTGTTTAATATTTTTATAATGAATGTCAATGTGTCTGGACCTAGCACCCATGAAATGTGAACCAGAAATATAAACCACTGATCGATTATCTTCCATCACGGTGATTGGTTGAATCGGACGAGTCCAGATATCTGTAACTAAAGCATCAAACCAAGTAAGATAGTTACATGCATCAGAAACACAAGTGAACGTAGTGACAGTTTCTTCTTTGTTTGTTAGATAAACTGAGGCTTGAGATCATAACTTTGCACAGAAGCAAATCCTTTAGCTCATTGTCATGTTCTGGTGTCCCGCGTAAGAAAAGGCAGCAACACAAGCTGATGTTTGTTAGACTGTTTATCTGGAAACGCGGACCGGCACAAAGCGACCATCGAAAAGGAATCAAAGTTTGTGCTACCGAGGTTAGCTCACCTGCCCCTTATATTGTGCCCCACCTCCCTTGTGTGTACACCCCGTCCCTCCCATCGACTGCTTGCTGCTAATACGGCCTCCACAGTCCGGCCACACCCCTAGCCACCCATCCTGGCTCATCCTGCCCGGTTTCCTGCTTCCACCCATGCTCCGACGATCAGCTGTTTTCCCGATTTGACAAACAGCTGATTTTAACTCAGCTGGGTACAGTCAGGGCTCCGCTAGTCAGGCGGCAGCCCCATGGATGCAGGAGCAAAGTGATGCGGGTCTCACAGGTGGCGACTCCTCCCCGTCAGGACACCATGGCGGCTGGGCCATTGCCGCCCGTGCACAAGCATCTACTCCTCCCCCGGGCGAGAATAGTTAAAAGAGTGGTGACAATTTGCCCCTCTGGAGAGAATCCAAGGGATTATAGTAATTTACTGTTTACTGTTTACTGTTAACATCAAATAACCCTCAAAATGCTCTAACAATAAATAAATAAATAAATAAATAAATAAATAAATAAATAAATAAATAAATAAATAAATAAATAAAAAATAAATAAATAAATAAATAAATAAATAAATAAATAAATAAATAAATAAATAAATAAATAAATAAATAAATAAATAATACATACATACATACTCGTACTTTAAATTCTGGCTAGTTTGGGGCAAAGAAACTATAGTAGTAAAGTATTTATCAATTTCTAACCAGACTCAATACTATCATTTAGAGTGTGTTTGGGGAGACATTTGGTCTTTTGCTGAGGGCTGCATAACTTCAAAGCATCAGCTGAGCCATTAGAAGAGATTTAAGCTGCAAATTAGATGACAGAAGGGAACATAGGACAATGGGCCTCTGTATAGTATTCAGCCTGTGGCAGTTTTCCCATTGGAGTCGACCAGCCCTACTGTGAGCCAGAGTAAAGCAGCTGCCTCAGGCAACTGAATTTGACTATTGTGAATAGGGAGCAAATTGATTTTAAAAATTAATTCTCATTTTATATTTATTGCCAGGAAAGAGGTAGAGGTGTGGTGGGACTTTTTTCCTTAGGTACCTATCTAACCTAATCAGCCTTGGGTACTCTATATTGATTTGAAAGATAGTTTCTGTTCTTTTTGGGCCAGCAAAATATCTTGGGCTTCTCATTTCCCATCAAAAGCTGTCAATCCAAACTGCGAGTAGCTGGGTCTGTTACTTCAGTATACTGCTAATGATTCCAAAAGAGGCAAACCCTTGTCCATAATACATGAGAGGGTGGTTATTGGCTTATTCCTGTGGTTTAGCTTCCTTACTCAAACTTTGAGAACAACATGCCTCTAGAGTCACTTGGAGCAAGAGATCCATTTCTAGACTGAAAGTTCATAGCTCAGCTTTAAGTAATCACTGGTGCAGTTTTCTTGTAAAAAGGGAGTTCTGAATCTGAGATCCCTGGCTCTCTTTTGGATGGGGAAAAATTACAACTCTATGTTCACTAACCTTTAGCAGAAAGTTAGCTTTTCCTTCAGTAATGATTGTTGGCAACGAAGTAATTCATGGCTCCTAGAATCCAAAAATATCTGTTAACTTCAATAATTCTCTCTAACATTTCATAAAGAAGAATTTCTCAAAGAAGTTGAATATGTTCTAGTCAATTTCACAATACTATAAAAAAAAATCCCAAAAGTGCTTTCTTTCAAAAGGCAACTGAACTTTCTTGTTTTTAACAAGGAAGTCCAGTTACCTTTTGAAAGAAAGCACCTTTGGGACAACCATGACTTGGACAACTGAGAATCTCCATGGACAATACTATAGAACACGCTCTCCGTATCTATCTTCACCAGCAGCCTCCCACAAGGAAAACGGATAGTCTGCAAATTTGAAACACACGATAGCAGACAACCCAGAGAAAAGATAGTTTCCCAAAGCAGTCATAAAAGCAAACAGGAGGGGGAGAAATGAGGGATGACAGTGCCAGAAGCATGGTTAAGAAGTGTGTTGTGTTGAACAGCTTTCAAGATTCTGGTATTCTACCTTACTACAATAAAAAGCATTTCCTATGCCTTGACTTGGTCTACCTCAAATGACTGAGGAAAGCCTATCCAAATTCCCATTGTCCTGTCTTATTCTAAACCAAAATTAAGGAGAGGTTATTTTGGATTTCTTTCTCATGTTTCCCTCTTTATGAAATCTCCCTTGCCAAGTCCCCTTTAGCAACTCACTCCTTCTTTCTCCCAAGGTCAGTTCTACATTCCTTTATGAGGAGCCATCAACTGTAGATATCCGGGAAAATGCTGTTATCACCATATGGATTCTTACTATCATTTGCATCCACAACAGCTTGGTTGACACCAAGTCATACTTTCTCTCAAACATTTTAGCCCCTTCATTCATAATTAAATGTACGTTCTTCATTTTCCTGCATTTGTTCATCAACTCCCCTCTGCCAGAAGAGGCTATCTTCATTCAGATGTATTATATACTTCCTATTCTTCCTTACCTTCACAGCCATACAATGCATCCATTTTTCTTTCATTTCACTTATTAATTTACTCTTTACCACATAGGTCTCTCACGTTCCAAGTTGCAACTTTTCATATGCTATGGTTATCTCCAGTTACTGTAAGTCGGTAGATATTAACTCTACCTCCACCACGGCTTTGATCAATTGAAACTATTGAAATTGAAACTCTCTCTCTAAAAACTATTGGGGCTTCCGTTTTTTAAAGGACAGTGATTTCAACAATGTAAGTGATTACTTACAGTGTTGTAAGTAATCACTTACAGAGCCGAGGTGGCGCAGTGGTTAGAGTGCAGCACTGCAAGCTACTTCAGCTGACTGCTAGCTGCAGTTCGGCGGTTCAAATCTCACCGGCTCAAGGTTGACTCAGCCTTCCATCCTTCCGAGGTGGGTAAAATGAGGACCCAGATTGTTGGGGGCAGTATGCTAACTCTGTAAACCACTTAGAGAGGGCTGTAAAGTACTATGAAGCGGTATATAAATCTAAGTGCTATTGCTATTGCTATTACAGATCAGGGATACACCCTATAGGAGGAGTAATTAGATAACCAGACATGCAATTCACCTTTGTTAAAAATATCACAGCTGGCAAATCGTATTATTCTTTAATTGCTCCACTTGTTAAATATTTATGAAGAGTGTCTGCTGAACAATTCTTAAAAAAAAAAAAAAACTACAAAAGAACTCCACAGCCCAGATGTTTGCAGACCTTGTAGCTGAATGTTAATTCATACAGGGAACCCAGAGGCGTAGCTATTTCCGTGCAGTGGAAAACAAATTGCCCTAAGAAAAGATAATAATTCAATTAGTAATACAGGAATGGCAAAACATCAGGATCGTTTTGTTTCAGGATTCTATGCACAATGGCTTACTTCAAGCATGCAAGGCTAAACACGTACTTGGGCATAATTTATATTAACCTCATATCCTTTCTCCCTCTGTTTCTATGGCTTGTATAATATACACACCTCACTGTTACATTTGCACAGAAATAATGCAACGTGTACCAATAAACAGCGTAACAAGTAGGCCTCTCAGTGCTGTACAAGGAACATATTTCAATGGGAAAATATACAAATGTTAGCTCGTTCAAAGCTGAATTATTTTTGTCTTTCACTTTTTATTCATCTCATTTATTACTCACTCAGTAACTTGTTCAATAGGCATATACATAAGGTAAAATATATATTTTAAAAAGTTTTAAAAGCCATGAGTAGGGTAGAGAGAAGGCTACTTAAGGTGATCAATTAGTTGAGAAAAAGAGGAGATCATGAAGCTTAATTACTCTACCCCACCCTTAACACCACTACCCACAAATATTGAATTTCATTTTGAACCTGGAAATTACCATCCCTTTTCAGCAATATCAAAGATAATGTTTAAAAGGGATCTGAAATGAATATTAATATTTAAACTTTCAGAGTAGCAACATCTATGATCAAAATTGTGTCTATTGTTGTAAGCAATTATCAGTATGGTAAAATAAATTACGCTATGTCAATTAAGAAGAATAGCACTCCCAGTTCTCTATAATAACTCTAGCTGTGGTCAATATGAAAAATGAGCCTGAATATGTATGTGATTAATAATGAAACTCCAGGATGTTTTGTCAAAGAAGGAGATACTTCCACCATAAGTAATTCATCAATTTATAATATAATATAAACTATAAAGCATTGTTATATTAACAGATTATAAGATATTACACCATCTACATTAAGACAAATGTAGGTTCTCTGAGGAAGATGATAATGTTATTAATTTAATATAACATCTAAAATATTGGTATTTTATATTCCCTTGTTATAATTCAGCTGGAAATTAACATTATTATGTAAGAGACCTCCAGTGTAAGTTTCTAGAAGCGCAATTGAAATCAATGGGAAAGTAGAGTCTATTTTTTCGCTCTCACACTAAAATCAATTATAGTTTAAAATGTTTCACTTGAATAGAATCATATAATTTGCAAAATGAACTAGATCAGAATTTTGTCCATGCCATCAGAGAAAATGTCTAATGTTTTTTTTTTCTTTTGTCTATAAACCATTTTGCAATTTATTCCATTATATTCCACTAACCCCAGCATATTACATTCAAACCAGGGGTGGGTTCCAAAAATTTCTACTACCACTCTGTGGGTGTGGCTCAGGGGTGGGTTCCACTTACCTTCACCACCGGTGTGCATTGCGACGTTGCGCGCGCATGCGCGTTCCCCCGGTGCAATTCTGCTTCCGCGCATGCTCAGTCACTATAATCGGCCCAAAACACAGCTGAGGAGCTGATCAGCTGTGCTTCGGGCAAAGAATAAAGGTCAGCATACACCCCGGGGCGGGCGGGAGGGCCATTTCCGAAGCAGCAGCAGAGCACAAACGGCACAAAACATCAAAACTTCGCCAAAAATCCTCAGAAAAAAATGGTGGCACCCACGGACCGGCACTGACCAAAGCGGGTCCATGATGCCATTGTGACGTCACCAGCGGCTCGCTACCAGTTCGGGCGACCCAGTACGAACAGGGAGGAACCCACCCCTGATTCAAACAAATATTATAATCTGTATCCTTGTGATTTTTGCAAGAGCAATACGTGGCTCCATGTTTTTGATTCTCCTTTTAATACTATCAAACATTTCACTGCACTCATTACTTTGCAGTTTGATAGTACTTAAATTCCAGAGGAGTTGGAAACCAAAACACTTGAGACCACACTGTCTCTCTATTACAAGCCAAAGAAAATCCAGCCACATCTTTCAATAACTGAGGCGATACGGTGCAGTTCTTGGTGTTTCACAAACAAATAAAAACTGAATTTAGAGTATTATCCATTCAAATATTAATAGAGGGTAATAGAGTAATTAATAGACAGTAATAGTATTAATATGCATTAATAAGAGGGATAGAATCCAGATCACGTAAATTTCTAGTACCGCTTTACAAAGCCTTAGTAAGACCACCCTTGGAATACTGCATCCAGTTCTGGGCACCACAATACAAAAAAGATGTTGAGACTTTGGAAAGAATGCAGAGAAGAGCAACAAAAAATGATTAGGGGACTGGAGGATAAACATATGAAAAACAGTTACAGAAATTGGGTATGTCTAGTCTAATGAAAAGAAGAACTAGAGGTGACATGATAGCACTGTTCCAATATTTGAAGGTCTCGAGGGGGTCAAACATTTTCTAAAGCACCAAAAGGCAAGACAAGAAACAATGATTGGAAACTAACCAAGGAGAGAATCAAGCCAGAACTAAGGAGAAATTTCCTAATGGTGAGAGCAATCAACCAATGAAATAGCTTGCCTTCAGGCGTTGTGGCTGCTCCAACACTGGAGGCTTTCAAAAAGAGACTGGACAACTACTTGTCTGAAATGGTATAGGGCAGTGATGGCGAACCTTTTTTGGTTCACGTGCCAAAAGGGGGGAGCATGGGGGGGGTCACACGCACGTGTGCCCACACCCATAATTCCATGCGCCCCCACTGCGCATGTGCACGTGACCCCCTCCCACTCCCGGCACGTGATGGCACGCCCGTTTTTCGCTCTCACCAGGCTTTAGAGCCTTTCTAGGAGCCTGGAGAGGGCACGAAAACGGCCTTCCCCACCCCCCCGGAGGGCCTCCAGAGGCCAGAGGCGTATAAAGGAAAAGTTACTTGGAAAAATCTTAAAAAATTATCTATGAAACGAATCAAGTTACACCACTCAAATGTGAATTATTTGAATTATTTGTTCCTAATTTATAAGATTGTTGTTTTATAAATAAATAAAGTAACATTTTAGTTTAACGGCATTTTAAAAATGTGCTTTATCTTTATTGAACTAAAAGAATGATATATATGATACCTGGAAAATTTATCACTTTGGTGACAAAAATTATTTATTCTTCAGAAAATTGAGAAAAACCGACTGCAGGTTAAGAACTATTACATTGGTTTTGGAAATAAAAATGCATGCATTAATGTAAAAGTTATACCATTTTATTTTGATAAAATAAAATGCTTATTAAAAGGATTTAACAATGAATATATATTTAAATATGAATGAGCTATCACTTCATTTATCATTCATCATATCATTTCAGAATCCAATTCATATATGCAAAAGATTCCAAGCTTCCCAAGAATTCTCATCTTTAATTTTTTAATCAACAAAATGCTGATTAAATAGCAAGAACAATGAGAAATAATTACACTATATTTCCAAAATTATAACTATAATTTTAAAAAAATAAAGTTGAAATCATTAATCAATTGGCAGGAGTACTCAGTGATATGAAATTTATATTTCAAAAATATATTCTTAGATCATGTGTTTTTTATATAGTCAGTCCTTCACAAAAGTGGTACTTTCCAAATGTTAATAGGCCATGTTTCTTAAGACACTTAGAATATCGCATGCATTAAAACTGAATTAATTAAGACTTGCCAGCTTTCTCGGGATTCAGAAGCTCAGTAAATAGGATTGGGTCTGGTTACTATCTGATTGGGAGACTTCCAGTGAATACCGGTATATCAGGACCGCAGGTTAGATTTCCCATTTACCTGGAAGTAAGTCCCATTAATTACAACAATTCATTCTTATGTATAGACAGGTACTGTGCTGTCATATAAGTACTTAATCACCTTTGTTTAATAGAAAATAGTTAACTGTAGATATTTTAATTTGGTTACAATATATATCATTATATAAGACAATAATAATTCTAAGACATCATTTCTTTTCTAACACTGAAGTCAGTTTATCTGCTACCTTGAACATATTGGATGCAAAACATTCTTCTTCAATCTTATCTCACAGCCAGGTTCATGGGCCTATCCCATCTCAGAGTTAAATGATAACCATTTGCCCTTTCAGAGTGTTCCCATCCATCACAGATAATTTGGAACTGACAAAGGTCCAGAACAAAACAACCAAAGAAGAGTGACCAACACGACTGAGAAAACAATACTCACATTTGTATTGGCCCAATTTTATCAATAGGAGATATCTCTGCACAGTAGCTATTCACCAATACACTAACCATGTCTGAGAGTCAGCAGAAAAAGAGGAGGTTTGACAGATAATTTGTAAGTGCCTTCAGCTTCATATAAGTGAATAAAAAATGACTGAAAGTAAAAGGGAAAAGAAATAAAGATGCAAAAGTAGTATCTTAAAGTGTTTCTATTAAGGCTATAAAAATGTGTTTGGAATTTCCATGAACGATTCCCATATGTGAACAAAGATAGACTGAACTCTTAATAAGCAATTGATTTTAGCATATATATTGGAGTTTTTCAATTCGCAGAATGCATCTCTATTTTTCTTCTGTATATGATTGCCATAGTCTCACAGGACAGTATACATTTGGGGTTTTTTTCTCTTTAACAGGAGAAAAACATCTCTGCTTATTATTATATTCTAAGAATATCATAGCTAGTAGATAAATGTACGAGGCAACTGTGGAGCACTTCATCATTGTTGCTGTTACAAAAGAAAGAAAAGAAACTTTACAATTTATTTTCTTATTTCTTGAAGTTCCCCCAAATTATTCTTTTACTGAAGGTATCATATTGTTAATCAGAGCCTTTTCTAATGGCAAAAAGAAGGAAATAACTTCTTAAAACTATTGTTATCTTCGGAACAATTCAATTCCAGGTGCTTGGCTCATTGGGCTGAAGAATAATTTTTCTCTTATTAACTGTAATGACATTTCATATAAAAATAGTTTGGGCCATGGTGTAGAGGTATTCTTTTAAAAGAAGGACTTTTCACAAGTCTATTTTAATGCTTAATATAGCACATTTATAATCATCTGCTGTATCAGCAACAGTTCAGAAGGTGGGGAAACTTCAATGTAGTATTAGCTACACTATCCTTTGCATAATTGCTAGGAAGTAACCCTACTGTATATATGAAATTTACCTCTTAATAAGATACTACATAGGGCCTGACCACTTTTGCATGTACGTTTTTCTATGCATGCATCTATATTTGCATATCCTACTGCCAATCCCTAAATTCATGGTAAAATACTGTATTTCTATAACGTCTGGGTATTCTTACTCATTTCTTTTCCATATAAGTGTTTGGGATTTAAATATGTGATAAAATATAAATTTAAAAGCTGAAATTACTTTTCAACTGATTCATTGATTTGATGTACAACTAGTTTGCTTTGGTCTTAGAAGAGTTGTCATTGAGAAAACCATACAAGTTACTCTACATCTATCCAAAAGCCATATATTTTTCTTGAGTAAATTACTATCAGAGGCATCCAATATTTATGGAGGTAGAAAAAAAATATATATATAGCAGTTAGTCTTTGATTAAACTATGATTTTTAGGAACATCTCAATATATTGACTTGAAGCACTGCAATATTTTGATCACCTTGAATGTTTTGACATTAGTTCTGTCCCACCATTTTGAATTATTAAGTGCAATAACAACCACAATATCTTTAACACTAGATTCAGTACTGATCCCGTGGAAAGTTGCACAAAATATATCTGTGAATGAAAGGTTCAGTTAAATCATTTCATTATTAGTTTTGTCATAAATCATGGAAGGTGATATGTTTTATTAACCCAATTGGTTAAGCAAATGCATGCAGTCATTGTAACTCTAGCTGAATTGAGAATTAATTGATACACAGAGAAAAACAAATGGAGATGAGTTAAAATACTGGTTATATTGGTTACTTCAGTGTCTTAAAACTCAGAAAATCTGGACTATCAAACTATTGAAGCATGTAGCAAAATTGTGGGAAAGATAATAAAGTGTCACTGAAATAAGTGGTGCCTTTTTTTATCTTGAAATAATTCAATACAGGAAAAATAGGGTTTATAGTAAAGTAAATAATGTAGCAGAAAGAAAAAGAAGACAATTTAGATCCAATTGAGAAATGATAAATCTAAATGCATGGGCTGTGCCATATCAGCAGTTTTCCCCATTGGGATGCCTGCAAATGCATTTGTCATCAACTCCCATAATACTCAACCAATATGACTGGCTGTATCAGGGGTGGGTTCTGGATCCTTTTGCTGCCAGTTTGCTCAGGGTCGCGCCGTGGGCACTCACACAGCAATCAAAAAATAGCTTCTGTGCATGCGCAGAAGCAAAATCCAAGATGGCGGCACCCACGAAGACACCGACAGAACTGGCTCCGTGACGTCATCACCGATTTACTAACGGTTCTAAAGAGCCGGTTAGAACCATTAGGACCCCACCTCTGGGCTGTATGATAGCTGAGAATTATGGGAACTATAGCCAAGACAACTTCAATGGATCAGGTTGAAGAAATCAGGATTAATTTATTGTCAACAGATTGATAATATCAAATTATTTTGACACTATTACTGTAAAGAATAAATGTCAGTTAATAGTGTTTAAACAGTAATAAATGTTTTCGTAGCCTGACTGCAAAAGCCAAGAGCTATACTGGCTATATATATATATATATTACAAACTATGGCTGACAAAAGTTTAGTAGAATAAAATTTTAATTATTTTAGTTCCGGAGTTCGCAGAATGTCTGTTTCTTTCTTTACAAATGTACCTGGAACTCATATATATATATATATGGCACATATGGTAGAGTTTTTTTCAAACATAGGGCAAAACATCTGACAATTGCTCAGAAAGCCATATGTGGAGCAAGGCCATCCAAAGTACAATTTAGCATTTCCAATGATTGGGTGGATTGGATAAAACAATAAAGTAGGATTGGGACATATACACACCCTCACCAATAGCAAGTGGATAATTGCTGTGTGTTCAGAACATGATTCAGCCATTGCTCAGTAAAAATATTTAATATACAGGACTTGACTAACCTTGACTAAATCCTGTATACTCAATTTGCCAAAAGGAAAACCAGAAATATTAGTCCACACGTTTTACTCAGCAGCAGGTATATCTTTATCTCACACATGACTGAACTGTAGAATTCATAATCTATTATCCCCATATTTTCACTTTTAGCTTCAAAACGGATTAAATCAGTCCAGTAGATGACATTTTGTAATGTACTTAACCACCCTATTAAAATCAAATTTGTTAAAAATTATAACAATGCTTATATTATTCTCTGTCCTTTTACTTTCACAATACTATTTTAAGCTTATCCTCCTTTGCCTGTTCATGTATCAGGTAATCTTATCAGGTATCTGGTTACCATATCCTCCTTTGCCTGTCCAGGTATCTAGTAACCTTATGTAATAGTGAATTCTTCTAGGACAGAGTTCCCAGTGGAGCTCCTTTTTCAGCTTTGTGGACTGGTGTGGGGGGAGAAGGAATGGCTCCATGTGAATGGCCCTGTACTGAAAGGCTCAAGGCCATGGCCTGGGGTTGGGGACCCCTGTTCTAGGATATAATGCATATATAGTCAAGACTAGACCTGCACATATTAGATTAGAAAAGCAACAAAGATGATTATGGGACTGGAGACTAAAGCATACAAAGAAGTGTTGCAGGAATTGGGCGTGACTAGTGTAATGAAAAGAAGGACTAGGGGCAATATGATAGCAGTGTTCCGATATCTAAGAGGCTGCCATAAAGAAGAGGAGGTCAACCTATTCTCCAAACCACTTGAAGGTAGGACAAGAAGCAATGGATGGAAACTAATCAAGAGAATCAACCTAGAACTAAGGAGAAATTTCCTGACAGTTAGAACAATTAACCAGTGGAGCTCCTTGCCTTCAGAAGTTGTGGGTGCTCCAACAGTGGAGGTTTTTAAGAAGAGATTGGACATCCATTTGTCTGAAATGGTATAGGGTCTTCTGTTTCAGCAGGGGGTTGGACTAGAAGATCTTAAAGGTCTCTTCCAACTCTGTTATTCTGTTAATATTAGACTGTCTCGATGAGGGGTGTCAAACTCGCAGCCCACAGGCCAGATGCATCACATGTGGCCATGCCCACCCCCAGTTTAGTGAAGAGGGGGAAAGTCGCAATATGTCATGTGATGACAACGTGACGCCGCGAGTTTGACACCCCTGGTCTAGACTATCTTTCTAATACTGAATTTTGTTTACTTAGGCCACTATTCTTTATTCTTGATGTTATCAAACTAAAATCTGGAGCACCACTCATCATTGGCTGAAACTGCTGTAGATTGTAATACTGTATATGAGTATCTATCTACAGGGCAGTAGTGGGTTCTAAAACCCTTTACTACCGGTTCGCGCGCGTGACGCTTCTGCGCATGCGCAGAAACGTCCCGGGCGGGTGGGCAGAGCCTCCTGCCGCCAGCGCTACCAGTTCTTAGAACTGGGCCGAACCAGGAGCAACCCACCACTGCTACAGGGATACCTTTCTTCCTCCTCTCCTCTCCTCTGCTCTTACTGACAACAAAGACTTCTGTCAATTTTTCTACCTAAAATATTTTAGAGATGGAGATACAGACTCCACCTGGAACTTCTGCATGTGAAATATAGTCTGTGAATTACAAATCTTCCCAAAGAGCTTAGAATTCACCAACATTGCACACCACAATGCCAAAAATACTGTGTCTACCTATCATGCTAATATATTGTATTCTTAGCCCCTGGCAATTAAACTAACAAGATGTTTCATTTTGACACCTCAGTCAAACACTCAAAACATCCTAAAAGACCAGTTCATTTTTTTAAAAAGAGGAGTTGGGGCCAGCACTGGAAAGGAAAATAATCTATGTGAGCATCCTATTACCATAAAAAATTAGATTATTTTTTTAAAAAAATATATGTACTGTTTATTTTAAATCACTTTCAAAACAATAAGACATTTCTTAAATGAGTTCTGTAATGTTCCTTCCCATAATCACCGATGCAACAAGAAAATTGCTAACTTTATTCCCAAGCCAAATTTGTCAGTCATGCTGCTCTGTGCTCAGAGTAACAATGTTCTGAGCAATTAATATCAAACCTTCCAAAGCAGCTCTGCCTTCTGATTGTGAGGGTGCTTCTGCCATCATCAGAAAGTGCAGCGAGTGTGAGGGCAACAAGGAGGAGGAGAAAGAGGAGGGGGAAGAAATGGCTTTCTCTTCAACTGGGCTAGGAATAGAAAGATAATTGCAGTGCATTTTGCACAAAATTGCTGCAGTTGGAAACATCTCCTCACTCCCCTCCCTGCCCATTTTCTGTTTTAATTATAGTTATTATTGCACTCTTAAGAAATTCAGCTGGTGTAGAACAATTCCTTTTCTTCCTTTTCAGATGCATCCAACCCAGCCATTATGCACTCCTTCCTTGAGCCCTGACATGAAACCAAAGGCTACTGAATTGTTGTTCACGGTGAGGTCCTTGGATGCAATCATTATTTTGGGGTCAGCATGCCCAGCTTCGGAACGGAAACGGACAAGGGAGAGATAAGGAAGAAAATAGAACTATTCTTCTTGGCCTCTGCCTATCCTTTGCAGCCCAGCATTTCCCTTAGGCTGAAGAAAGTGCATTAGCAGGCTGTAATGAATGTGTAAAAGCCCAGTGGGAAGGAAAGCATGGTTTCAGGTATGCATAAAGCAATCTGGAAACATGTGTTTAAACAGATGTTGGGAAGGCTGCTATTTGCAAAGAAGCATTCCGAATATTAGCACTGAAGTCGGAGGGGGCAAAAAGCTAGGAAAACCCCAAAAGACATTTCTTATGGTCGTGCAGTTCAGGCTTTTACCTGGTTGGAGTTCATGCATCAACTCTGTGAGCATAATGGGAAACAGCAAATACAAATTCCAGAGCTCCTGTGCTTTGATTGTGACTAGAATGCAAAGGTAAGCCTGCAGCAAGCAGGTGGGTGATGGAAGGTTCTGAGCAATTAGAGTCAGCAATTAAATCAGAGTCCAATGCAATGTATTGCTCAGGCTTTGCTTGAGGATCCTTTGCATAGAGAACTGCAGGACAATTCATTTTCTTACAGACTACCCTTTAAGTCATCTAGGGTTGCATTTACAACACAAACTTATTATCCGGTTTTAATTTACAGTCTAATCTTATTCTGGGGGTGTGTGCGTTTGTGTATGTATGAGGGTGTTTGGTTTGGATGGAAGAAGTGGGTTTGGAGTGGTTGAATTGGGAGAATGAGGGAGCCGGGGGCAAGGAATAGAGCCTCCTCTGCTGAGTGTGCAAACAGAAGCAGATGGGGGCTCAGATATGGCCCCCGGTTTGGTGTGAGTGTGGTGCCTTGCCTGCCGGGGAGGAGGGGGGCCGTTGGGGTGGGGGCCGGGGTCTCTGGGGGGGTGGAGAGCCGGAGTATTGCAGTTATTGTGAATTGGGAGAGCCGGGGGCAAGGAATAGAGCCTCCTCTGCTGAGTGTGCAAACAGAAGCAGATGGGGGCTCAGATATGGCCCCCGGTTTGGTGTGAGTGTGGTGCCTTGCCTGCCGGGGAGGAGGGGGGGAGGGGGGC
>QLTV01001839.1:240040-252047 GCA_003457575.1 Thermophis baileyi
ATGGAGGGAGGGGTGGAGGGATGGGAGGGTGGAAGGATGGAGGGATTCAGGAACTAGCTTTCTGGAATTCAGTGACATGGTCCAGTCAGAGATCAGCTTGTCAGGTTCGAATACAAGAGCTCAGTCAGCCCAGTTCAGTTCCCTGTGACCTACTGAAAGATACACCAAAGAGAACTCACTTTGCCTCTAAAGATGCCAGCCATAGCTGGTAGTGAAAGTAAAGATGAGTCTAAAAGCTCATCACTACTTTGATATTCCAAGGCTCCTATCAACTCTTGAGTTTTTGTTTTCCAACTCACACCAACGTAAATAGAACTTTAATCCATTCTGGATTACAAGTCTAACTACATTCATTTTCTGATTGTTTTCAGCTTAAACTATTAATTTAGAATTGATAGTAGCCAAAACAATGAAATACAAATAAAAGGGAGTAATACTACATATATGTATTTTTTTTCTTGGTCATGCATATTATAGCAATAGCAATAGCACTTAGGCTTATATACCGCTTCACACTATTACAGCCCTCTCTAAGCAGTTTACAGAGTCAGCATATTGCCCCCCAACAATCTGGGTCCTCATTTTACCAACTTCGGAGGGATGGAAGGCTGGGTCAACCTTGAGCCGGTCAGGACTGAACTCCAGGTTATGGGCAGAGTTAGTCTGCAATACTGCACCTAACCACTGCACCACCACGGCTCATTTATTTTGCTCATTTTCTTAAAGCAAATTTGTTGACTCACAGGTTATCTGAATGAAGCCATATACCTAGTAGTTTGTGCCATAGGAACAAAAATAGTACTGAAAAATTGTGCTGCAACAATATTTGGGTAGGGGGCAGGGAGGCGACTTTGTGTAGGAAAAGGGCTGGGCTTGCATCACAAATCCATAACAATCCATGACATTCCTGACATCAATATGACCCCACTTACTCTCTCACACACACAACACAAAAATGCTGCTCTGTGTAATACTGAGGAAAGAGTGTTTGTTATATACAGTCATGTTCCCTCCTTTATCCCCAAAGTATTATTCTTTATAAAGCAATAATCAGTAAGTCTCTTTTAATAAAACCAATGAAATATAGATGCTATCAAATCTGCATCCCACTGTGATCTGACTTCTTTATTTTTAAGCAAGTAAACTAGAGTAGGGTGATTAGGAAGAAAAGGGAACAAGACTTCAATTTTTTTTCTATCTCTTTCCTTCCAATTACTCCCAAGTGAGTCTCATTGTACACTTGAGAGGGTAGTGACCGGGAAAATAAATGAGGATGTGTTGTATATCTGAGTACATGCTTTGATAATACAAGACAAAACTTTGTATTAAAACAGAGTTTCCCAATACATCCAAATTGGGACATAATTAGTGAGGCTATTAATCCAAAATGCAGTACACAGCTAACCCAGCTAACCCTTCTTGGTTTACTATTCTGAAATTGCAGCCTCCTGTTTTAGATAGAAGGCAGAATGGTGCTTTTAAAAAAAACCTAGGGATCAGAGATGGGTTCTAACTTACCTCGCTGCCGGTTCGCTTCCTCCTGCACTGCGTGGCTGTGCTTCATGGGCGCGTGTGTGCATGCGCAGTGCCAAAAATTCCAAAAAAATTCCCCCAAAAAACAGCCGAAAACAAGATGGTGGCACATGCACAGTGCCGGCAACTCAGCTTCTGCACATGCACAGAAGAAAAAATAAATAAAAAAAATTCCCCAAAAAAAAATTCCAAAAAAAAATAAATCCAAAAAAAAAGATGGCGGCGTCCAGGGACCGGGACCGACCGAACTGGCTCCGTGACATCACCAGCGGGTTGCTACCGGTTCGGGCGAACCGGTCTGAACCCGGAGGAACCCACCTCTGCTAGGGATCCTGAATAGTTATTCATACTGGAAGAAGAATGAAGGCAAAGAGGCTTGCACAAACCAGTTACTATTTTGTAACTTCATAAATCTTTGTTGGTATGGCTAAGTCACTAAAGATTTCTCCAATGGAATTCCCAGTGACCTAAATGGGATTGATCAGTATCATTCTGCTATGACTGTCCAGTCCATCTAGTCTCTATGGTAGCTTTTCTCAAATAAATACTGCCAGATGCATTCTGGAATTCTCACCATGGCCAGAACCATTTAAGGTCAATAGAGAAGTTTGGTCTAGTTTGATCTAGTGGATAAGGCATCACACTAGAAACAAGGATATTGTGAGTTCTAGTCCTTTCTTAGGCATGAAATCTAGGTGGGCAAACATAATACTAAGAAGTATTAGTTATGTTTGCCACCTTGAATTATTTATAAAAATAATGATCGGAAATAAATAAATAAATAAATAAATAAATGAATGAATGAATGAATAAATAAATAAATAATCTGGTCTATGCATTATGATTTGTCAAAACAAATATGGATGGATGGAATCAATGGATGGATGGATGGATGGATGGATGGATGGATGGATGGATGGATGGATGGATGGATGCCATTTATCTAAAGACAGAAAGATATGTACTCATTATCTTTAATTACTCTCAGAGAATGAGTTATTCTTTGATATAAATTGCAAACTTGAAGTTCTTAGTAATCTTACACTCCAAGTACTGAAATTACCATAAATCCTTAACAAAAATGTGTACATGCATGCAACACATTCCCAAACTCTTAGCTTATCAGTCATAAAAGCACTACTTGACATTCATCATTGATATGACTGAAATAGATCACTGAACAGCTGCCAGCAGAATTTAGCTATTAGTGTGCTTGAACAATGAGAAATTGAAATAGCTAATTATTCATGAATGCTTGAAATCCAAAGGAAAAAAAAATATGCAAGGTTAAAAAAAAAATAGAGTTGTAGTACTGAGATAAAATTTCCAGTAAGTTCTCTTGAACATAATTGACTTGGATAACATGAAAAACACATAGTTCAAAACACATAGCTACAACTATCATTTTGAAGGAATTTGAAAGAAGGCTTGAGAAAATGCATAGAGGATAATAGTATTAATTAATAATCATGATGGTTACATATTAATCTAGTATCAAGTATCACCTGCTAAAGAACACAAAGAGAAGCTTGCCATTTAGACTATGCACTATTTTTCTACTTCCTGTAGGGGTAAAGTTGATAATTGTAGAAGTGGAATGCTGAACTATATGGGCCTTTAGACTGATCCCATGAGAATCTAATGTAATTTATGCTCATTACCATTATAGTGATATAATACATAACCTCTTTATATGATGTTAGTTTAAAATAACATTACACATATTATATTGCCATTGCCTTTTTTTCTAAAGCTGTGAAAGAGTGGTCGGCTGAGGGACACCTGGGTGGCTTTCATGTCTATAACATGGCTAGAACTCAAGCCATCCTACATCTAGTCCAGTGCCTTAACAAAACCAAATTGAGTGTCATATGATTACACCATTGAACAATTTTGTAATGTGACCATAGTCTTTGGAAAGAACCAACAGTCCATGTATTTGGTGTAGGTAATAAAGGATGGGGCTCAGATATTTCCCTGATGCCTTTAAATACTTTTTTTCTTTGAAGTCATATATTCTTTTCTTCTTTGAAGATTCTCTAATCATAAAGGTCATTCCCCAAAATTTAAGTTCTCAGAATGTCATCTGAAGTGTGTGTGTATAGCCTTTTAGTTAAGAATCTCAATAATTCAAAGGTCAGTACAAATGCTCAGATGTCAATGAGGGGATTTTACCGCTAAGATCCTGATTTTTCAAGTCCATCTTTTCCATAATTTGATGTTTAATGTGACAAGCAAGAGAGCATTAAGGAGTTATTAGGGACAGTTGAAGAAGGTGGCTTTTGGGTTCTTTGAGTAGAGGATTTCTTCTAACCTGCCCCTCTATCCCATCGTAGCTCCTGCATTGCAGGTGGGAAGAGAAGTTATTCCAGATCTTTCAGATTTGTAGTTAAAAAGAATTTGACGGAATTCCAAACAAGGAATTTTTTGTGGAATCACACTACCAAATACAAATAATTTTATAGACAGATACAAATGTCACTGTTTTATATTTGTTACACTCGTATCTTTTCCACTGCTTATGAGGGAAGATCTGACAAACAGACAGAGATGAAATAGCTACACATTATATTTTTGGTGGTATTGCTAGGAGCTTTCCCTCTGGAGGCACTTGTCTTGTTTTGAATATAGCAGGTCAACAGTGGGTGAGTCTTGGACTAGATCGGCGGTTCTCAACCTGTGGGTCGCGACCCCTTTGGGGGTCAAACGACCCTTTCACAGGGGTCGTCTAAGTTCACGCTAGCCCTCCATCTTGGTGACTGGTAACGCGCACGTGCGGGGAGGAGGCGGGGTGGGGGTCGCGGCGGCGGGAAGGGGGTCACGGCATTAGGAAGGTTGAGAACCACTGGACTAGATAATCCTACATTATTATGGTCATTCATGGCTAGTCAGAAAATTAAGTAAAAGTTAAGTCACATTTCAAGAGCAAAATCCAGACCAGGACAGTAATATAAACCATGATTTCAAGAACATAGTGAGACACAAGAGAAATGGTTCATGAGACCAGAATCAGAGATCAGCCCTCTAAGTAAGGAATTCAGTAAGGAATTTGGGCACAGAGAATCATGATCCATAAGTATAAGCAAGTAAGATATGTTACTTCCAGTACAATAGAACTGGAACTGAATTTTTAAAAATAAAGTCATAAGGCTACCAGGGAGTCTTCAAATGGCCCTTTGTGAGGAAGATGCACTAAAATAGCTCACTAAACAAAGCAAAATCTTTGTTTTTTCATGCACAGATATCAGTGCTGTCTATGGTCCAGAGAAATCCCAACTTTCATGTTTGATGAAGGATAAGGCTTTCTGTCTCACAGTAAACAGTTCACCTCTAGTGTATTTTAAGTCTCCAATTTAAATTCCTTCAGCTATCCGTGGATAGTGGCAGTATGTTGTGAACTTCATCCTCAGATGAAAAGGAGGAAAGGTAGAAACAACTTGTTTAGGGAATGCAATGTACAATGTATGAAGAGGTCAGTTTTGTGGTGTGGACAACCACATGCTTCATATTTCATCTGTTTATAAATAAATATTACAAAAATTGCCTGCATCCAAAAGTCTCTCCTCCAAAGGAAATTAAAATTTAAGAGAGCCTGATGATGGAACTTATCACTAGTTAAGAAAAATGAGAAATACGTAACAAAAATAGTTCCAGCTCTTGAGTGGGTGACTGCTGCCCATTACCAACATTCTTTTCCTACCCATCAGATTATCACTTGCCCCTAAATCCAGTTTTGACTGCATGATTTTCAGAAATTGATCTCATGAGTTTTTTATTCCCTTAAAAAGGGTAATTCAACACAACAGATGCTTTCAACTTTTGATAATCCCACATTGTCTCCAAACCTTGCAACCTTTTCTGTTTTAGTTCTGCTCCAGCTCTACTTGGGATTTTCCCTAGGCAAAAAATAAGATTATTTTTTCCTTACATTGAACCCATTAGATCCACAAATTAAATCATGATGGTTGTATGGGAGGGGGAATAACTGGGGACATTAGCCTGTAAGGCAGGAAGTAACTACTTTCCTCTGGTCCTCTGATATGGCATATAAGAAAAAAACAGATTATTGGAACTAAATCCACATAGAATAGCCCCAATGTTATCTAGGCGGTTTATGTTAAAAATAATTCCAGCAGATATAGCTTTAAATAGTGATCTGTAAATGTTTTTTTTTTAATCTTTCTTTATTTTTGTCTTGGTTTTTATTTTACCAGTGTTTTAAATTACATTACTTTGATCACTTTTTTCGTCCCCCAAATACAACAAACAATATTGAGAAATTAGTTAGAACTCTAGGCCTGATTTCTCATGGTCAAAAACAATTAGCAAACTTTTGTCAAACAGTTAAAGATAGATAGAACCAGAATGCTTGTATTATGCTATTTTCATTCAGCCTTTGCAGGAAATGCCACCCAACACACCAATTAATGTCAGTATTGGAAACAATGTGTTGGCAGTTTAGATATGAGAGCTTTTGCCTTTCTGTTCAATATGCTCAATCAGCTATCAACAATTGCATTCAGGAGTCCTGTTTCTGTTGTTAACATACAGTATGGGTGATCAAAGAGATTGTCTGCTCATGCATAATCGCCATGTAATTAGGTGTATACAAATACACACATGCGTGCGCGCGTAGTGAGATGTGCTAAATATTCATTTGGCATCAGTTCCATGTAGACATTCTGAAGACATATGCAATATTTATTTTCCTCTGTCATGCTCTAAATGGGAAAGCACCAATAGGGATAGAAGGAAGAAGGCAGTAGGCTCATGATCTATAGGACACTCCCCAAGGCAAGCATAACAGAACTGAGAAACAGAAGGGGAACCTTAGAGGTCTTCTAATCTAACCCCCTGCTCCAGCAGGAGACCCTATACCATTTCAGACAGATGGTTTTCCAATCTTTTCTTAAAAACCCTCCAGTGATGGAGCACCCATAAATTCTGAAGGCAAGGCGTTCCACTGAAAGATGGCTACAGCTCCCATGAGTGTTGAACAACATAGTTAGGAATAAAATCTTTATTATAGCAGTAGCACTTAGACTTATATACTGCTTCACAGTGCTTTACAGCCCTCTTTAAGCGGTTTACAGAGTCAGCATTTTGCCCCCAATAATCCTGGTCCTCATTTTACCGACCTCAGAAGCATGGAAGCAGGGGTGGGATTCAGCCAGATCGGACCGGTTCGGGCAAACCGGATGCTAATTTTACATCTGGTTCGCCAAACAGGTAGTTGCAAGGACTGGCTGGGCCCTCCCGTCCCGCCCCGCCCCTCCCAGGAGTCTCCACGTGGCCCGTTTTGGATGCCAAGTAAGTGCAGGGCCTGCACAGAGGCTCTGGGAGGGCAAAAAACGCCCCCCCCCGAAGTTCCAGAAGTCTGGAAACGGGCCCATTTCCGGCCTCCGGAGGGCCTTCAGAGTCCGGGGGAGGCAGTTTTCGCCCTCCTGGAGGCTCGACAAAAGCCTCTGGAGCCTGGGGAGGGTGAAAACGCCCCACCCCCCACCGTGGTGCAGGAGGCTGAGTAGGCCACGCCCACCATGGCCACGCCCACCCAGCAACCAGGCAGAGAACCAGTTGCTAACATTTTTGAATCCCACCCCTGGATGGAAGGCTGAGTCAACCTTGAGCCATTCAGAATCAAACTGCTGGCAGTCAGCAGAATTAGCCTGCAATACTGCTTTCTAACCATTGCACCACCACAGCTCTTTTTAATTATTATTTATTAATTATAATTCAGGAATAGTGGCCATAGCATAACAGTCACTGAATGAGACTGGGGGAGATAGAGAATGTATACCCCCTCCTATTTCACCTTCAGTATGTTCTCTTCCCATGCTTCCCCAGGTGGCCTTCCTTTTCTCAGTTTCTTGCTGATTATACCACACGTTAATTGTAGAGAGGACAGGAAGGAAGTTGACATTGATGGTGGTAGAATATTCAGGAATTGTTGCCTAGGAAAAAGGGGCTAATGCATGTATAAAGTCCAGAACATCCAGGTAAAAATCAGGAGCTGCTTCAACAGAGACCTCCCTAATTCACTGTTCTGACCCAGCCTTAGCAGAAGCAAGAAACAGACTCCTTGTCATGAAAACCCCCTCTTTATTTACCTCTTGTGAATTAATTGCATTCACCCACCGAAAAGTCCAGGCAATAGTCCTTCAAGGAGTTAACTGCAGTAACAGACCTTATCAGTTCCTTGCAATAATTGCAAGGCCATGAAAGACTGCAAATTAAGTTCTGGCAAGCAGTCTTTGTGGCATGAAACACAATGAGCAAAATCTTCAGAAATACAAACTGTTGTCTCCTACGACAACCACTCCCCTTTTCTTCTATTTATTCCCCAGCCAGGAAGGGGCCATTTAGCGTCCACGTGTGCTTTGCTTCGCGAGTCGACTCCTTGTCCTCCGTTGCTCACCTCTCCTAACTGCTCTGCACATACGTGCATCTGAAACAGGCCCCAGCTGTTCTTCCTCCTCGCTCATATCAGCCTCCAAAAGCAGCTGCCTCTCCAGTGGCTGGGGAATGTAGGATGGCCCTGGCTCTAGCTCTGTGTCTGATGCAGAGCATCCATCAGAGCCTTCCCCAGACTCCAGAACTGGCCCAAGTTCCTCCCCAACCTCCTCATCGTCGGAGTCTGCTGCCAGCTCTGCTGGCAGCTGGCGGGCCACAACATTCACCATATTATAAGTGGGGAGGAGGGGTAGGCACAGCACAGTCTGACTTGCAAGTTGTTGTAGCCAAACTCTTTAAAAGTAGTTTCAGCCTTCCCACAAAGTTGATTTTCTGGTCTGGTCTACCTAAGAGGGCTGACATTAACATCTCTTCATTCCTGCTCTGAGAATCATTGGCCACAATCTGGGACGCTGCACATACTTGTTTGGGTTTCTGCAAGTGTCGTCCTGCCACTGTTGCCGGGTATCTGGAGCTGTAGCTGAGTGGTAGCAAAATTAAATGCTAAAGAAAGCACATGAGGATATTTGTAGAAGAAAAGCAGCAGGCATGGATGCGGATTCTTTCTTTTGCTGGCATGCTTGTCCTGTTAATTTGAGTTCCCCTCTAGGTCAGTTTCTGGGAAAAACTGGTTCTGCAAAAACCCCGATTGGCTAATGCTTGTATGGTTAGGCATTTCCTTTCCTTGCCACCTGGATCAATTTTGCAGCTTTTAAAATGTTAATTGTAAGAATGAGCGTGTTTAAAGGAAATTAAGGAGCTTTTGATTGCTTCAAATTTCAAGCATATTTAAAAGAAAAGAAAAAGTAAAGTGCCCTGCACAAAGTTTATGGAAAGGCTTGGCATAATAATGAGTTTAATTATTGCCGAAATTGCTGGCAATTTCAAGGGAAATGCAAAGACAGCAGGAAGCTCCGTTCATTCTGCTTCTTTGTTCAAATCCCAATTACAGACATATTCCGTTTACAACTGGTCCAGGTGAGGGAGTTCAGAAGCGGTGGGAAGCCCACACCACACCACACCTGAAGCTGATACAGTTCTTAGGCAGCAGGTAGCACTCTGTAATTGACACTTGCTTTCTGTCACAAGCGGCGGAAGCAATTGCAGCATCGATGGGGCTTTGATTAAAAAAAGGAAATACAGCTTCTCTAATGTTCAGAAAATTCTACGGAGCCCAACTCAAGCCCTAATATCAGGGGGGGAAATGTCCGTAAACAATATTTCTGTTTGGGTTTTGCATTTTTCACTTGGCCAGCTGGCAGCTGCCTCCCTTTCCCCCCCCCCCGCGCCCCCCATCCTCCCAACAACACTGCTTCTGCTTCCACTGGAGCAGGTGCAGCAGTTCCAGTTCTAGCGGATAGCTCAAGAGGAAGGATTTTTTGACAGGAAACTTCCTTCCTAGAGTGGAAAGATGACAGGGTCATCCCCTCTTCTATCAGCTTCTGAAGCAAGGCAGATGGTGCTGCTGCAACTGCCCTTGCTGGAACCAAAAGGAGCGGATGATTGGGAAGGCAGGCAGAGGATGCAAGCGGCTCCTTTCCATTGAGTTGCTCCCTCTGCAGCATGTGAGGGAAAA
Organism: Thermophis baileyi; assembly: GCA_003457575.1. Lineage (NCBI taxonomy): Eukaryota > Metazoa > Chordata > Lepidosauria > Squamata > Dipsadidae > Thermophis > Thermophis baileyi. The sequence goes on from QLTV01001839.1 coordinate 249,600, forward strand.
TAAAATGTGACAAGTTGACACCGGCAGCATCACTGCACTGCAGGCTTAGCGGAAGCATGATGGCTTTTCAAAGCAAGGCTTCAGAAGACTCCAGTTGATGGACAGCTCCCAGCACCCTTTTTGGTTCCTTCTTATGATTCATTAATCATGAGAAATGCAGCTCTTCGTGGCTCATTTAACCTCTATTCCAAACATTTGTTGGATGTTCTGGAAATCTTTTATTTTCTCACACCTTTCCTTGGAATGTGCAAGATGGAGATGAGGTGATGGAGCAAAGCCTTTGATACAGTCCATCCTTCCTAAGCCAGAGCCCAAGGGCTAGTAGCATGTGTGTGTGTGTGTGTGTGTGTGTGTGTGTGTGTGTGTGTGTGTGTGTAACAAGGGCCACAGTGAGTAGGGCAAACATATGAACCAGGCAGGAGGATCACAAGGAAGCAAACTTTTTGCACATTCCAGAATTTTGCTTGTTTGAGGAGGGTTTTTTTTTTAATTATACCTTGCAAGCCAATCCTAAGGTTTAAACACTCATCCAGGCTATTTCCCTCCAGAAATATGTAAAACAACATCCTCAATAGATAACGTGAAATTGCTGGGTTTCAGTGTTGAATCAGAAGAAATCCAAAAGTCACCAAGAAGGCACAAAGATAGACCACATATTTATCATGACCCGTGGAGTTACCTTCAGTATTCCCTACTTACCGTAAATAGTGGCAACAATCATAGTCATCTAATAGCTGGAAAGTCAGTGTTCTTTCAATCTAGCTTCTACTTCCTCTTCCTATTCCTCCTCCTCCTGTTTGGGAACAATCCATTCATTACATTTTGATCATCTGGATTTTGTTCTTTATATTCAAGCCATATTCTTATTTTTCTCAGCATTTACCACTTTTTTCAAACAATACTTTGGAGGTGTGTTTTTTATAGCTGCCTGTGGCCTAGAGGTGGAGCTCTTGCCTCACAATCAGGAGGTTGTGAGTTTGATCCTAGGGTCTCCTGCTTGGGAAGGGGGTTGGACTAGATGACCTGCAAGGTCCTTTCCAACTCTGTTAATCTGTTATGTTCTTCAATTACCTTCAAGTCTTACGTTATCTTTACCATATCCTTATTTCTGTCTCCCGTGACACTATCAACATTACATGAAACTTGTCAGTTTCACCACTTCTGTTTCTTCTGATGTAGAAGAATCCTTTGCTGACAATAGGATTTTAAAAACCTCCAAACCACAGTGAGGGATGTTGACTGTTATTGCAAAGGTAACTTTAAAAAATTTCTTTCTGCCTTCCCACTTCCTCTCAATGAGGAAGGGATGCCAAGATTTCTCCATAATGTCTTGAAGCATCTAACAAGTAGAATGTGGCAGGTTTCTAACCTTTAAAATATTTAGGGATTTCCAAAATCATACAGTAGTTCTGATGACACATCATTAATGATTGGCAGAGTGTAATCTTAGGAGAATTCTTTAATAAACTCCCACATCCCCTTTCCTTATTCTAAAAGGACTTTTAAAAACAGCAATGACAGCAGGCTGAAAAGGAATAAATGCCAGTTCTATTTCCAGGGATCATGATAAAAGGTTCCATTTTATGTTCCTGACATAGAAGAAGAATTATGATTTTTTATTTGCCTACTCCTCTGGAGATGCTTCTAGTTGTACAGATCCATGATTAAGTGGGCGATATTGATTTTTACAAGGTAATTTTCAAGCTTCAGGCATCGAAGACTTCCTTACCTTCTGCACACAAGGAACCAAAAATAGGGGGGGGTTGCTTTAGTGGGCCACTCAATAAATTATATACTGTCTTGGTCAATGCTCACTGAACAGAAAGGGCAATGGATAAGAGGTTAAAATTATTAGTGGAATGTATATGAAGCTGTATCTAGGGCAGAGGTGGGAAAATTTTGGCTGCAGGGTTGCTCACATTCCCCAAGTTTCTCTCTGTAGTCTTCATGTGCTCTGCTGACAATGACTGTTAAAATTGTCAACAGAATTTCTGGCCATTTACAGATAGAAAAAGAAAGAAATAATAGAAATATATAGAAATTATTGTGCAGATCCTGAAATAGGCAGTGCAAAAGTAAAAAAATAACACCAAAGAAAACACTAATTTCCTCTCTAAAAGTAACATCACTCATATGTGTGATATATCTCCAACTACTCTGTGACCCTCAGTCTTCCACTTCCTTGTTAAATGTGGCCCTTCACCATCAAGAGCTTGTCAGTTTCTCATCTTTAGACTTTTGTAGGGTTCTAGCCATAAAAATCCTTGGAGGCTGATTTTCCCAAGTACTTCTCCTGAATAAACAATTCCCACCGTGGGCTGGGATTTAGATAGTTACAGATCTCTTCAAAATCCTGCCACTGTGCTTCCCATCAGGTGGATGAGGTGTCCCTTTGAATGCACCAGGCCAGAATACCACTAGTTTAAAAGTTCAAATGCATATGTCCGT
>QLTV01001839.1:252283-275389 GCA_003457575.1 Thermophis baileyi
GCATGCGCAAAGGGGTGGGGTGCGGGGGGGCATTAAATTATGGGTGTGGGCACACACGCACGTGTGATAGTGTGCGCACACGCACTTTCGGCACCTGACGGAAAAAAGGTTCGCCATCACTGGCATATGTCTTCAAGCACAATCTCAAGAAATCGTTGATTTAATTAATTAAAAGAGTAACTTACTGGTTACATTCTATTATATAGCCTTTCAACCTCCCTACTTTGCTCTCATTGCTTAAGTGGCATGTCTTTCCCTAACATCCTTTCCAAATGCAGCTGCCAGTCAGAAGGGCCAAAATGTTTCTGCTATAGAAACTCTTTGAACACTTGAAATTTATTTTATTTTATTTTTTTGCACAGGGACAGGAAATGCACAGTAAGCACGAGGCAAGCTGGCTCTGCTATAACGTTAGTATGGCACAGGAAGAAAAGCCACTTATTTATTGTCATCCGGAAATACCTCCAGCCTAGCAAAAGAACGATGGCACAGCCATTATCACTGATCACTCTATGCCAGTTATTATGAAGGTCTGAAAACTGTGTTATCCATGAAAGCTACAGTTACCAGAGTGTGCCTTTTATGAACCTCTCTAGTATCATTTTTATTGAAGAGTGGCGCACAAGCCAATAAAATGAAGTAAAACTGTATGAACCAGTTCAAATCAAAACTTCAGGTATCTAGCTATAAGTCATGTGACCAATATGAGGGTCATAATTTCTAGTAAGTTTAATTCATTCCATGAAAAATCCTGATGACTTTTATAATATTGGAGACAAGTCATCAAGGAACAACGGTTCAGACATCTCAAAATACCCTCTGAGGAGGTCTAAAGGAGGAAAACAACGTATGGCACCAAAAATGTGTTAGGAACAAGTCTAAAGTGAACATACAGACTTGGCTGTATGGGGTATGCCTGTAGTTTTGTCTATGAGTTTCAGTTCATGAAAAATAACACTGGTTCATCTCAAAGACAGCACAGTCATTCAAATAAAATGTTATCATTTGGCAGCTTCAAAGCTTGGATGAAGTCTTGCCTTGGCTTATATAAAAGACCTCTGAGATGTGCTTGATGAGACATCTTAAAAGCCTCCAAATAGAGTATCCTAGAACTAATTTTGAAAGCAACACAAAGAGCCAATCCAATTCACAGTCCTTTTTTTTTTCTTAGAGAAATTACACTTTATAACTAATTCTTGCCCTTACAAACTGACTATATCATAACTTATTAACTGAATCAACTCCACTTGCTGTGAAAGCCCGAGGATAGCCTCCAGCTTTCGTCCCTTTCACTCTAATTATCAAGTGTGTACCAGATTAAATTCAAAATGAAGTAGCAGGGTCAGGAAATCTACTTAAAGTTTAATGGAAGTTAATGATTCATTGATCCAACTCATTTATGTCTAATTAAAGCCTTCCTGCATTGGAAAAGACAAGGGGGAAATTTTTACAAAGCCCCTCCTTTCTGCACGTGGCAGGATAGAAAGCTGGAGTGAATAGAAAATGCATGGCATCTGGATTCTGTGTTTCAAGAGCACATGGCTTGGCTGAAACCGTGCATATTTGAAGCATAATTATTTCAGATGACTTCACCAAGTGGATTCTTTTTTTTTTTACAGGACATTGCCAAAGAAAAAACTGAGATCCAGCTGCATGAAGCCAGATTGTCCACTAAGCTTGTGTGTATCAGAATCAAACCCTAATAATTAAGCTCTGAGAGAATTACAATAATTAGATTGTGCATAAATGGCAAGGCTGACTCACAAAACTCACAGAAATGTGAAATAACAAGAGTTTGAAAATGGAAGCAAAGACTCCATATACATAATAAAAAACTTTTTTCAACAAAATTAATTTTTTTAAAGACTTCTATTTTTCTTTGTAGAGATGGAGGTTATTTGGAGGTTATGTGCAGCAAACTGCCTACCTCAGAAGGGCCTCAAGTACCTACATGATCTCACCCAGTTCCCATGATTTCACCCCGTTCATATTGCCTGGATGAAGCAGGACACTATCTCTGGCTGGTACATGATCTCATCTAGGTTGTATTAACAGGATGTAGGATGTTCTTAAGGATTGGCAAGGAGAATTCACCAATGAAAATGCTGTTGCTCTTTGTTACCTTTTGCTGCTTGTAAAACTGTATATAAGCAATAAACACTGCGAAGGCAGTCAGACATCTTGGCATCCTGCAATGACTGGTCTCTAACTCCATCATTTCTTTTTCTTTTTCTTTTAAACTGTATGTAGTATTTTCTCCAAATTTAATAAAATAGTCATACTGCCTTTGAAATTCACAATGAATGAATGGACAAACTGTCACGTATATATATATGGGATTAGAACTCAAGGTCTCCCAGTTTCTAACCTAATGCCTTAACCACTACACCAATCTGACTCTCTTAATAATATTTAACAGATTTAACAGATTAACAGAGTTGGAAGACCTTGTAGGTCTTCTAGTCCAACCCCCCCCCCAAGCAGGACATCCTACACCGTTTCTGACAAATGACAGTCCAGTCTCTTCTTGAAAGCTTCTAGTGATGAAGGTTCCACAACTTCTGAAGGCAAAGCCACAACTTCTGAAGGCATATAATGCAGTTTCTTTCCATAATATGGTTTAACAATCTTTGGAAGTGAGAATATAAGGAAGATGGGCTGTTTATAAGTAAACACATAATTTGAGGCCCAGTAGATGAGAAATCTGGTTCTCTGGATTAAAAATGCAGTGGATTCTTTCAATTTTGAAATCCCCAGAGACAAAAACCCTTGAATTGTTGTCAAGGAGCTGTCCAAATATTTTCTCCAGTCATTGAAATAGCCTTGCTACTTTCTTTTCAGAAAGAAAAATGAACTACTTTCATAAACTACTAAGAAAGGAGTTATTGCAATTTTGTTTGAGATTTGATATATAATTACCAAAATCTTGCATGGTAGATATTTGCTGTTTTCCTTGTTTTTCTTAAAAGTCTTCACACAGCTAAAAACAATGCAATGGAAGAGGTTGCTGCACACATTCAATGTCCTGAGCAAAAACCTGCCACACATAAGGCCATCAAGTTGTCATCTGCAGAAAGGAACCATCGTTTCTAATTATTTATTCCCAGGCAGCATAATCCTACATATATCTAAGTTTCAGAAGCTGTAATCTGAAGAGGGTAATTTTTCTCCTTGGGAAAAGCCTTGGCAGGGGAGAAAAAAAAAATCTTTATATGAGTCTAGTGTAAGCTCCTCCCCATATTCAGTGACTGGGAAGGAATTGCATTCAGCAGATTCTCAGCTTGCTCCTCTTTTCAATGCTTCTTTCTAATTACTTCCAGTGTCCAACTTCAGATGTCAGAAAGAATAAATTTCAGAAGCTTCTAGGGAGGTAATAAACATATTCCTGACCTCTCACACTTGAACATTCAAAGAGGTATGCTGAAATGGCTGATAGATCCCAGAAAGGTTTTTCAATAGACCACTGGATAAAGCATGGATATGCAACACTGGATATGATGCCTTGGGGGCTGCTCATCTCCCCAGTTCCCCAGTTTTAAATATTAAATTCTTTTCAGTAAAATAAAGCTGACAGGCTGCACAACGTTTACATCTTCAGAATCATCTGTATCTCCAGAAAAGTCTCTCAGCAAGGTAGACTTCATAGTGTTCTTAGCCAAACAAAATGGTGGGTAGCTGAAATACACAGAGTGCCTATCTATACAGAAACAGGATGAAACAGAGCATTAAGGTGAAAGAGAATATCCTGGGGGACTTAATGGGATGGAGATGAACATACCTTCTTATACATTGATACCTTATGACAGGGCCAAACCAATATTGCTGCCCTGCTATCATTGACTGCTCTGATACCTTTGCACAATGAGACCCATGCTTAAAATGTGAAGTAGGCTGTAACTTAACTGTTAACCCTATAAGGTAGTCCAGGTGAAGAAACAGACACCATGTGGGTCTAAAGCTACTTTTATTAGAACAATTATAGAACAATTATAGTAACAAAATCAAAGTCTGAATGTGCTTCCCTTCCCCCTTCTTTTACCTTCATGTGAGTTTGGGGAACAGGGGTGGGGATGGGGGAGGGGTGTCTGAAGCCTTATCAAACCTTCCTTGGTCTGGGCTCAGGCCAGCTTTTTCTGCTTATTGCTTTGGTGATGGAATTTCCCCGTCCTCCATACTATTTTCTATGTTCTCTACTCTACCTTTGGCTCTTCCCTGCCCTCCAAACTATCCTCTATATTTTTCTACCTCTGGAATAAAGCAAAACAATTTACTTCTTTTAAGGCTGCTGTTCACAAATAAAACATGGGCCACTTCTCTGTGGAATGATCCCATGCTAGTGAAAAATGTATATATATAAATAAATAAAAATTTATCGGGGAGTAAACTACAAAGAAACACCTCCCAGGCAATGAGATAGAAGAATAGTTCTTTTGAATTTCTGCCTATCATTCCATTGTAAGAAATTATTGGAGGAGATAGGAACCCTGATCACATCCAATGTGGCAGTTCCCTTTAGCCCAAGTCCAGATAAGAACATTCTTATCTCATTTGCCTTGATGTTATCCATTTTTGATGGATGTAGTGAATCACGGACCTTTAAAAAAAAAATTGTAATTACTCTTTTGGAAGATTTACATCATCTATAGAAGGTCATTAGCATGTGCCTAATAATGCCTGAAGTACCTTTGAAAGATTGAATAGGCCAGAAGCAAAGGTGTTTCAGGGTGAATAATTATTCATTGGTCTTATGATTTTCTACCCATTAATATCGTCTCGACAACTTATGCATCAGATATTGAATAATTAATAGCCATTGTAGCAGCTTCAGGCCCATAATATGACATAAACATAGATTATATTCTTGTAGATTTAGGTGGCTAACAAACAGAATTAGGCGGCTAAAAACAGTTCACTTTTAGAGCAGAGTTAATACAAAATGAACTAATTTACATTGTATTATTATTAACCCTGTAAGAGAGAAAAAGCTAAGCCTCCTGAAATTTACATTTCAAATTGGTTTTTTTCCCTTCCTATCTTATACTAATAGATAAAATAACCATAGGCAGGCAGGCAGGCAGGCAGGCACATGGGAGCCTATAAAACTACAGAAATTAGGAGCCAGGTCATTGCTCCAGTCTCCAAAAACTAGTCTGCTAAGAGAAATGGGCTGAATTTATAAAGTATAAAATGGTTGTCTTGGTAATTTCTATCCCCACCCCACCCCCGGCCAGCCATACAGAAACATTAGAGGAGTATGATATGATATGATATGCTGAGGTCATTGGCAGATTTACAGTACTGAAATAATTGGTGTGGGATATGGCCAGGGGAAAGGACTAGGCAAAGGCTAAAAGAAAGGAATACTTGTAGCATGAAAGCCTTCTGGATCACACAACATTTCCAACTCTGACCAGTGGGCTCGGCAATTAGAGTTGTATTTCTTCATTGCATATGTATAACACACCAGCCAGTATATAGGGGTTGTGTTCTGATTTCTAGCTAGTACTGTTAGGAATGCAGAAAATTTTTATTTGTAAGCATCACAGTGAATTGCTTCAGAAAATTACACAGGTCTTCTGAATAAATCTAACAATCGTAAGAAAAATACTTTGATAATAAATTTAGAAGATGAAACAAGGAATATTTCCCCATAGGCCTCTGCTTCTTTTTGAGATATGCAGTAGAAGAGACGAAAAGGTCATAATACTCAGATACATGGAGATAAAATCAATGGCTAAGGCACAGGCACAGAGCACAAATGTGTGTCTGTTTAAAGACTATAAACTCATTTCAACTGGGCCACTTCAGTTCAAATACCTCTTCATGATGCAAGTTAATGAACCAGATCCCATGATACCTCACAAGTGAAAGGAGAGAAATCTGCACTCAATCTCTAAACAGCTCATTGTAGGAAGAAATATTTTTCCTAAGTCTAAAAATGACAGTCATACAAAGTGAATATAGAAGGATTATTCATGAAGTCTTCCAGAGGCAATTTTGATTGCGGTATCAGATCATACTACTCAATATAGTACTTTCAATAATCAGGTCAAATTAAGGATTAGCAATAAAGAAAAGGTTAAAGAATCTCAGTATAGTAGGCCAGGATGGAAAAATCCCAGAATAAAGTTCACAAGAACAGTTTTTTTTCTGCACTTACTCAATTCTGCCCTGAAACCAGAAAAGTTCCACCACCTATTCTACCAGTTTTTTTTTTAACTTTAAAAGTCCCATTTGATCAAAATGAAGATTCATCTGATTCCATATTTTGCTTCAGGTGTTTCCAGAAAGCCTGTAAGGAACATTAAAAAGGAGGGATATCCACAGGGCATAGTCAAATAAGTCAACTTGGCCACCATCATGATATAATTGATGCTGCACTTTTTTATGTACAATTCATCTTGACCGTTTCCTACAGACTGTAACTCCTACTGTACCCAGACAAAACTATGATCAGTCTGGGACAGGCATCTTAGATCAAGTGTCCATGGATTTTTCTAATGCTCATTAAAACCAGCTCAAGAATAACAATCACTATATTTTTTAGCTGTGAGATTAAAGTATTGCACTATTTCTAGGACCAACCTACTTCAAAGGACTGCTGTTATGCAGGAAAGATGAAGAGAAAACCTATATGTATGCCAGCTTCAGTTCCCAGTGTAATGGAGTGCGCATTGTGCACCCTCAGGAGCAGAGGGGGGAGACTTTTGACACACAGAGCCCTCCCAGAAAGAGGGCCTGATTAAGGGACTGCACAATCCCAAGATGGAGGGGGGAGGGGGAAAGAAGTTCAGGGTAACCATACCCTAGAACAGTGACAGCGAACCTTTTTGATGCCGTGTGCCAAAAGTACGTGCGCGTGCGCGTGCCAGCACTCCCGCGTGCCAGCACCCATAATACAATGCGCGGCCCCCTACGCATGTGCACCCCCACCCACACGCGCACCCCCACACGCGCATGCGGCCCATGCTGCGCATACGCGCATCCACTGCGCATGCACCCCCGCACCCCATTTTGGATCAACCTTTGCCGGCACGAATGGCCTGCCTTTGCAGAGGCAGCAGCGGCTCCTTGTCCTCCTGCCAGCCTCGCGCTCCGGGCATGAGTGGGCGCAGCCCAGCCCGCGTGGCCCGCCCCTCTCAGGGACCGCAAGCTGGCTTGCCCCGCTCGGCCTGTTTCCCAACCCCACTGCCAGCCACTCTTGCCTTACGCAGCGGTGGCAGTGCCTCCTCCTCCTGGCCGCGACTTGCAGGCTGAAAGCGCGGCCTGGAAGCACCCGCGCTCGGAGGAAAAAAGAGGAGCTGGCCGAGCGCCGGCATTGGAAGCGCCGGAAAGGCGGCCCGCTTGCCTTTGTATCTTGTGCAGCAGCAGGAAGCCGGGCATTGCCAGGGCCCTTGAAGCCACCCAGCGGTCTTTGCCCTTCTCGAGCAGAGCCGGTGAAGAAAGCAGCCTCCCGAATAACGGTGCAGCAGCTTGCAATCTCCAAGCCGCAGCGCCACACTCACACAGTACCACACCACGCACCCTAGTTTGCAACTGCGGCCCTTGATGTTCAGGGCAAGTCCCTGAAATTTGCCATGCTGGACGCTGCCTGGAGTGCGAGGCTGGCAGGAGGAGGAGGTCGCTCCTGCCTCTCTCCCCGCCCTGCTGCCCCGTGTGCCCGAGCCGGCCGGTCGCTCCTGCCCTTCCCCCATCAGCTGTCACTGCTGCTCTTCTGGAGCCTCGCTTCCTCCCCCCACAATGGACCACTTCAGACTCATGCCAAATTAGGCAGAGGGAGGGAGATGGTAAAGAAGAGGCAGCTGCCGGGTGCATGAGGATTCCCAACCCTTCTTTTTCTCCCTTTGGCATTGAACCCGGCCGACTTGCTTGCCCCCAACCACGCTTGGTTACCCTGTTTGTTTTCATTTAGCTGCCGCTCGAACTCGTAGAAGTCCAACGTGGCTAGGGGAAGGACTCTCGGTGGCTGGAAGGGGGGGATTTCTCCTCCAGCAATCTGGGCACAAGCGAGAAATCTCCCCCTTCCAGCCACCAAGAACAAGCAGTCCTGCCCCTGCTGCTCTCCTGGGGCTGCGCAGAGGTTCTCACCCTGCGGTTTGTGCCCAGGATGCCGGGCACAAGCAGCAGGGTGAGAACCGCTGTGCAGCCCCAGGAGAGCAGCAGGACTGCTTGTTCTCGGTGGCGGGAAGGGGGGGGGATTTCTCCTCCAGCATCCCGGGCACAAGCGAGAAATCCTCCCCCTTTCAGCCACCGAAAACAAGCAACGCTGCCGAAGGAGCGGAGTCTGTGCCAAAGGAACGTCTGCAAGAGATGTGCTGGCCGGGAAGTGGGTGCGCTCCCTTGGGAGAAGGGGTGGGAGGGGGGCTGAGAACCACTGCACAGCCCCAGGAGAGCAGCAGGGGCAGGACTCCTTGTTCTCGGTGGCTGGAAGGGGGGGATTTCTCGCTTGTGCCCGGGATGCTGGAGGAGAAATCCCCCCTTCCAGCCACTGAGAACAAGCAGCCGTGCCCCTGCTGCTCTCCTGGGGCTGTGCAGCGATTCTCACTCTGCTGCTTGCAGCCGGGATTCTGGAGGAGAACTGCCGCCACCGAGAAGAAGCAGCACTGCTGCTGCTGCTGCTGCTGCTTCTCTTCTGGGGTGCCTGAGCCAGGCAGGCACTCTGGACTGCGGACACACGTCGCTGTGGGCTGGAGTGCTGGGGCCGCGCAAGAAGCCCACTCAGGCAGGGAGGAAGGAAAGCCCCAGCCGGCCGATCCTGGCTGACAGCTCTGCTTCCTTAGGAAGCGACAGCCAGGATCCTGTCTCCGCGTCTTTGGGCACATGAGCTGTTCTTCGCACACATGCACGCCAGATACCAGGCCAAGTGGCCAGCGCGCATGCGCACACCGGAAACAGCAAGAGAGTGCATGCGCACCGGGTGACTGTTCTTTTGGTTTCTGGTGCTCCCATGTGCATGAAGACCAGCTGGCTGGTGCACCGGAACCCAGAAGAGCAACGGGCGATGGCTCTGCGTGCCCGGAGAGATGGCTCTGCATGCCACTTCCAGCACGCGTGCCATAGGTTTGCCATCACGGCCCTAGAATTTCTCACAGGATATAACTAGTAGGTTAGAACGGTGTTTCTCAACCTTGGCAATTTTAAGACACATGGACATTCCCATGCTGGGAATTCTGGGAGTTGAAGTCCACACATGTTAAAGTTGCCAAGGTTGAGGAACACTGGCTTAGAAAATTACAGCTTCAGTTTGGCAAGATTCTGTCCATGAGGTATAAACAGATAAAGGATTGGACTCAATTAGATTTCATTGTCTCTTCTATGGACCTGACAAAAGGTGATATGCAAATGTAATAAAAATATGGTTTTCTAAAAGTTGACTTATAGATAATTTTGGATCTCTTTTTTTAAGCAAAGATATGCAAGGCCAAATGTATTGTATTAATCCTTGATTATCTTCATGTATTTTCCCCTCCCACCAATGCACTAGCAAAGGTCAAGAATGTCCATTAGAAGTAGTGGGAGCTCTCAGAGGGAGAGAATAATGGGATCTAAGAATAATTATTGATTTTCTCTCACCTTGTACTTGCCTTCTCTTCTTTTTTCTGTAGCTGGTAACTCTTGATCATTGTTACATCATGTCACTCTGCAAAATAAAGACAGAATACCAGACAACAGTCATAACTTAAGTGTCTTTTTCAAACAGGTTCATGTCTGCACGTTGAACTGAAGGACCCTGGAGCTCATTCTTATGGGGGATATTTCTCTAACCAGTTTTCCCGAGCATTTCTAAAACAGAGACCAGTAAACAATCCCATTGAGGAGCAAATTGTTTATTATGAAATAGGCCAGGATGCAACCCCTCTATATGATGTTTACATATGACTGATTATAGCAATAGGCATTTGATTGGATATGGCAATGTAGTATGGGCTTGGTGAGATAATGCCTGTGAGATAATAATATAAAGCATTCAACAAAAACTGCATTCAATGTGCCGTTCTTCTAAATGTTATCTCCTAGCAGTCTTGCATCCCAGAGTTGTTCTCACCTGTTAGCAACTTTTCAGAGTTTAATCAACATTCTTGTGTCAAAATGTTTTACAGCTGAGCTGACAATTTTATTTCCCCTGGGAAAAGTAATTAAGGGAGGAGGGCTATTATTCTAACCATCATCATATTTCTTCTACAATCCCCAGCCAAAATATCCTGGGGCTTCCACCATGTTTTATTTTCTGCAAGTAAGAGGCTACTTGGCAATTAGGAAGCCTTAGAAATGAATATATTATATGCATAAACACATATGTGCACACAGATATACATGTGTGTGTAGCAGAGGTGGGTTCCTCCCGGTTCGGACCGGTTTGCCCGAATTGGTAGCGACCCGCTGGTGACATCACGATGATGTCACCGATCCGGTTCAGTCGGTGCCAGTCCGTGGGCGCCATCTTTTTTTTTTAATTTTTTTTTTTAAAAAATTGAATTTTTTTTTTCTTCTGCACATGCGCAGAAGCTGAGTTTCCGGCACTGCGCATGCATTGCCATCTTGTTTTCGGCGGGGTTTTTTAAATATTTTTTTATTTTTTTGCACTGCGCATGCGCGCGCGAGGCACAGCCATGCGGCATGGGAGGAAGCGAACCGGCAGCGAGGTAAGTTAGAACCCACCCCTGGTGTGTAGTATATGTTTACATGCACAAGTGTTTATATGTACATACATCATTACATATAAACATAGACATACATACTGTATTTATAAACACGCATTTAGGTCTACCATCCTACGTTACTTTCCAGAATTAATCTTTTATGATTGTGGAAAATCTTGTGCTGTAGGTTCATCCCTAACAATATATAGTACCATAAATCTCATTTCAGCTGTAACTCATACATATCACCTGCCAGCATGCTAAAAGAGAACCCCTGCAGAAAAGGTGACTTGTAATTGACCTGGCAGAGTAAAATACAATGCTTGGGAGGCGTGTGTTATAAAACTAAGAATAATTTCAGAAAGTGGAAAAAGATTTCCTCAAATTCACAGCTGACTTGAGTTTTGATGTGGCATAGGGTTCAGATCTGTATTCTTATGAATGAACTTTCTTACCGTCTTCTTACCCTGTACCAGTCCAGTAGCTGGGGAACCCCCAGAGTTAGTAATGTGGTTTCCTACCACCTAATGTGGTAATAATGTGGTTTCCTATAATCTATTGAAAGAAACAAGTAGCTCTTAGAATGCTTGAAGTCAGCTGGGACATGAAGCTTGTTTTGACCTCTTACAGGAGCCTAGTATATAGGTTGCTTGCATTAGGCAGGGCCCTCTATTGGGATTGGACTGAATATTTTATCAGCCCCCATTTTATAAAGTCAACTATTCCTCAGGCATGCTGTGCACTTTGCATTCCTAGTACTGTTAACTTTGGATGCTGTTATTTCATTTATTTATTTATGGAATTTATATAGCTGCCCATCTCACCTGCGTGTGACTCTGAGCAGTGGTGTTCTGTACTCCCCAGCTATATGAGGTCTAAAAGTTAACCTCAATATTCCATCTATTACCAAACCTCCTAAGTTTTCTGGGAAAAGATCCTGGTCAGTCATGTTTCCAAGGATAGAAACTATTCCTCCTGAAAGCAAAAACATGTTATGCATTATGCTATTGTTTTTTTGTAGTATATAAAGATCTGTTAAAGTTCCTGCCCTTTAAAGATGCATGCAATAAACATTCATTGACCTCATGACAGGATCTTATCTGTCAGTAATTCCAATCATTGCCTGGCTGCTGTACTAAATTAGTACCTACTTGTTCTGGAAATGTATTTTCCATAAATGGATGCCGCTATTGTAATAAAGAATTCCACAAAGCTGAGAGCCCAGGTCATGTCAGCATCTTACACAAAAATAATCCTCAAAGTTTCTAAATCCCAGACCCCAACCTTTTTACCTTGGCGGCCCAGCACAAGAGGGAGATGTACTGTATAAGTGGCAGGCACATGCGCATGCGCCCAACTCCATCCTAACTCTAGCCCCCCACTTATGTGAACGGAGCTTCGTACATGAGCGGAGGGCACTTGTGCTCACATGCAAAGCTCCACTCATGTGAGTGGAGCTTTGCGTGCACGAACACTTGCCCATCACTCATCTGGTTTGAAACACGGCAGTGGGCCACAGCCCAGTGGATTGGGGACCCCTGCATTAGATCATACCCTGAAGGCCAATTGCCTCCAGAAACTATACTTGCCACAGAAAAATACCATTGAACTCCTCTAAAAACATAAGCCTCTCAGGGGTGAAATGCTCCCGGTTCGCTCTTACCTGTCAGGCGCCGTAGAGCCAGTCACCAAGGTAGCACGAGGCACCACCCACCCGCCCAGACGCTGCTCGGACGCCGCCATTTGGGTTCTTTTACCCTCTGCGCATGCGCAAAGCATTCTGTGCATTCACAGAGGGTAAAAGAACCCAAATGGCAGTGTCCGGGTGGGTGGGCGGCGCCTCACGCTACCTTGGCGACCGGCTCTATGGCGACTGACAGGTAAGAGTGAACCGGGAGCATTTCACCCCTGCCTCACCTCCTTTATGGCCTTGGAGATGGTGAAGAGATACCTTACACCACCTGGCTAATATGGTGCACAAAGCTGGATCTGGAAAGGGTACTTTGAATACAGTATTAAATAACCCCAAGAAAGTGTATAGTTCTCTCAGGATGCATTTAAAAGCTTCCATGGGATTACTAATTTACTAATACTAAATTAAGTCAAACCCATTTTTAGTGGAGTACAAAGCTGGAATAAAAAAGTATAAAATAAGAAAAAAAAAGTTGGTACAAAACTTATAGAATCTCTGTATGGAATATAAAGTAAGTCTTCACCTTTTCATACTGCTGGTATTCCATTTTTCCTTTCTTTGAAAACAGTTCCATTAGTGACTCAGTATAATCTTGTGACCTTCATGCCTTTATTTTTTAGTATATTAAGTCCATATTATTTAATTTTATAATAGTTGCCTTGGTTCTAGAATCTAGGTCCTCTCACAGAAATTGGCAACCATGACAATGGAACATCAGTATTTATGGTGTGTACTAATCCCCTGTTCCTTCACATAGTGGATTTTTTTTAAGACAATGACATTAATAACATATATGAAAAGGGGAAAAAAACTAAGTGTTTATTCTATTGATGCTCTCATTTTATTTGAAGTTTTTATGGGTTATCATATTCATTGTGTTAAGGTGAACACGTTTGCAAAAGGAAACTCATCCAAATATATTGTTCAATATGTTTCTTACCACTTTGAAGTAATCTTGAAAGAGAGAGAGAGAGAGAGAGAGAGAGAGAAAGAGAGAGAGAGAAAATACAATCCTTGCCATTGTATCCTTGCAGCTTTGCATAACCAATGCTCTCTAACTCATACAAAAGATTTCAACAAGTTTAGCATGCTTGGCCTACATTGAAAAAAAGCTCTGTGGCTCTTGAAACTTGCTGAACTTAAGATTTCACTCAACAATACTAGTCACCTAAATTAAATCTACAGGCGGTGACTGAATGTAACAGGTTAAGCTGCTGGAAGGTTAAATAGCTGTGCAGACACAGATATTTGGATAAGAAAATATTAAGAAAATATTAATGTGCTCTATGCAAGCATCAACCCTTGCTCTCCTCGTTCTGCAACAGTTGCTAAGTAAAAAAAAAAAAACCCTGTTCTTCAGTGTGCATTCCTTATTCTTTTTGTAATCCCCCACTCCCTATTCCATTAACCTGGGGGCAAACTTTACTGTAGCTGAAGACCTTTGGTGTCGACTGCAATATCCATAACACAATTGAGCCTGTCCTGGCTTCCACAATTTCTCCCATTAGTTATATCAACCTTTTCACTAGCTGTAGACCAGTGCTGTTAAACTCATGGCCCATGGGCCAGATGTATCACGTGCTGGCCACGCCCACACCCAGTTTAGCGAAGGGGGGAAAGTCATGATACATCACGTAACGCCGCCGTGACGATGCGAGTTTGACACCCCTACTGTAGATTATGTAAGCCAGCATCTGGGAAATCAGGATCAGCTGTAAAGAGGTGCTATGCAGCAAGCACATCGAAGGTGTATTGAAATTATTTTTAAAAATTACTCAGTGGATGAGCAGAAATGGACTTATTCGTATACTGAGCAGAACATCTGAATTTGCACCTTTCTGTTCTGTAAGAAAGCCATGCAGCTTTATCTGTCTCCTCCTTTTTTTTCTAAAACGGGAAGAGAACAGGTAGTTCACTCAATGCCCACTTCACTTAATCACCAAATTGCCAGTCTCAATTGTAGTCACTAAATGAGGACCACAATTCTACCAGTACTCTCAAGCATGATACTACATGTAGAAAAATGGTAGGACAATACTATTTAGGAGGAGGAGGAGAATTTAAACAAGACAGATCTAAATTCCAATTCCTGTCAGTCTTTGTCAAAACTATACATTATTTTTCTTTTGGGTGGGAGGGGTGATTTTTTTGAAAAAGTCATTTTATCTTTGTCCCTATCACTTCATTCATTCAGGTACGATTATCAAAATGACTGCTCATAATGGAGGGAAAGCTGTTCTTATCCTGACTTAGGTAAAGCCGTTTTTCTATGTTATTACACTCATTAGTATTCTATTGCCCTTTAAATGTCATAAGTTCAAGAGCACAGCTGTACATAATCCTGGAAATATTTCTGTTTGCTGTAATAAAGCACAAAGCTACAATTTCCTGGAACACAGATAAGCTGAAACGGAAGAATGTGGAAGGGAAGTGACCTGGACTCATTGATTGGAAACCAAGCTGGGGAAAGAAGAGGAAATGATTGTTTTAATGCTCTATTATGATCATTGGCATTTCTGTGTCCTCTACCTGAAGGA
This sequence comes from Thermophis baileyi, assembly GCA_003457575.1. Taxonomy (NCBI): domain Eukaryota; kingdom Metazoa; phylum Chordata; class Lepidosauria; order Squamata; family Dipsadidae; genus Thermophis; species Thermophis baileyi. The sequence goes on from QLTV01001839.1 coordinate 267,154, forward strand.
CTCATCCTGATTACTCATCTCAGGTGCTCCATTCAAGAAGTCCAAGAAAATGCTACAACTTCCAGCCCTGACCTATCAGTTTACTTTTTGACTGACAATATTCTACTGTTATTTTTTCCTTGATGGAGATTTATTTGAAGAAAGAAGCCTACAGAAATCCCTTGTCACGTTTTCTCTTACATAAATTTCCCTGATGTGGATTTTTTTTTTAAAATACTATCTCCTGCCTCCCAACACCCCCCCCCAAAAAAATTTTTTTAAAGGAATCTGTGACTTTCACTTTAAGGAAGATACATTTTTTTTTAGATTCATTTCTTACAACAACTAAGAATTTGGCCAGAGAAAGAAGAATGCCAAAAAGCTTCACAGAATGGAATTATCCACCTATGCCATGCTCAGCTTTGCCTCATTGGTTGGCACAGATCTACTTCCACAGCAATTAGTGATCATTTATTTTCTCTCCTTACCTGATTATTTTTCTAAGCGGTTATGGGCTGTCCTTTGCAAAGAATAAATTATCTCACAGGATGCATTCTAGCTATTTTCTAACATCCTAACTTATTTCTTTGATTTAAATACTGGAGGAAAACTTGACTGCATTTAAGCAATTTCATAACTTTAGAATAAAATATAGGCCACAATACTTGAAATTTCAGGTCCAGGTAAAAGTAGCTTCTTTGTATATAAAGGTCTGAACATTGTTAGAATCCTTTCAAATGAAAAGATACTACACAGATTCATATAAACACAAACTAGTAGTCTATCAACATCCATTGAATGTGTATGCTCCAGATAAAGCACTTAAAGCTACCGCAGTAGCAAATGTTCATCTTTAAAAGGAGGTGCAATTTCTGTCACACAAAAGAAAATTAGCAGAGAGGGAGGCCAAAGAGACAAGCTACTGTTTTTCTTGTTTTATTTTCCAGAGTTTACTTTAGGAAACATGAAATATATTACCCCCTTTTACTTGTTGCACCTGTATCACAAATTTGTCTGCTCCCATTGGAGATTGGGTTGATTTATTAAAACAATAAAGGGATAAATATCTTGTATCAGACTACAGACCATTCGTTGTGTTAGTGGTTGTTGTTATTTTTGCATCCCCTTCTTCCATTAGCTGTTTTAGAAAAAGGAAGATTCCAAAATGTATCCAACTACACCATCCAATTGTTGGAAATGTAACCACGTACAAGGGACATTCTACCACATGTGGTGGACATGTCCCAGAGCAAAGAAATATTGGGAAAAAATTAAAAAATGGATTGAGGAAATAATAGAGCAGAAAATTAAGATGAGGCCAGAGCTGTTTCTATTGGGAATAATAAAAGAAAATACCAGAAAAAAAATTATTATATTATACAGCATATAATTACAGCAGTGAGAATCACATTTGCCCAAAATTGGAAGAAAGAGAAGATCCCCTTGAATGCAATGATTATAAAAAAGGTGCTAGAATGCGCGGAGATGGATAAACAAACGATGGAATTAAGAGAGAGAGAGGAAACAATGTATTATAAAATATGGAATAGATGGTATGATTGGCTTGAAAAGAAAAGTAAAATTAATGTTTAAAGGAATGTAGGACGGTGTAACAAAATGAAATAAATGTAACTTTAGAGTCTAAATGGATGTAAATTAATGTACAAAATGTATAAAGGAATAGATAGATATAAGTAAAAAACAATAAGCCTAAATATGGAAAATGTGGAAATAAGAAAGAAATTCCGATATCGGAAAGCTGTATTAGTGAAATTATGTTTTTTTTAAATGTGAAAATTTTCAATAAAAAGAAAAAAGAAAAAGGAAGATTATTTTATTTGTGGCATTCAACAGACTCTCTCTCTCTCTCTCTCTCTCTCTCCCTCCCTCTCTCTCTCTCTCTCTCTCTCTCTCTCTCTCTCTCTCTCTCTCTCTCTCACACACACACACACACACACACACACACACACACACAAACTGTCATGCTCAAAGTCCCAATCATTTCCAAGGTGAGACAGTGGCACAGTCTCTCTTTTGCCAGACATTTTCCTTTTTGTCTTGAGCTGATGCCAGCCCTATAGTTTACAGTGCAAAGAACATCAAGAGAATATAGACTGCTGAGCAGAGCAGAACTGACAGCATCAAGACTTTAGACAGTAAATTTCTTGGCACAGGGATCTGTCCCCTACATTCTCAAACTCACCACGCTGCTGATAGCGCTGTAAATACAAACATTCAAATGATGCCAAGGGTGTGCAGTGCAGAAACAGCAGAGAATAATTGAGGCAGAGATATGCAACCTTTTGGAGCTGGAGCATAGTTCAGATTTTGAAACCATTTCTTTATTTGTTGATAATCTGGCCACAATCAATACAAACTCTCAGTGGTGGGTGCAGTCAGTAAATGACTGCCATTCCACAGCCCCTGCAGAGGGAAGGAAAGGATAAATAGCAAGAGCAGCATTTTGCTGATGCCCACATACACAAAAGTGGCAGCTCTTGAATTATAACAGCACAGTGCTGTTTTTGTCATTTTGACAGTAGATCCTGCAAGCCCTGTGCGGCCCTCATGCTTTATTCATGAGGTAATCTCATAATAGGCCCAGCAAGTTACATTTAGGGGGGGGGGAAACAGTAAGGAAATTAGTTGCTCAACCTGCTCTCTGCCATCCCATTGAGAGCTTTGTGGGTTCCCTGGCATTCCTGCAAATAGTTATGATGCTACAGGTTGATTATTTTCTTTCCAGTATTCTGGCTTTCCTTTCAGTAAATAAGTACGGTAAATTCCTTTAATAAGCCAGGCAGGACAGAGAATCTGGTGGCCACCAAGGGAGCTTCTGGAAGAACATTGTTGCAACAAGGCACCAATTTGCCTAACCCCGGATACAGAACATGATCTTCATTCCTGTTATGTGAAACAGTATTTTCTGTTCACCGTTAGGCTCAAAGTCCTGGTGAGAGTATTCACTGAGCCAATGAGAATTTTCATTTAAGCAAGGAGCAAGCACTTTGCTGCACGGTTCCTTTAGATTACCTGAAGCATGAATCAAGTGTTCCACAGAGATGGCTTCTCATCAGAAATGGAAACTGAGTACCTGTATGATGTGCATGGAGCATCTCTGTTGTATCTGCCATCTGTTTTCAGAATAGTGAATGTCAGGGAGACATGCAAGCCTGAAAAATGAATTTTTACTCTGTTAGAGGACTGAAAAGGGTCAATAGCTATCTACTCCAATTATCGGTCAAACCAAGGGCAGCCTACCTCAACTGAATATATCTCAAACATGTAGGAAATTCAGCTCTCACAATTTCCAGCCAACACTGTTACCCTACTCAATATATTACCCTACTCGATATATTAATTACTGTACATGATTTATTGTGGAACTATAGAAGATTCCATACCATGTACAAAGCAAGGAGATAACATCTGATGTAGGGAAATAGAACACAGAATAAAAGGGTTGGAAGGGATCTTGGAGGTTTTCTAGTCCAACCCCATGCTTGAGCAGGAGACTATACCATTCCAGACAAATGGCTATCCAGTCTCTTCTTGAAAACCTCCAATGTTGGAGTACCCACAACTTCTGGAGGAAAGTCATTCCATTGATTAATTGTTCTCACTATCAGGAATTTTCTCCTTATTTCTAGGTTGGATCTCTCCTTGATAAGCTTCCATCTTTTACTTCTTGTCCTTTCTTCAGGTGCTTTGAAGAATATGTTGACACCTCTTATTTGTGACAGCCCCACAAGTACTGGAAGACTGTTATCATAAATTCCTAGTCTTTCTCTTCATTAGACTAGACATATCTATTTCCCTCTTGGTAAGGGCTTGATAGGTGGATAAAAATGTGAAATCGTGTCTGAACATCTGGATGAATGTGCAACAAACCATCATCATCATCATCATCATCATCATCATCATAAAGGAAATAAGAAGTATGAGGACCACAAAAAGTATGTTTCTGCTCTTTTTTCAATTTATTCAATAATCACTTCTAAAGAAAACAGCAAGCAAGAAAAAGAGGAACTCAAAAATAAAAAAACCCCGATACATTAATTGTTGTTGTTGTTAGTTGCAAAGTTGTGTCCGACCCATCGTGACCCCATGGACAACGTTCCTCCAGGCCTTCCTGTCCTCTACCAATCTCTGGAGTCCATTTAAGCTCACGCTGACTGCTTCAGTGACTCCATCCAGCCACCTCATTCTCTGTCGTCCCCTTCTTCTTTTGCCCTCAATCTTTGCCAGCATTAGGCTCTTCTCCAGTGAGTCCTTCATTCTCATTAGGTGGCCAAAGTATTTGAGTTTCATCTTCAGGATCTGGCCTTCTAAAGAGCAGTCAGGGTTGATCTCCTCCAGGACTGACCGGTTTGATCACCTTGCAGTCCAAGGGACTCACAGGAGTCTTCTCCAGCACCATAGTTCAAAGGCCTCAATTCTTTGGCGCTCAGCCTTCCTTATGGTCCAACTTTCACAGCCATACATTGCAACTGGGATACATTAATATATATAGACAAAGGAATTGCCAAGATAGAACAGCTAGAGCCAGTATATTGTTGATTAGAGATTAACCATAAAAACATTAAATTACATTTAAATACTTGCATTACTTTGACAATGTAAGCTTTTAAACCTCTACTTTAAGTGCCAAAATATCCACTCTTTGTTGTTTAAAATTATGAAAAAGAAACTACTAAAAACATTATAGAGGAATATTAATTTCTAACTTTTAACTAATTAGTTTCTAATTTCCAATGAATTAGCATTCCAACTAGTATAAAATACAGCACTTACAGACATTTAAAACCTTTAGTATTCCTCTGATTTCAATTCTTTGTCCATTTTTACCCTTAAAATTCATTCTCTAGATACTTATATTTACCTTGTTGCATAATACATAGTTTATAAGGAAACTATACCTGCTTAGGTATAGTTAGACATCTGACGTGAATATATGCTGTTAATTGCACTATAAATGCATATTCTCCAAATTTAACTTCCCAGTCTGATATTTTCAGCAATGTATCTCTTTTTCCAATGTTGTGTATCTCTGGAAATACTTATCTTAGTAAATTATGATTATTATTTTTTACTCATACAGAATCAATACCACCTACTAAGGTATGTATATATAAACTGCTACTCAGATATGATTCACACAGAACAAGTAAAAAAATTGCCTGATAAAATGGATGCAGATCTTTAAAGAAACCATCACAATACAACAATGGGAAGCAGTATGGACCAAATCCATAACATTCACTCTTAACAAAAAAAGAAAACCGGTATAAAATGTTCTATAGACAGTATACAATTCTGTCAATAGTTGCCAAGATACACAAAAAATGTTGGAAATGTCACAAGACAGAAGGAACATTTTACCATATGTTGTGGAAGTGTTAAAAAAAAACCCTCAACTACTGAAAAGGAATATATAGTGCTGTTCAGAGAATTTTAGAAATCATATTTGAAATGAAACCACAATTCTTCTTATTAGGCATAAATCCAAAGCATATTAAAAATTATGTTTTGATATGTTAATTTTCACATTTCTATTCAATTCACAGTACATAAAGTAGTGTGAAGGGAAGCAGAACTGAAGTCACACATCTGCATATTCATACCCATATTTCCCTCCTTTCAATCTGTGGCATCAGCCATTTTTTCTTCATCCTTACTTCACATCTTTAATGGGAATACTGTGGAGAAAGTCCAAGTTAGATTTTATCCCCTATGGTTTATAAGTGAATGGGGAAGAACTAAAAATATTGGTTCTGTTATACAGTAGAACCTCTGGTCATGAATGCTTCTGACCACGACCAAATCGGGTTCCGATCAAAAAATTCACAAAATTTTTGAATCTGATCATGAACACATACTCAGGTGGCGATCAAACATGGTCGCGGCCAATTTCCCCTTCCGCGCCAAAGAGAAAGTCCTGATCTGCTGAACAAACTTGTCTGCCATTCCACATGTTAAATTTAATTTAATTTATTTATTTGTCAAGCATATATGATTACAAGCAAGGTATAGACAAAGTATAAACATGATTGTGTATATATATATAATAGTACAAGCATGCTTATGAGTACAAGAAGTATGAATATAGGGGTACATTAGGACAGGGACGGTAGGCACGATTGTGCGTTTATGCACGCCCCGTACAGACCTCTTAGGAATGGGGTGAGGTCGACAGTAGACAGTCTTTTTATTTTGCTACTGATTATGAGTACAAGAAGTATGAATATATGGGTACATGAGGACAGGGACGGTAGGCACGATTGTGCGCTTATGCACGCCCCTTACAGACCTCTTAGGAATGGGGTGAGGTCAATGGTAGATAGTCTAAGGTTAAAGTTTTTGGGGTTTGGGGAAGAAACAACTGGGTCAGGTAATGTATTCCAGGCATTGACCACTCTGTTGTTGAAGTTGAATTTTTTGCAATCAAGTTTGGATCGGTTTACATTAAGTTTGTATCTATTGTGAGCTCGTGTATTGTTGCGGTTGAAGGTGAAGTAGTCATTAACAGGTAGGACATTGTGGCAGATAATTTTGTGAGCTACACTTAGGTCAGATCGAAGGCGGCGTAGTTCTAAATTTTCAAGTCCCAAAATTTCAAGTCTGGTTTTAAAGTTACCCTTTAATCTCGTTCTCGCTGGCTTCTCACTTGTTTTGTAAGATTAACTTTCTCCCCAGCCAGGCAGTCTCTCTCTCCCTCTCCTACCTCCCCCAGAGAGCCGTGTGATGCCGCAGAAGCCTCGATCACATCTTTTTTGTTACTGTTGTTTTGCACGAGGGCTGGGAACAGAGCCAAGCAAGCTCTGCAGTTGGGAATCCCGGCAGCTTGGAAGCCAGGGTCTCGGTGACCCCCCCGCCTCCCCTCCTCTCAGTCCCAAATCCCAAGCAAGGATTCTTTTCTGCCATTCCATGTTAAATTTACCCTTTAATCTCGTTCTCGCTGACAGTTGAAGTGGCACCATGGCAACCTCCGGGAGCTGCAGAGAGCGGCAGCTCTGGGAGCAGGAATTGGGTTGCGACCAAAGTTATGGAACGAATTATGGTTGTGACCGGAGGTTCTACTGTATCGGGTTTGATTATACCTGTTGCATGTGCAAGAACAAATGGAAGGTTTCAGATAGTCAGGCTCACTCTCTTTACCCATATAGATTTAGTCACTTCCTTTGGATTAAGATCTAATCCCTTACCTATTGCTGATTTTCTTGGCCACCAGTAACGTTTCTAAGCTCCATAAATTTAGACCCAACCTAAGTTCCATCTGCTACTTCTGGTGGAGGTAAATCCAATTTTTTCTGTGATTGATATTATCAGGACAGCTTGTAAATATTATTACAATCTTTAATTCTCTTAATCTACCTTGCATTTTTTGTATGCTGAGAACTGATCATGGTTTGCCTTCTTGTTCCTTCTGCTGCCCTCCACAAATCCATTAAACTAGCAGAATTCCAAGACACCAAGGAGGTATGTATCCATTAATGAAGGCTCACACGTATGAATCCAGTTCTTGCTTCCGCCTGAGAAACGAGAAGCTGTGAGTGAATACACCTGTTAAGGAGACTGGTCCTGTCAATGCTGACCTGGTGCAAACAACTGCCACAGCACAGGCTTCTTCCCTGTGCACTGGCTCTAGCGATTCATCACCATCTGCATAATTGTTAGGAAGAAAATTATACACATACACATACACAAATGTCTGAATGCTTATAGAATAACAGAGTTGGAAGGGACCTTGGAGGTCTTCTAGTCCAACTCCTTGCTTAGGCAGGAAACCCTACACCACTTCAGACAAATGGTTATCCAAGATCTTCTTTAAAACTTCCAGTGTTGGAGCATTCACAACTTCTGGAGGCAAGTTGTTCCACTGATTAATTGTTCCAACTGTCAGAAAATTTCTCCTTAGTTCTAAGTTGCTTCTTTCCTTGATCAGTTTCCACCCATTGCTTCTTGTCCTACCCTCAGGTGCTTTGGAGAATAGCTTCACTCCCTCTTGTTTGTGGCGGCCCCTGAGATATTGGAACACTGCTATCATGTCTCCCCTAGTCCTTCTTTTCATTAAACTAGACATAGTTGCATTTCATCCCATGCTTAGTACCCTGTTTCCCCCAAAATAAGACATCCCCTGATAATAAGCCCAATCGGACTTTTGAGCGCATGGCAATAAGGCCAAGCGCTTATTTTAGGGTTCAAAGAAATACAAGACAGGGTCTTATTTTCTGGGAAACACGGTAATAATAATGTG
>QLTV01001839.1:278088-290812 GCA_003457575.1 Thermophis baileyi
CTGCCAAAATGTTCTGTGCTTGAAAACAAACACTTTGGCAAAGAATTAGTATTCACTTTAATACTAAGCAGTTATTAGTATTAAAGCCTTTTTTGTTTTGAAAAAAGAACAGTGTGTGTGTGTCGCTTTCTGGGGGTTTGCCGCGCTGGGTCACAACAGAATGCAACTCATTGCTCGGTAAAGACTCCTTTAAATAAAGTTCAGTGCCCTAACTACTTAGTTTCCTTGACAGCAATGTGGAACTATTGCTTTTTTCTGGGAACTTTTAAATGCTTCTCGATTTTTAACTACAACCCTCAAGTTGTTATACTGGTCTCTCATCTAAGTACCAACAAGGACTGAACCTGTCTAGTTTTTTGAAGTCAGCCCAAGCAAGTAAGGTATTGCCGTCTGGAGTAAATGCTCAGTACAGGAGTCCATATTAAATTACTGATGATAGTGTCTCTCCATCCTCTGTTTAAACAGGAAACAGGAATTCGCCACCTCATTGAAGATGAATTGAAATTCAGGTCCCTAATAAATATTAAATGTTCAACAAATATTCAATTTGTGTCAATGCTTTGTGCCTGATGAACTCCTTAGCAATACCTATTATTCCTGTGTGAGCCTCTCGGACCTCTAGCCTCTACTGCTGTGTGTGCATATTTGTGTACTCCTCCTGGCATACACAGTGCCTTTTGACATGTATATCCCTAGGAAATGTTTATAGCTTAATTTCCAGAAGCCTGAGTGCTTAAAGCTTGTAAAGCTCCCTATGTTTGTATATGTGTGTGTATGTGTATGTATGTATCTAAGAGGGAAAGAGAGAAAAGATAATTAGAATTAAAGGTCTGGGCTGCTCGTAAAAGCTGCCTTCTGCTTTTTCAGAGAAACACAAGCATTTGCTGGCAAGAGTGCAAATTCTGCATTTGTGAGGTACTGGCTAAGAGACAAAATGCCAATAAATGGGCAGAATTTATGTGAGCCAAACAAGCTTTTGGCAGAAAGAAAATAACATTTCAGTTTTATAAAGCATTCTATTGCCACTGTTGGTTAACAGGCTACAGAAATGGGGCCAGCAAGGATTGGGTAAATCTGTCTCCAGCTTTTCCTAGACTTCAGAAGTGGATGAGATTAGAAGGCAGGACTCATATATACCCTGGTGGCTCATATATACCCTAACTAATTAAAACATTTAAGATGGTCTACTCTATCTAATAAGGCATGGAAAAAAACCAATAAAGTGAATAGGCTTTCACCTGATATCTGAAAATACAGTATATTTACATTAAGGACTGGATCAAATGCTCATTAGCTGAGGGATATAAACATTTAAAAGTAAAAAAAATATTCTTGCATGCATGGCCATCATTGTCTCTAGAATTGGAAGGCGGCATTTAATTAAGGTGCCTCTTAATTTAATCTTCATAAACATCTCATAAGAGGGGAATAATTTACTCAATGAACTCCACAACTGAATGAATAGAAACCTCATCTTGGTTTTCTTCATTCCCAATCTCCATCCTATCATCAGAGATTTCTCTGGTAGCCTTTTAGATTAAAGACAATCTTCTGTCCAGAAGGATACATGGCTGAGGGAACCATCACTGGTACAACAAACCAAATTTTACAGACCAATCACTTTTCAACTGAGTGGGTTCACTCATCTGCGTATCATCAAATGTAAAGAAATCAAATTATAGTCATATTTGTGAATTACCCTAAAGCAGGGCTGTCAAACTTGTGGCCCGCGGGCCAGATGTGTCACACGCTGGCCACACTCATGCCCGGTTTAGCAAAGGGGAAAAGGTCCTGATATGTCACGTGATGCTGCCGTGACGACACGAGTTTGACACCCCTGCCCTAAAGGCTTATTTTGAATTAAGATGATTCTTAAGCAAACAAGAACTGCTTCTATGACAGTTTTGGGCAGAGGAAATTGCTGATACTTTTCAGCTTTATATTTCAGCAAGCCTAGTTAAGATGCTGAACATGAAAGGTGAGACCAGGTTCCCAAAGGAAGGCAGGTAAGAGGAACGGCTTTTATGGTCAATCTGGTAGGCAGCATTTCCTTAATTTTCTATCAATAATCAGGCCACCCTACTTTTATTAATTTCCTTGCAATTCTATAGACACCTCAAAGTTCCTAGATTCCTACTATCCGGATCCAGAACAGCCTTCTGTGCCCCAGTTCCTGCCCTTTGGACATCCTACCCTCTAGGGTAAGATGATCAGTGGTGGGATTCAAATAATTTAACAACTGGTTTTCTGCCCTAATGACTGGCTGGGTGGGCGTGGCCAGGGGGCGTGACAGTGCTCAGCTTCTACCAGTCAAAACGAAGTGCTGGGGTTAATTACAAAATATGGGCTTTGCTTTGTGATATCCAGATCCAGCGAGCAAGGGGTGTGAACTGCACAGAAAATACACTTTTGTTTGGTTATGAAGAAATATCCCCAAAGTCAGATGTACACTAAATGTAGACTGACTTTTAGCTACACATCTTCCCAGCAAACAGTAAATTTTGAAGCTCCAGATAAAGAGGATTCATTTTAGGATGAGTAACCACAGTCTGCATGTTGGAGGTTACTAAAGAATGCTGGGAAACTCTATATTTTAAAGAACATTTGAGCGAAAGGTGCAAAATAGCCCTTCTCTGCCTGAGGCTGTAGAGACCTGGCACCAATCAAAACACTGTTTGTGAAGCAACTGATCAACACTGACAGGGTAAGCCACTAGTATATGAAAATAAGAGACAAACTCCACTCCCTTCTAGTACTGATGATGTTACCTAGTTTGGTAATGAAACATCTTCAAGAAAACCATCAAGCTCAGAGAGCACCAAGGAACCCACAGTTCAACTCTGAGCTACAAATATTCTCTTCTTTTTATCGATAAACACTTTTTGGTTAGAGGGACTCAGAGCCTGCTTTATATGAGATGGCTCCCAGTGGATTTCATTCTAAATTTTGATATGACTTCTGTAAATAAGGAATGTAGAATTATAATGGCTGGGTATTTGATCCTTCATACATCAAAAAAATACGAAGCTAAGGGATAAACAAATTAAAAAACAGATTTGGAAAAAAAAAGACTCAGGAAAGAAAAAGAGTGAAAGTGTAAGAAAGAAAGAGGAAAAGAAGGAAAATCGAAAAAGAATGACTTCCAACTTTCTTTGGTACAGATATAGGTAAAAAATATACCAAACTCTAACTCTAAGATTAACATTTGTCTACATTATTTCCATAATCCCATATCTAATCATCAAAGCCCAGATCAACTTTTAATTTCAATTTCTCACACAAAATTTCTCTCCAGTAATGGTTCATATCGCTTTAATCACTATTTGTTAAGGAAACCACAACTGATTTATTTAATTACACCAAACTCTAAATAAAGCAGGAATGGAAAATCCTAAGCTCTAGTGTAGACCCATTCTTCTCAACTTTGGCAACTTTAAGGTGCATGGACTTCAATTCCCAGAATTCCCATGGCAGCATGAAGTTCCCCCATCTTAAATTTGCCAAGACTGAAAAACGTTGATCTACAGATAGGGGTTTTTCCATTCCTCTTTTGCTGTTCTTACTTACTTATGAGCAATCATAATGCAAAATCCTCACTTCCATCCCATTCCAGAGCAACCACCATTCCCTCACTAACCTGCTTTCCAGCTCTGTTCTCCTGTGTGCAGGGCAACAAAAGACCACCATGTGACTACCAGTTTAAACAAAGTTCAGTCAGACCTTTCAACTTCTCGGGGAAAAAAAGATCTCGCGAAGTTGGAAGGTCTGACTGAACTTTTTTTAAACTGGTAGTCACATGGTCTTCTTTTGTTGCCCTGCATGCCAGAGAACGGAGCTGGAAAGCAGGTTAGTGAGGGAATGGTGGTTGCTGCAGGATTTTGCAGGAGGCCATCCAGGCCAAAAATGGGCCACGGGGGAGGGGGGGCAGCCTCCCAGCTGATCGGTGCAACCGGTCCATTCGCTGCCTCTTGGCTGATCAGCGCAGCTCCCAGTCATGCCCCTGCAGCCTCCTTACCCTGAATGGCAACCCCGGTGGGCGGGGCGGGGCCAGCCAATGGTGGGATCAACCAGTTCACCAAACTATGCCAAAAATTAACAACCGGTTTGGCTGAACCAGTACGAACTGGCTGAATCAGGGGTGGGTTCCTCCAGGTTCAGACCGGTTCTCCTGAACCAGTAGTGGCCCACTGGTGACATCACGATGATGTCACCGAACCGGATCGGTCGGTACCGGTCTGTGGGGGCCGCCATCTTTTATTATTATTATTATTATTATTATTATTATTATTATTTTGAAATTTTTTTTATTTATTTTTTCCTTCTGAGCATGCACAGAAGCTGACTTCTGGCACTGTGCATGCGGTTGTCATCTTTTTTTCGGCTTTGTTTTTTTGTTTTTATTATTTTTTTCAGATTTTTTGTTACTGTGCATGCGCGCGCGCACCCACGCGGCGCACCCACGCGGCATGGGAGGGAGAGAACCAGCAGTGAGGTAAGTTGGAACCCACTCCTGGGCTGAATCCCTGGTAAGATCTACCCCCATCCTGCTTTCCTTCTGCAAGAGCCTGAAGACCTGGCTCTGGCAGTTGGCCTCAAGACCCAATGGGGGAGTTTCAAGGCTAGAGGTGGCTGCTGGATTGATGGCACACTCCACCTCACCTCTTACTCTCTGCTCTCTACCCATCCATCATTTTGTTATCACATTCATATTGCTATCAATAATGTATTCTCATTGTTTTCTTTTTCATTGTTTATTTAATATAATAATTAAAAATTTGAGGGGCTGCTACAACCTATTTTCCAAAGCTCCAGAAGGCAAGACAATAAACAATGGATGGAAACTAATCAAGGAGGGAAGCAACCTAGAACTAAGGAGAAACTTCCTAACAGTGAGAACAATTAACCAGTGGAATGGCTTGCCTTCAGAAGTTGTAGGTGCTACATCATTGAAGGCTTTTAAGAAGAGACTGTTCAGCCATTTGTCTGGAATAGTATAGGGCAGGGGTGTCAAAATCACGTTGTCATGGCAGTGTCACATGACATATTGCAACTTTTTCCCCTTTACTAAACCGGGCGTGGGCAGCGTGTGACGCATCCGGCCCGCAGGCCATGAGTTTGACAGCCCTGGTATAGGATCTCATGCTTCAGCAGGGGGTTGGACTAGAAGACCTCCAAGGTCCCTACCAACTCTGTTATTCTGTTTATTTTATTATTCTATTATTTTTCTTCTGTTTTGTTGTCACTCTTTTCTTCCTTTTTATTGTTGTAAGCCACCTATAGTAACCCCATGGTAAGATTGCTGGCAAATCAATTTAACAAATAAATAACAAATAAATAAGGCAGTACTATGCATATTGCAAGCATGCAAAGAGTAAACTAAAATGAGCATTTAATACTATTCAGTAAAAGCAGTCCCAGATACTGCTCTTCAACCCACTTTTTCACCTTTGTCAACTTAATATTTTCTAAGGAATTTCTTTGAAAATGTTGAAATACCTGACATGTTCTCTTTCATGATGAAATGTGGGAAGCTCATGTAGATACAATTCTACATGTACTTGTGATCCTTGTGACCAGCCTGCTGTTTCATAATTAAAACCGTATTTCATAAAGTTTCCATATGATTGCATGTTGAATTCAAAGGCTTTTGATTATACGCAGAGTGCCAGTTCTGGATAAATAGCTTTGTTTTTCATTAGAGAAAATACTTTTGTTTTTTGGAGCATGACAGTTTCTCTGGGGATAAACTTTTTAATCTGCAGAGGTGATCAAATGGACTGTACCGGTTCAGAGTGCAAATGGATTATCGTGTTCTGAAATGCTTTCCTACAATTACTTTTAAAAACATGTTCTGCCAAAAGAAAATGAGAAAAGCTGGCAAAGGGCTTAGATACAGTCTTTCACTCTCTGATGAGCAAAGTTTCTAAGGATTTAAAAAAAAAAATATGGGTAAAAATTCACAGCTGGCATCCCCACCAGTCTACTATCTCCATTTTCTACCTCATTCCCTTACATACTATATTCTGTATGGATAAGACCTTGACACAAATTTGGTTTAGGTTTCCTAGGAACAGGCTGCATAAATTGTACTTCTTTGTCCCCAGTGTGCACAAACATCCAGGTCTCAATTAGTTCTCTAGAATCTCCTCATTTTTTGAATATACAACTTCATTCTGCTCTTTTGCCTTCTATAACCATACTGGCTGGTTGCTATAAAACTATTGCTTTGTCACACAATATAGGACCTTTTCCTAAGCATAACTTTTTACTTTAATTTTAAAAAGTGATTCTCCAAAACCTTGTCTTTCTTTAAATAAGCGATGGACAGGACCTTCCTTGCCATTTATATACCAATTTCATTTGAGAAGAAGAAGCTAAGCCCCAGAGCATTAAAGCCAGTTGTGATACTTCCCCAGCTCCTCCTTCCCCAGCTTTTGCTCAAACTAGCAATATTTCTCATAGGTATATATCATTAAAAGAAAAAAAATATGTCTCGCAAGCCCAATTGGGAAAGCCATATTTAACGAAGTGTTTGGGCTTCACAACTTCTAAATTTAAAGTTTGCAGCATATTTCAGGAGAAATTCTAGAAATTCTAGATCGATATCACCTTTGAAACTAAAGCTCCTGAGAACCTCCACAAAGATCACGGCAGCAAATTTGGCCTCCTTCTTCCCCTCTCCTCTGATCGCTTTCAAATCCTAATCAATAAATGTGTATTCCAGAAAGAGCAGAAAAGCTCTTTGTCTAGGAAGAGATTGTTTCAGGGGCCAACTAAGCAAGCTGATATAGCAAATATCATCCCTTGAAAAGAGATGCCAGAACATTTTTAAGACAACTAATGAGATTAAAGAGTAATAAAGTTGAAAAGGTTAGCAGGCCTGACCTTTTTTTGGTAGAGGCCCACCTGTCTTCATGGATTCACCAGCTGAGACAGTTAAAACCACCAGATTTCCCGTTCTTTTCCTTTCACAAGAGAAAACAGCTTCCCTAACTGATTGAAGAGCTGGCTAGAGTCATATGGAGAAAAAGGAAAACCCATTGATAACGAAGTAACCTGGCCAGCTCAAGCAATGGCTGAAGTCTCTATTGCTGCCGAATATTCCATTATAAAAAGACATGTAATAGGGCTACACTTTGCAAAAGAGTGATATAAACATAAATATGTTGCAGCCTATTGGATTTTGAAGAGGATGATTCTTATGCAGCGGTGGGTTGCTCCCGGTTCGGCCCGGTTCGGCGAACCGGTAGCGGTGGTGGCAGGAGGCTCCACTCACCCACCCAGGATGCTTCTGCGCATGCGCAGAAGCGTTGCACACATGCACACACGAGTGAACCGGTAGCGACGGGATTTACAACCCACTACTGATCTTATGCTATGTAGAGAGATTTGGCGAGTTTCTAGGGACAGTGTGTGAATGTTCAGCAAAACGCAGTCCTGGGAACTTCAGAGTCACTGTCAGAGAAACCCAAATGAAAGCATTTTTACGGTGATTAATTCTGAATAGAAATTATCTTTTGGAATTTTTAGTACCATTCATGACAATCAAAGCAGGAATGATGCATCATTTTGGGTTCAGAAGAAAATAGTACCTCTGCGGTTGAATTCGCACAACATATTTACTTGCAGTACTGTAACTATGGTGAATTCAATTTCAACATTTTATAATATAAACCATCTATAAACCAACTCCACAGACTAGGTTTTGCATCACATAATAGGTTAAAATAAATTGGCAAGCTGAAGTTTTGATATTTTGGACAAACACAGTCTACAGCACGGGTGTCAAACTCGCTGTGTCATGTTGCCATCACGTGATGTTTCGCAACGTTTTTCCCATTCACGGAGCTGGGGTCAATTTCTGGGGCCTGACGCATCCTGCCCGCGGGCCACCAGTTTGACACCCCTGGTCTACAGCATGACTGTTCCAGCCAGCCCCTCATTTAACTCACCTTCATACATTGGTAGCACATGTCAGAGAATGGCTGGGTCTTCTGCGTACTTTGTGTGGTATATAAAAAGAGGGATGGGTGTTGTGAATAGCAATAGCAATAGCACTTAGACTTATATACTGCTTCATAGTGCTTTACAGCACTCTCTAAGCGGTTTACAGAGTCAGCATATTGCCCCCAACAATCTGGCTCCTCATTTTACTGACCTCGGAAGGATGGAAGGCTTGAGCCTGGTGAGATTCGATCTGCCAAACTGCTGGCAGCCGGTGATCAGCAGAAGTAGCCTGCAGTACTGCACTCTAACCACTGCGCCACCGCGGCTCCTACGAACGTGTTTTATCTCCCGTTTCCCTTTCCATCCAGTACTAATTTGGGCTGTGTGTGTGTAAAACTTCACAATCAGAGTTGTTATCACAATGGGCAGATAGAGGAATTATCTACCTCTATTCATTTTTACCCCATTTTCCATATATACACAGAATGGACTACCGAGGGAAATATGACAGCAACAGAAATAAAGTGCCTGGAAAAGAATTATTCTGTAATGTCGTCACAATTGTGCACATCAGGAGAGAGAATTCATTCTGAGGTAAAAAGTTCAGATGGCACAAAACAGATTAGGTCACTGGGTCAGATAAGAATAATGTCAAACAACTTAGATATATTTGGGGTTAAATCCCAAACAAGAGTTAGTTGACTGGTCAAGCAATTGTGTTGTGGGTTCATACAAATATTTATTCCCTCAAGGTTCAGTTGAGTGTGACATATAAACAGACCCAGCACTACATTTATGAGATTTTGATGCTGTATTCTCTTTAACTTTTCTTCTATGGTCTACAGCAGTGCTTCTCAACCTTGGCAACTTGAAGAGGTGTGGATTTCAGCTCCCAGAATTCCCCAGCCAGCCTTGCTTGGCTAAAGAAACCCCTTTCTTTATGTAGAATTACCAGATCAGGCCTGCAAACATCTGGATGATCACTAGTAAAATTTCTAACTCTAGTAGTCCCATCCTAGGACCAAAATAGTTATCATCCCAAAATATGCTGTAGTTGAAACCAGTGGTGGGATCCTGCCAGTTTAACAATAGGTTCGGTGATCGTGCGCTTCGCTGCGCGTGTGTGTGCAGTTTTACAAAAACTTATCTTCCACGTTACTGCTGGGGAGAAACACAGCTGAAGCGCGGCAATCCGCTCTGCAGCGCAAATCAGCTGAGAAGATATAGGTCAGTAAATCGCAGGGGCGGGCGGGACCACCTGATCGTCGGAGCGAACCGGTTCGCTTCCAGCTGATTGTTGGAGCATCTGGTTCGCCCGAACCGGTCTGAACCGGTAGAATCCCACCCCTGGTTGAAACCAATGTTCACCTCTCTAGTGTACCAACCTGCTGTCATAGATCTCTTACCTACCTTCTTATCTCATGTCATAACATTAGCATGTCCTCTTTTTTCACTTCCACTGGTGGGTTTAAAGGAGTAGCAGGGTTCAATACAAATCTTCCAGCTATTCTGAATCAGAACAGTGGTACAGTAATAGTATTTGAAATAATATATTACATATAAATCTGTTGCAGTCACTTTTTAATGTCATTTTTACAATAGCATTGATGATGTTACCTAGCTGGGCAATGAAATATCTGCAAGAAAACAACCAAGCTCAGAGAGTACCAAAGACCCCACAGTTCAATCATGAGCTATAAATATTCTTTTCTATTAGTCTTTACAATAAGAGCTTGGAAATTATAGAAATTATATTTCAGCATATCTGGGATGGCTCGACCTTGAGCAAGACACTTATGTAGACTTTTTAAACACTATATCTACATAATGCCCTTCTTATATACATTTTGGAAAGAATGTGATTTGATTCAGATCCATCATGTACTCTGAAAGTGTTCTGAGGTGTTAAATGGGAGGTTTCTTTCTGTGTAATTGCAATATCCTTAATATATATACATGAATGGGAGCTAAGTTATTTGTGGTTTCTAAATACTTTTTCTCTCTGTGCTCACTGGGTTCCTAAATTTCATCAGGTCATTCATATTACCCTACAAGCAACAATATTTTTATATCAATTTCCACATATTCTGAGACAGAATTGTCTTAAGATCATCAGGTATCTGAGAAAATGTTCTGCAACCTCATATATTCAACAACCTCCCCATATAAACTCTTTTATCTATTTAATGTGCATATAGTTTTTCATACACATGCCATTATTTGCACTTTGCAGAAGTGTTTAACAATCTACATAAAAAGAGCAATATAAAGGGGGAAAAATAAGGACCCTTTCAAAAGATATTTTTAAAGTGAATTTCAGTGTAGCTCAAACACTAGAATGTATCATTAAGGAAGAAAACACAATATTGAACCAAAGCTTATTCTTTTTGTAGCAATATCAAAAGCGAAAGCATCAGGAATAACAGCAGTACTATGTCTGAATGTTTCCCATTTTATGAACTAAAGGCTGAGAACAATAAGAAAGCAATACTACAGGTTAAATCAATGTCCTGCAAGTTCTGTTTACAAATGGCTCATTATCAGGCAACCTACAGGACCTTTTTGCTTGTGTATTTTTTCTGTCTTGCATTAAACAAGAAGTTCTGCACTCCCATCATCCTACATGAGTTTTATTCAATGTGATCTCTTGGCTTGATTGTTGATGTGTTTCTTTTCTAAGATAGTAGTGCATTGTACTTCTCTTCCACCTACTAAGCAGAGTAAGGAAATGAGGGCTCTATTTTAAGCAGCCCAGTGAGAGAGATGATGAAGTTGCCCATTTATAATACTATCTATTTGTACTTCATTTTTTAAATTTTTTTACCTAGAAATAAGAATTAAAATATTGAAGACAACTAATGGAATATAATTATTTGCTAGTTTACTTATGTCCATTGATTTCTAGATGGCTCATAATTTTAAAAAATAAATCCATATAAAACAATATTGAAAAATAAATATGATAAAAGACATGAAGCCTTTTAACTAAAGAAAATAGCATCCACCCTTCAGCAGATTTCAGCTGAAATGGCTTTCAATTAAATTGCATCCTGTACACCAAAACATGTAGGATTAGCAGAATCAAGGTTGTAAAATAAGTTTTCTCTCTTCGCTATAGACTCTACCTGCTCTTCCAATAGGAATTTCACATCAAAAACTCCCCTCAACTTGTGGCCCTGGTTTTCCAGAAACAGCAATCAACCCTAAAGAGGGAAGAACCCTGAAAATTTCAGCAGTTATTAAACAAAATAGAGGAGATGAAAAAGCTTTGATATAACCAGAGGTGGGATTCTACCGGTTCTCACCGGCCTGCTAGAACCGGTTGTTAACTTTCTAAGCAGTTCGGAGAACAGGTTGTTAGAAGAAATCTCCTTTTGTTTTTTTCCACTTTACAGGGTTAATCCTGTAAGGAATTACAACATTCTGGTGTTGTTTCTATAGCCTAATCTTTATTGCCCTGCTTACAGAAACTGCCTCTCCGTTAACCCTTATTACATTCTTGGCAGTACACCTAGACTTACAGTACTGAGTACTGTACCGTACTGAGGGTGTTTTTTTCCCTTTGCTAGTACTTTTTTTTTCTTTGCTTGACTTTCTTAAAGGAGAAGGGTTGTTTTAAGCTTTTTACACTGCTGTTGGGAGGAAATACTCCCCTGTTGGAGTTCTTCCAGCACAGAGCTGCCAGAAAGAAGCTTTTAATGACAAGGAACCAAGATGAGTGACATTCAGCAAGACTTCTTGGCTAGCTAGAAAGATTGACATTCAAACGTGAGTTTACATACCCTTTCTGACTTTTGGTCTAAAACTGGTTTTTGGTGAAGTTTAATTCTGTGCTTGGTGATGTTTAATCCTGTGTTTATTGATGGGATAATTTTCCTATTCCGCTTTGTTTGGAAGGAAAAATGTTAATCTCTGTTCCTGAAAAGAAGCAGCTTCAGAAATCTGGCTAGTTCCTGTGTCTATTTGTTCTGGTAATTGGTTTAACAAGCAACAGCTACTGTGTTTGCTCCTTTGCTTCATTCTAGTTAGGCTTATCTCAAGTGCTTTTTCTATCTGGGGAGGGGGTCTTCCTTCACTGCTTTAGTGGTTCTTGGCACTGTCCTTTTGGGGTGTACTTCCAAGAGGCAGGATGCAAGCTTGGCACTGATTTTTTTACTGCCTTTCTGGGGGGCATGTGATCTTTCCTTAAATCTGGATGATTTCCTTAGGATATCTTATGAGGTGAGTGAGACCAGCTGGTATCTTTAAGTAGTGCAAATGGATCTAAGGATTGCTTCTCCTGGGTGCGCTCTTTCTGGACAGTTTAAATGACCTCTCTGCTAAAGGGATTCATCATTGTCTCGAATGAGACCAACCACTGTTGTGTCATCTGCGAACTTCAGTAGTTTAACAGATGGATTGTTAGAGATGCAGTCATTGGTATAGAGAGAGAAGAGAAGTGGAGAGAGCACACAGCCTTGGGGGGGCCCTGTGCTAATTGTACAGGTATCTGATGTGATTCTGCTTATCTTTACCTGCTGCTTCCTGTTTGTTAGGAAGCTTATGATCCACTTACAAGTGTGTTCAGGTACCGCTAGCTGGTTCAGCTTAGTTAGAAGAGTGTCTGGAATGATGGTATTGAATGCTGAACTAAAGTCTACAAAGAGGACCCTTGCATAGGTCTTTGGAGATTCAAGATGTTGTAGGATGTAGTGCACAGCCATATTAACAGAATCATCTGTTGATCTGTTTGCTCGGTATGCAAATTGCAGGGGGTCTAACAGGGGATCCGGGATGG
>QLTV01001839.1:308994-330699 GCA_003457575.1 Thermophis baileyi
ATAGCCTCCTGATCTAAATATTGCCGCAGTTGGTGCACAAGACGTACCTGTGCAAAGGGCCCCCTGCCCACTGCTGTCAGGTGTTGATCTAATCTCAGCTGTGAGTCCAGGAGGACACCCAAATTGCGAACCCGTTCTGAGGGGATTAAATTTTCTCCCCCCAGAACCACAGAAGGACGATCAAGCTGGTCCTTCGGAGGTAATATCCACATCCACTCAGTCTTATCTGGGTTTAGCTTGAGTCTGTTAACTCCCATCCAGACCCTTACATCGTCCAGGCACCGGTCTATTACGTCCACCGCTTCACTGAATTGACGAGGGGTGGAAATGTACAGCTGGGTGTCATCAGCGTATTGTTGAAACCTCACCCCATGCCGTCGGATGATCTCACCCAGGATCAATGATCAACAGCAAAGGAGCAAGCAATAAACACATTTCCAAGCAAGGCAGAAGGCTGCCACCATTTTTAGGTGGCAGCTGCCACCATTGACCTTTTTAGGATCAATGATCAACAGCAAAGGAGCAAGCAATAAACACATTTCCAAGCAAGGCAGAAGGCTGCCACCATACCTACATATGCTGGGAGACTAGTGGACTTCCTTCTGAAATTGTTTGGCCACTGTGGGATCAGATTGCAGCACTAGATGGGCCCTGGGTTTGATCCGGTAGGATACTGTTTGCATTTTGTATGACACCCAAAGAAATTCTTGGGAATAAAAATGATGCTTGGACTTTGCTTTGCTTTGCACCATACCAGCACCCCAATAATATTTTGGTTTTGGCCAAAAAAGAGAGGTTATGTTGGAAATTAGGGCTGTGGATGCTTCAGGTTTAATTCCAAAAAGGTGCTATATAAATGCAGAAGCTGAGACACAAGCCAATTATAGGGGGGTGAAGAGTCTACAACTGGAGACAGTTGTCTGTCTCTGGAATACATGATAATCCTCCTAATGCAGACTTTGGATCCTATCCAAGATGTCTTATTGTTTCTATCTAATTATTTGCTATTGCATTTCAGGAATCTCCACATTTTGACACCTCTGATATGATGCGAGACACATAGTTCATTTTTGCAGATGGCATGCAAAATCAGACAGGCTAATCTATGTGAATGCAGTGATTTTCTTTTTAAGAAGTAGGACTTCCGGCTTTATAATCTCCTACTTCTAATTACTGCATTCACACTTTTGCCGATTTAACAGTAGTCAGTCTTCCAACAAGTTGCCTCTTCCTTGAAGTTTGTGAGCAAGCAATTCTAAAATCCTTGACAGCCAAGTGGCATGTCTTATGTCTGGCAAAGAACATTTTCCAGTTCAAATCAAACCCTTTTGTTTGCCTCTTTTCTATGATGAGTGCTCTGCCTTGCTGTTCATTAACACCCCCACTCTCTCCCTCCCTTTCTCAACTCAAGAAGTATTCAGTGACTCTGAAGATGAAGGCAACATCTGTGAAAACATGAAAAGGATGTGGGAGGCAAGGATGGTGAGGACCATTTTTTCCCAATAGCTGTAGACCATTCAACAAACTTATCAAAATACATACTAATGGGAATAAATTACACAAGCATACCCAAGCATAACCCGCATACTTGCGGGTTATAAATGGGTATTTCTAACCCGCAAGAAATTTGCCTATAAAATATGCATGGTTACAGAATAGGACAGTCAAGGTTAGGAATCACAGGCAATTTTAAAACTGTTGAGACTGGACTGCATATGTGCCTCTGTTGAAAGTAACAGAATTAAATCTTAGGGGAAAACTTATGGTTTAAATAAGACATTGAATATATGAAGATACTTTCCCCAGGGAGGTAGAGGGGAGGAGTGGGGGAAAGGGAAGGGGAAGTAGAGAAGGAGAGGAGAAAAGAAGAAAGTGGAAAAGGAGAGAAGAAGGGAGAGAAGGGAAAAGAGGGGAAAGAAGGAGGGGAAGGGTTGTTGTGGAATAAGGGAAGGATACGGAATGGTAAAAGAGCAACGCCGATCATATATTTTATGTATCAATATTAGGAAAGATAAGGTAAATTTTTATTAATGATTAAGAGATGGTATATTTGTGTATTTGTATGAGAAACAAAAAATAAAAAACTTTTTTATAAAAAAAAAGAATATATGAAGATACTGAAACATTGGTTGTGGCCGTTTCTTTTGTGATGTTATGCTTGCTTTTGTGCTATGTATTTATTGCTTTGAAATAATATAATTTCAGAGATTTTGACCGGGGAATAATACAAGATAGTGAATAAAAAAATGGCTTGGGGTTAAGTTGGAAAGAAAATGAATGGGAAATTATGGTTGAAAAAGACTGTTATCATCATCATCTTCATTTAACGACCCCATAATCCCTTGCGGGATGGAGTCTGGGCAACTGAATGGAGCAAGCAGAGTGTTTTAATGGCCGGATGCCCTTCCTGTCGCCAATACGGAGTTTTGTTCAGCAAATATATTCTCAGTGTGCCCAGAGAGAGAAATATCTACCTCTACCTAGGATCGAACTCACAGCCTCCTGATTGTGAAGTGAGAGCTCCACTTCTAGGCCCCCGCACCACTCCTTGAAAAAGACTGTTATACCCACAAAAAAATCCAGGGCATGTAAAATTAAGTGGTAACGCTGATGTTCCAGAAGAGGGATAAAAAAAAATGAGAATCGGCAACAACAAGGACAGCAGAGCAGACTGAGCAAGTCAGATGCTAGGAATTGCCTAATCTGAGTTATTTCACATATTTTGCATTTCCCCCCCCCCAAAAAAATTAGATTAGCTATCATAAGAAAAATTACAGTTAAATATAGAATTCTTGCTTAGAAGTTTCATTGTTCATCAGACTGTTTTCTGCCTTGTCTTATGGAGCAAGCTGGCCCTTCCTTCATCAGTATCATGAGATTCCCTATGGCTGCCAAACCAGTGTTCCGTATCAGATTGCCTTGCAGTGTGCATAGATCTATGCTCGTTGCAGAGCTGTAGGCTTTCCCCACCAGAGAATAGATCATGACTTAATTGCTTTATTTTCAAAAGCTTTTTTCCGCCACCGGATGGTTACGTTTCCATTTTTATATGCACAATGTGTACTGCAAAACGTTCATATTTTCTTTCATTCTTTATTCAGTAGACTGACATTCTTCTTATGGATTTTACAAACCAACCAATAGAGCTGGTCAATAGAAAAGTTCTCTCTCGTTGGCAGTTTTTACTGCAAAGATATTCATCTTCGGTGGTTTTTCCCAGCCTCTTGTTCATCTCCTTTTGTTCTAGATTCTTAATATTCTAGAGGGATGAAGAATACATAGGTTTACATAGATCCAGGGGTGTAATCCAGCAGGTTCTGACAGGTTCTGGAGAACCGGTAATGGAAATTTTGAGTAGTTCAGAGAACTGGCAAAACCCACCTCTGCCTGGCCCCAGAGTGGGGTGGGAATGGGGATTTTGCAATATCCTTCCCCCAGGAGTGGGGAGGGGAGGGGGATTTTGCAATATCCTTCCCCCAGGAGTGGGGAGGGAATGGGGATTTTGCAATATCCTTCCCCCAGGAGTGGGGAGGGGAGGGGGATTTTGCAGTATCCTTCCCCTGCCACGCCTACCAAGCTACGCCCACCAAACCACACCACGCCCACCAAGCCACGCCCACAGAACCGGGAGTAAAAAAAATTGGATTTCACCACTGCATAGATCCATCACACTATTCAATTTTGGGGAAGCAACTTTATGCAGAGCATTAAAAGGCGTATGAAAGAGTAAAGAAATAAAGGCATAAAATAAGGAAGAGAAATTATAGCAAACTCTAGTTTATGCCAACATCATTCTCTATATATCTCTATTCTTCATACCTTTGTGAATCATTATGTCAATGAAGAGTCTCAGTCACCCAGGTAGAGTTGTCTGGAAGTTGAGTCATGGCAACTGGACTTCTTTTCTTTTTGGGTTTGAAATATTTCAATGCTTATCCAAGTAGCTTCTTCAGTCTGAGCAAGTTGGTTAGAGGGATCCCCTATATGTCCTTAAGAGTGATTTCATTTTCCCCTAATCTGAATAGGGTCATTACGTGAATAGGCAGAGAGTCATTAAGAGCAGTTGTTCCTAAATCCCTTCTACTAGGTGAGTCGTTAAGTGTGACCTCTCTGGTAATCCTGTGAAGTGGTTGTGATCTTCTTGGGAACTGATGAAAGAGCATAAAAAACGGGGGATGGGCTGTTGTCTGAGGCCTCCCGTCTCTGCTGAGGGAAGGATTTTCCACTTAAGCTTTGATTCATTTTCTGAATCATTCCTCCTTCCACAGCAGCCATACATCAGTTTACACAAGGCTTCCTAGTCTTTAGACTTCTCTTTCTCAAGATTTCATCAATTCCATCCAACCACTTTCCCTTTCCCCTTGATTTTTCCTTCCAATTTTAATTACTGAATGAAGTTATAGGACTGCCCAACTCAGACAATGTAACTCCGGCAGCATATAAGAAAAACAAACAATAAACAAAAAGAATCATGTAATATTTAAACAAAATAGTCAATGTATAAAAGAATATGGTGAACAAACACAATAGTGAAAGAATCAAAGGGGACCTCCATGCAATTCAACCCAAATGCCTGGGAGGAAAAACCAGGAGTTTTCTAAAGGTGAGCAGAGTTGGGATTTGTAAACTGCTGCAAGTTGTCAGATTCAGCAGTATATCCATTCACTAAATATATACAATATATTTGTTTTGCAGTTGAATCCTAATTAATTTTCTATCTGTAGCCAAACCCCTTCAGTTTATTTCTTTCATACTCATCATTCTCTTTTGAATTCAGGTCACATTCAATCAATATCCTCTCAGGGTTTTTTTGCTCCTCCTCTGTAATGGTACATGTGACTGACCTTGGGAGACAGGGAGAAGAGACACGGCCTCTGTGAGCAGTCAGAGAAAAGGCAATTTAGCCAGCAGCAGGTAAGTAATGATATGATGATAATAACATATATCTTCTGACATACTGTTGTAAGGAGTAGCCTTCTGGGTTCGGTTCCAAGTGGGGAAAAAGACACTGGAAGCATGGGACTGCTTGGAAAGATGGTTTAATGTGGACAGCAGGACCACATGCTCTGAGGTCCTGGGGAAAGGGGGATCACATGCTTAGATGAAGAAGAAAAGGGAGTTGCTGAGAGTCCCTGAGTTTTTTATAACCTCTGTTGGGCCCCACCTCAGAGTTTCCTGTTCCTGTATAAGAAATGCACTCTGATTGGTGGTCAGACTCCCAGGGGGCGGGGGTCTTAGCTAACTCTGTAGGCTTTGTCTGTGTCCCAGGCTAGTTTGAGTGCTGGCTGATGCAATCTTCCCAGGTGGCATGTGGTAAGATGGGCAGAGGGCTAATCCTATCTTTGTTATGTAGAATAGACTGCCCATTGACAAAGGTGGGGGGGGCTGAGTGAGTTTGCTCTCGTCTTAATGGTCCATTGACAAAGGTGGGATCTAAGAGTGAGTCTATTTTCTGCCTAAAAACATGTTTCTCCAGGGATATTCTATATAATATTCTGCCTTTTTAATATTTCCTAGGATATTTCATTTTTCTAGGAGAGGGGTGGGTGCTAACTTCCTACAATACATATGTCCCTTGTATCCATAATTAAATGTACAGCTTCATTTCTCTGCATCAACTCCATTCTCCAAGCTCAAACCACCTTCATTGCATCTTTCCTGTTGTCTTACTTTAGAAACACAAAATATTTAACTACCTTTGTTTGTTTCACCCAGCATCTTCCCTATTACACTACAAATTGCAATCTTCACATCAGATGTGTCTGTATATATTGAACTTCAGTCGCCATCATGGCTTTGGTCAATCAAGACTTTCAATCAAGAAATTTTCAAAATACAATACACTAACACGCACTCAGAATTTGCCAAAAGTTGAACATTTGTACCAAGCTCTTTGCACTAAAGCAGAAAATGACATTGATTGTCAGTGAGCATAATGACAATCATATGTATGTTACATTAGAAGCCCAAGCTCAAATTAGCCTGTCAGAATTTCAACATACCGTGATGCAAACCTGTCAAAATGACACAATTAGCTCAAGAGAATAAAGAAAAGGCTTGTCAAAGTCTTTTGTTTTATTCTTGATCAAGTTCTGTCCTTTGCTCAGTGTCTTTATAAAATTTAAATGTGTTTCACACTTCTAATCAGATCAATGCTTATATTTGTTACCTCATACCCTCACTATCATTGCAGAACTTTTAAATCTATTAATTTCAGGAACAGCAGAGTTCTTGTGTACAGAGGCCTATATTCTGGATTCTCAAGAAGCTGTTTTGCTATGCATGAAATCTTGTCAAAGGGTGAACCCTAGTGTTTACTGGCAAGGTAAACAGTGCAAAGAATATTAGATATTATATTGTTTAACATACAAGGAGCCTTAATGAATGGCTTTGCAAATAGATTATGCCCATAAAAAGAAACCAAGATCCCAGCCATTAATGCATTGTAATAAAAACATCTCTAAGAACTTGGCTCAAGAAGCCTGGTTTTTCTAGTTGTGAAAGAATGAAAAAAGAATTTACTGCCTCTGTCTGATTTTTCAAACGAATGTGAGTTACATTTGTATGTCCACATATTTAGCATACAGACAATCGAAATTTGAAAATCCAGAGCTGGGTGATATCTTGGGGGGGGGGGTTGCGTGTGTTTTTTTAAAGCAACTGAAATAAAACAAAGGACATGAAAGACTACAGAAACTCCTGAACTTTTTCTTAGGCAAGATAGTACCAAACAATAATACAGGTTTTCAAAGTGATGAGTATCAACCCCGAAGGACTGATGGGACTTTGCAAAAGATTGATAAATGGCAGAGGGTCAATATGTGGTTGATAAATGATGGAAGGTTGATTGGGGTCAGTTCATCTTTGGAGTCTCTGTATTGCTTCATGCCAATCCCTAGTTCTGAAGATAAGATGGTTAGTAGCTAGACAGTTATCTAGGATTGGAAGGTCAGCTGCCAGCAAGAGTAGCCTTGACTTGTCTCATAAACTTCTCAGCTTTTCCTTTTTGAAGGTTGCTAACTCCATCCACAGCTTTTTTGAACTTTTTTGTCAATCCATTCACTCTTTCTTCATATATCTATTTTGCAATTCAATTCTCATTCATCTTTGTGGAATGTTCAAATATCTGATTATACTTTTTGTTCCTGATCTATCATTTTTGTTTTCAATGCATATTTTTCTCACCCATTCATTCTGGACTCCTTTTCTTCTTATTTTATCACAAACACATAAGTTACCCATTCCCATTCAACTTATTTTTATGATTCTTTCTGACATACTAATCTTTCACATTATTTGCATTCCTCACAACAGACCTCATGTTACCAACTATTTTTCTACAACCATTTGGAGGTCTTAAAATTTCTTCATTCATTTCCCCATCTTTAGTACCGTATATATTCTATCAAACTATGCAAATTGTTAACATCCTAATTGTTTGGGGGGTGGTGGTATTAGGTGTGAAATACCAAAGCTTGAAGTCAATGATTTTACCTTAAACTTTCCAAAAGAGACATAATTGAGGAACCCACTATAAGATGGGGTACAGATGGGTTGGAGATATTGTCCAGGGAATGAGAAAGGGGAAGAGTTGTAAAGGGAAGGAAGAGTCAA
The DNA here is from genome assembly GCA_003457575.1 of Thermophis baileyi. Lineage (NCBI taxonomy): Eukaryota > Metazoa > Chordata > Lepidosauria > Squamata > Dipsadidae > Thermophis > Thermophis baileyi. The sequence continues at coordinate 316,609 of QLTV01001839.1, forward strand.
TAGCAATAGCAATAGCACTTAGACTTATATACCGCTTTACAGTGCTTTACAGCACTCTCTAAGCGGTTCACAGAGTCAGCATATTGCCCCCAACAATCTGGGTTCTCATTTTACCCACCTCAGAAGGATGGAAGGCTGAGTCAACCTTGAGCCGGTGAGATTTGAACCGCTGAACTGCTGAACAGTCAGCTGAAGTAGCCTGCAGTACTGCACTCTAACCACTGCGCCACCTCGGCTCCTAGGTCAAATACAATCAACATCCTCCTCCTCCTTCTTTCCTTCTTTGGGTCTTCCCCTGGATATATTTGCAAAATGGGCATTTTTATTTAAAGTAGTAGATGTAAACTTCCAGTTATCAACTGACAGCTTTTTCATAGTGGCTTTCAGTCTCTGAAGATGAATTCTATGAAGTCCCTGAGTCTCTACATCATATCCACATTTTTAGGCCAAAGTGAGTATCAAGTTACCTCTATTAGTAGGTCTAATGTAACAGTTATCCTGAAATTGCAGTTTAAGGAAATATTGAGTACAGGTAGTCCTCGACTTACAACAGTTCATTTAAGGACCATTCAAAGTTACAACAACACAGAAAAAAGTGACATGAACGTTTTTCACAGTTACAACTGTTGCAGCAGAGGTGGGTTCCTCCCGGTTCGGACCGGTTTGCCCGAACCGGTAGCAACTCGCTGGTGATGTCACAGAGCCGGTTTGGTCGGTGCCAGTCCGTGGACGCCGCCATCTTTTTGGGGGGATTTTTTTTTTAAAAAAAAAATTGGGGGAATTTTTTTTTCTTCTGCGCATGCACAGAAGCCGAGTTTTTGGCACTGTGCATGCGTCACCATCTTGTTTTCAGCTTTTCTTTTTGGGGGGGATTTTTTTGGATTTTTCGGCACTGTGCATGCACGCACGCACGGCCACGCGGCGCGTGAGGAAGCGAACCGGGAACGAGGTAAGTTAGAACCCACCCCTGCGTTGCAGCATCCCCACGGTCATGTGATCAAAATTCAGACACTCGGCAACTGGTTCATATTTATGACTTGCTGTGTCCCAAGGTCACGTGATCTCCTTTTGCGACCTTCTGACAAGTAAAGTCAATGGGGAATCCAGATTCATTTAACAACAGTGTGACTGACTTAACAAATGCAATGATTCACTAAACAACTGTGGCAAAAAAGTCATAAAATGGGACAAACTCATTTAACAAATGTTTCACTTAACAACATAAATTTTGGGCTCAATTGTGATCATAACTCGAGGACTACCTGTATATGGAGAAACTTCCTCTTTTTTTGCAACTATAACCACACCTAAAAGCATTTCGGTACTCTTTTACAATATACAGGATGATGATTGTACTGAATACAATACTTTACTATTGGAGTAGGATGCTTGTTGAGAATTTTACTGATACTGTGGAAGGACTGCTAAATAAAAACTTCAGGCATGCATACTAAGAAGCTGAAAGAGCACAACTAATCTCCTGAATAGTTAAATATTAATTAGACAAGAATGGAACATAGAAATATTTTAAACAAATGTTCGTAGTAGTATTACTAAATGTTAATTTTTATGTATGCTGAATCATTTTGTAGCCAGTTAAAATAGCTTTTGTGGTCTAGCAAATGCATAATTAATGTATTTTTTCCTTGTCATTGATGTTTAATAATTAAATGGTAGGCCTAACATTTTGACAGCAAAAGAAGAGAAGGCCTTTAGGGGGAAATGTTACGTTATGAAGAATGTTACAGAAATTAATAATTTCCATTAAAGCATTTTTTTTCTTATAATTTGTTTTAATATACCAAGTTGCAGCCTGTTTGGATCATATTAAAGCCTGATTATGGGGTGATGAGGATCTTTTATTACTTCTTACACCAAATACATTCATCTGCATTCCCTAATTGTGTGGACAACCTATATGCCCAGAATAACTAAATACTGACAAATATTCCCTCATTACTCGGTAAAGGAGCAAGGCTGGCAATCACAACCTGATAATTAATATTATAAAAAAGAAAAGAAAAATTCCTATCAGCCAGTCACATGAAGCCAGAGTCAGTCCCCAACAAAGTAAAAGACAGGCAACACAAAACAAAAAACAAAAAGAGTTAAAACAGGTACTTGAGGGTGATGAATAACTATTAGATCAAAGAAGGGACGGTTTTATATTTTGGATGAGCTTCTCACATCCTCTTCTAGAGGGCAGGAAAGAGGAGGAGGAGGATGGGTATCCAAATAAAAGAGGAACCTTGGTGCTTCGTTCTACATTTAGCTGAGAAGTGCCTGTCCATATTTTAGAGCAGCATTTTTCAACCTTGGCAGCCTGAAGATGTATGGACTTCACCTCCCAGAATTCTCCAGCCAGCCTGTGGGCTGGGGATTCTGGGGGTTTATTTATTTATGTATTAAATTTATCCACTCCCCGTCATATGGTACCAGGAGACTCTGGGTGGCTGAAGCCCAGAGCTGAACTCCACAGATCTTCAAGCTACCAAGGTAGATAAACACTATTTAGGAGCAATCTGTTCTAAATGGCCTCCATTTACATCAGATTCCAGAATTCCTGGCTAGCTTATCCAATCAGACTAGGAAAAGATTGCTCTAAAGCAGGGATCCCCAACCTGTGGGCCGCAGCCCACTACTGGGCTGTGGTCTGTTGGCTACCGGGCCGCATGAGTGACTGGCCAGTGTGCATGCGTGTGCACACGCATCCACACCCCCACTCACACTAGTGTCGTGGCGAGCGTCACAGCGAGCATCGTGCGGGTGTTAGCATCACAGAGAGCATTGCACTCAGTCCCGTTTGTGTCGCGCGTGCGTGCTCACAGCCCTGTTCGCATGCACACATGCGCATATAAAGGCGCCTGGCACCTCCCCCCCCCTCCTGGCCAACCCAGAAAGGTTGGGGAACTCTGCTCTAGAGCAGCAAAGGTCTTGGATCCTGCAATCAGAGCTATGCCATGGGTAGTCTGAGTTGAAACTTAAAAAGCAGAAGCTATGAAACAAAGGCAGTATTCAGAACTGAAAAATGAGTAAAAATTGTAAGATGCCCAAGCAAGCAGGACCAAGAAGCAAATCAGAAAACAAGTCAAATTACAGCAGCCCCTTAGAGCTGAAGTAGAACTTGTGTCCATCTTGAAATACTTTAAGTTAAGTTCAAGTAGCAATTGACCGCAGTAATCGCATGTCTCCTCCTGCTTTAAAGTATCATCTAAAGGCTAGGGATACAAATTCACCTACTGCTATGAAATTGAAAGGTTTTGTCTAAGGAAAGTGTTATGTCAAGGGGAAAAGGGAGCCAGACTTTTCTGAACTGTCTCGATCCTACTCTTCTTTATGTTTTGCAAATACAATAGCAATAGCACTTAAACTTATATACCACTTCAAAGTGCTTTACAGCCCTCTCTAAGCGGTTTACAGAGTCAGCATACTGTCCCCAACAATCTGGGTCCTCTATTTTACCCACGTCAGAAGGATGAAAGGCTGAGTCAACCTTGAGCCTGGTGAGATTCGATCTGCCAAACTGCTGGCAACCGGTGATCAGCAGAAGTAGCCTGCAGTACTGCACTCTAACCACTGCGCCACCGCGGCTCAAGACTGATAAATTAGACACAACTGGGGAAATTGTGGCTTTCCAGATGTTGAATGCCAACTTTCCATCAGCCCCAATCTCCTGTTATCAGAGATAATGCTAACTACAGCCATTAACATTTGGCTTAAGCACTTTCAGATTGAACATTGTTATGATTTGAAGTGTTTATGTGTGATGCCTTTTTAGTTATCAAATTGCTATTAATACTTGCAATATACAAGCAGCCCTTGACTTATGACCACGATGGGGATCAGAATTTCTGTTGCAGTTGTTAAATATGTCCCACTTGATTTTGCAATATTTTTTTTGCCCCAGTTGTTAAGCGAATCACTGCAGCTAGTAAGCGAATCACATGGTTGTGAAGCCAATCCAGCTTCTCACATTGACGTTGCTTGCCGGAAACCAACTGGGAGGGTTGTCTATGGTGATCCAATGACCCCAGGACACTGCAACAGTCATAAATACATGCCGATTGCCAAGTGCATGAATTTTGATCACGCGACTGCAGGGGTGTTGCAACGGTCATAACTGTGAGGAGTGGTCGCAAGTCACTTTTTCCAGTGCCGTTGTAACTTTGAATGGATTGCTAAACAAATGATTGTAAGTTAAGGACCCCTGATAAAAAATCATTGTGGTTAGCCACCCGTCGAACTACTGACACCGAGTATCCTCCTCCGTTTCTCGAAATTACATCTCAGTTGCAGAAAAAAAAAATACCAACAGTCCATTGTGTCAAACATGAAGTGCTGGAGAATCAGATTCTAGCTGAGTGCATTTGGCTTCACTTCATTTCTACCAAACTTTGCACTGTGTGGTCTGAAAAGATTAGAATAAACATAAGAAAGGAAATTCATCACACTTTTTTTTCATTGATGACATTTTCTTTAAAAGTATGACTGGTAAAAGCTGATATAAAGGAACAAAAATGTTAATTACTTTTTTTGGGGGGGGGGGGTAGAATGAAACTGCATCAGCATGTATTTGACTCAAAAGAGAGCCTCTTGATAGGAAACCTGCAGGACAAGGCATTTGTCCGAGATAATTTGCTATTTTGCTAGCTTAAATTTTTCCAAATTAGTGCTCTCTTGGTATTCCTAAAATTCTTAATGATTTGGCTAATTAGGAATCATCTCTGGGAGCAGGGCCTTTGGGTCTGGAGCACAGTGGAGCCAAATTGAAATGATCAGATGGAATACTTGTAATTCAAGGCAGTAAAATTAATCAACTAAGATTAGTTCATTATGATTTCTCAGTAGGCTCCTGTTTACTGGGCCTTTACCTTCAGTGAACAAAAATATGATGAAGGAAAGCAAAACCCATTGATATAGAATATAGTGAGAAGAAAGGGGGGCAGTCAAATGAACCTTATACAGGTAGTCCTCGACTTACAACAGCTCACTTAGTGACAGTTCGAAGTTACAACATCACTGAAAAAAGTGACTTATGACCATTTTTCACAGTTACCACCATTACAGCATCCCCATGGTCTTGGGATCAAAATTCAGATGCTTGAAAGTTGCAGTGTCCAGGGATCATGTGATCACCTTTTGCTAGCTTCTGACAAGCAAAGTCAATGGAGAACGCAGATTCACTTAACAACTATGTGACTGATTTAACAAGTGCAGTGGTTCACTTAAGAACTGTGGCAAGAAAGTTCGCAAAATGGGGCAAAACTCACTTAACAAATGTCTCCCTTAGCAACCGAAATTTTGGGCTCAATTGTGGTCGTAAGTCGAGGACTACCTGTACTCCAAGGCAAACCTGGGCACTTTATGGCCAGTGGATCACATCCTGCCTGCAGGCTGTCCCTGTCCAGCCTGTGACATTAGTGGTGTTAGAGTTGGGAGGGGTGGGTTGTAAGTAGCATTGAGGCACCCAGCATCAGCATCAGGATGAGATGGCGTGACACTTCCCATCAGACCCAGTTTTTCATATGGCCCCTTGGGAGAATAAATTGCCCATCGCTGTTTTAGGGCCTCTCAATGTCTCCGCTGAAGCCTAGATCTTCTAGATAGCAATAGCACTTAGACTTATATACCGCTTCACAGTGCTTTTACAGCCCTCTCTAAGCAGTTTACAGTCAGCCTATTTCCCCCGACAATCTGGGTCCTCATTTTACCGACCTTGGAAGGATGGAAGGGCTGAGTCAACCTTGAGCCTGGTGAGACTTGATCTGCCAAATTGCAGGCAGTCGGCAGTCAGCAGAAGTAGCCTGAAGTACTGCACTTTAACCACTGCGCCATCGTGGCTCTAGATTGTCTATGATTGCTTGTAATTCATCCATTATTTACTTTGCATTTGGATCTGAGATTTTTCTATTCCTTACCAGACGTTGGAGTCCCACCTCAAAGTCCTTCACCCTCAGCCTCAAATACAGGCATATTATTTTTTTTTTTCAGAAAGAAAGTACTGTGGGTTTTGAATTCCTTCCTCCCACAAAGCAACCCAAGAGACATAAATGCTTATATAAAAGTGTGGTATACTCCCTGTTCTGAATACCTTGCAATGCAATAAAACTCTGCTGATTACATTTCTGGTTGAATAAAATCAGACTTTGATCCATTTTCAGATTATTATTATTTTTGAAGGTGTAGCTCAGTTTAATAGCGCATTTGAGTTGATAACTGCAAAGAAGGAAGACATTCTTAAAGACCAAGCTATGACATATCTTCTAATTACGTTTGAAGTGGGATGAGAAAACACTTTTCCATAAAACATCAATACATAGAGACATCTGGTAAAGCCCCTTGTGAACTAATCCATTTTAGGAAGTAGGAACAGATTCTATAATTGAATATTGCATGTGTAACAATAAAATTTCAATGGGAATGGAAAACAAGGAAAATAGCACATTGAGATGTAGATTTTGCTCACTGTTCTGTATGATGAGCCACCTTTTCATAGAGTACACTGAAATATGCAAAATAAAATGCCAGAATTGTAAATTGATATCTATCCTGTTTAGATACTCTTTACAAACTTTCTTCTCTCCTTTTTCTCTTCTTCTTTTTTCTTCTTTTCCTTGCTTTTCATATTTTATCATGACTTAGCTCACACTGCCATCTAGGGGTTTTAGAAACAAAAAAAAATCCCCATCTAAAAACAGCATAGCAAGAGCTGTTGTAACATATGAATAGGATGAAATGCATTTGAAATGCATTTGTTACACATGGTGGATCACAGACACTAGAAGAGTTTCAAAATTGACAAGATACCTATTGAAACAAGGGAATGTGCCAAATCTTTTATGAAAGAAGGACCCTGGAGGAATTTTGCCATTGCTATGGTTTTTGATCTTTTCTGCTGTAGATGGAATGGCTGTGCAAATCTTTCAAAAGTAGTGCTCTTCAACATTTAGAAACATATAGTATAGAATAGAATATTCTTTATTGGCCAAGTGTGATTAGACACACAAGAAATTTGTCTCCGGTGCATAAGCTCTCCATGTACATACAAACAACAAGTGATAAATCATGACCATAATCATAAAATACAATCACCATAAATCATAAGATACAATCAACAAATGATAGTCATAAGATACCAATAGGAGTAGGTAATAGGAAAGATGAGAAGGATAATATGAAACACTTCGCTTTTTCTAAAGTCATGCAGCAATTTCCAGATGCCTCTATATACATGTTCATGCACAATCACTTCATTGGAAAAAAAAAATCTTAAACGTTGGAGAGAGGTAGTCTTTTTATTAAAAAAAATTCTTTATTAGACCAGTATGGCATTTGTCAGCCAACTGTTGTTGTTTTTGTTGTTGTAGCTATCTGTCCTGAATGGTATTTCAGAAACTGAAATTGAGAAAGGATCACTGATCACTGACACTGTAGCAATGAACAGACCTATGGAATTCTGATCCAATTGCAAAGAACAATAACCTTAAAATGGATTGCTGCAAGAATCTATGTTGACTTTCTGTCTTTCAGCTATTAGCAGTGCTCAAACAGGATTACGCTACCAAAAAATGTATTGCTTCAAGAAATCCATATAGAATCTCCTCTCTTCGGTTAGGGAACAATCAACTGAGAAAGAAGAACAGCACAAGTAGGTGGCAATCAAAGTTCACAAAATGTTTTCTGTGGACAAGATGACTCAGTGAGATGTACTTTGAAGTCTGAGACCAACTGGGGGGAAAAGGTGATAATAAAAGAATGGAACATCTGTCTTTGTACCTAGTGGTCTTCTTCATCTGAAAAAACAATCAAAGTGGTCTTCTTCGTCTGAAAAAACAATCAAAGCTACAAAATATAACTTTCTCTATACAGCCCTTATCTAACCATGAACAATATGACATTTATGAAATAAAAAGTTAATTTTACAATTGTGATCATTGTTTGGTAGGATTTCTCAGAAAACTCTGTTGTAATCAAACATTTTGCTACAGACAAAATATTTTAACAGGAGAGAGAAAACGAGTACAAACCAAATCCAAACTGTACCTTATACTATATATTTGAAAACTTATCAGCTTCTATTAGCTTTGCCATGTATTGCCAGCAACCATTCTTTATTAACTGACAGTAATTTTACACGTTGCTTTAATAGTATATTCTTACATTATTTGTTTCATTTTCATTCTCACATTTTATTCATAAAACAAGAGTTTAAGCACCAAATTAGATTTATGGTTTGGGAAGTGAAAAGAAAATAGGAATAAGAGGAAACAGGAAAAGAAAATAGGCATAATTTGGGTTTTGCTTTGTTTTTTTACTCTAGAGCAGGGGTCTCCAACCTTAGCAACTTTAAGACTTGTGGACTTCAACTCCCAGAATTCCTCAGCCAGCAAAGCTAGTTCAGCACAGTGGTGAAATCTAAAAATTTTCCCTCCTGGTTCTGTGGGCATGGCTTGGTGGGCGTGGCTTGGTGGTCATGTGACTGGGTGGGCGTGGCTTGGTGGTCATGGTCATGTGACCGGGTGAGCTCAAAAACCAATTTTCATACTTCACACACAAACAACACAAAAGCCACACAACTGACTCACACACAATGCTAAAGCACACAAAATGGCCCCTGCAACAACAAGCAGGAACCTCACAGAGCCACAAAGAGCTCAAAAAACAACTTTCACATTTTGTACAAAAATAACACAAAAGCTACTCAACTGACTCCTACACAACTGACTCACACACAATGCAGAAGCAGCTGGACTTCACACAAAATGGCCCCTGCAATAAGCAGGAACCTCACAAAGTCAAAGTTCGGTTGAATAAGTAGTTTTAAAAAAATGCTTTAAAAAATTTTTTTTAAAAAAAGGTTCCACATCCCCCCTCTCAGCTGATTGTCAAACAGCTGAGAGTCTGGACTTTTTTTTACTTTTTTAAGCATTTTTTTACTACCAGTTCCAGCGAATAGGTAGTAAAAAATGCTTTTAAAAAAGTAAAAAAAAAGGTTCATCAGCTGTGACAATCAGCTGTGCCACCCGATCCTCGGAACCTTTTTTTTTTTTAACTTTTTAAAAGCATTTTTACTACCGCTTCTGTGAACCGGAAGCATTTGTTACTGCCAGTTCAGGCGAACCGGGCCGAACTGGTAGCATTTCACCCCTGGTTCAGCGGCCCTCAACTTTTTGGCACCAGTGACCAGCTCCGTGGAGAGAGGTTTTTCCACAGACCGGAGGGGGCATGGTTTTACATGCTGCCTGCATCCCATGGATGGGGCTTCGTTTGTTTGCGTGGACCAGTTGCTGGCATGCCGCAGACCAGTGCCGGTCCACGGACTGGGGGTTGGGGACTCTTTCACTAGTGTTCCCTCAAGTCCACCTTTACCATGATACAGCAGTGTGGATAAAACATTAGAATGAAAGGCTGCACATTTCCATTTTTTTTCCCCTCAGATACCCACTAACTTTGCCTCTTGCTCTGATTCATCTTCCAGAGAGAACCTCATCTGCCATCCTGCCCTTAACACAGACTGTGTGACAGACAGGCTTCCATAAACTGTGTTGCTCTTCTGACGAAAGGGAGATGAAACTGGGGGAAATAAAATTTCCGTAATTCAACTTCTGAGCCTTGCAGCATACAGCTCTGTAGCTAAACATGTCAGCATTTCTTTCCTCCGTTGAGAGAAAAACCAATTATTTATTTATTTATTTATTTATTTATTTATTTATTTATTTATTTATTTATTAAATTTGTATGCCGCCCAACTCCCAATTATGAAAGAGATATACAACATCACACACACACACACACACACACACACACACACACACACACACACACACACAGGATAAACTCAATATATATATACACATACCAGGGGTAAAATGCACTTACCTTTCCTACTGGCTCGCTAATGTGCACGTGCCGCGCAGTCATCTGCACATGCGCTCACTTCACTCGTGCGCATGTCATCTGCGCATGCACAAAAGCCTGCGCATGCGCAGAGGGTCAAAACCAGAAAGTGATGACGTCCCGGTTGGGGGGGGGCGCAGCCTTCCGCGCCGGCGCTACCGGCTCACTGAACTACCCGCCGCCGGTGCTACCAGCACACACAAGCTGGATAGAGCCTGCTGCATGTCACCCCTGACACATACACATACACACCTATATATATGAATCTTCATTTACACCAAACACATAGCATTCCAGGCATTTTACGAGATGGTTCTGGCTTGCTATAATCAATGAGATAGATTTTCAGCTCCTAAGTTAATATGAAGAATTTAAAAATGGGAAAACAGTTTGAAGTTACACAGAATGTATCACTAGTAAGAAGAATGAGGGTCAATAAGGCTACAAACACAGACAGACAAACTAAATTAAACTTTAACGCAAGGTCTAAGCAGAGAAGTTACCTATTCCTTGGAGATAGTTGGAATCCTGAAGCAAAATCTTCTGCTTCTTTGTCCCTGGATCTCCCACAGCCTTGGGAGACAATTCCAACTATTTGTAAGGTTGTTGGAGAGATAGTATACAATAACATATTGTTTCATTCTTCTGAGTTCTGCACTGGTCTTCAAAGAGTTTGAATCTATGATAAACAAGGGTCAGCTAAACCAAGGTTGTGCTTGATTCCTGTGCGTGTGCTTCTTCCACAGATTGAATTGCAAGTAGAAATGTTGGTAAGTGCAATTGCTTATAGCCAAGATGCCACCTTGCCAGTGCACCCATAGAGTAGATAAACATTGGTTAGTACAGAGCACTGGTGGGGAGTAATGTTAATTTTAAAGTGTTTTCAACTGTGAAATGAAGAGTTCAGACAGTCATAGTACAGTCTGAGTTCTTCCTTGTGATATCTCATGTTTATCCTATTGGCACCTACTTTGCTATCGTTGTATCAGAGCCTCCAAGTAATCAAGAAATTCCTTGTGATTGTACTTCATTCTGTAGAATTATGTGATTGATTAATCCTCGCTTGCAGCCGCCAAACTGAGTTTTGCAGAAGGAATCAGTAAGTCACTTCCCCTGAATAAACTGAATTACATTCCATGTATATGAAATGCTTTTTGCAACAAAGTCATAAAGTAGAAATCCTTTCAGTCTATTTAACAACAGAACTATAATGATACTAGAAGTCAAAATGTTTCATGAGTAAACATATGGAAATAATCACCAGCAGAGAACTGATTACTAAAGAAGCAGCTAATCTGAAATAAACTGTAAATTGCTTGTCTCGTATCTCTTTTCTCTATGATTTCTTGGAAGACCTGTCATTTCCAGTACTTCTCACTAATTCCCCACCCACCCACTATTCATGGAAAATCTATCAGTACTGTTCAAATCATAGCCAACTTAGCATATCAGAGTTATAATCTGCATATTCAGTACCATGAGCTATAACTAGATTGTAACACAGAAAATTAATCTCTATATTTTTATTGTCCATAAATCAAAGAGTTGTCACTGAGAAAACTTCAACCTTATTTAAAGGACAGCCCTACAAGCAAAAAAACAAAAACAAAAAAACCCACCCCAGAAACAAAAAGATAACATTAACAATGCACAAGATCAAATTTAGTAATGGTTATCGGCTTCCCCATATTTCATACCATTGTTTTTTTCATTAGGTTACATGTGGACACAAATAACTCGTTGCTGCTGCAATCTTTGGAGTTACTAACTCAAATTAAATTGGAGCAAAAGGTTCTGAAGGACAGAAGTTGCTTTTGAAGCGAACCAACAATGGGGAATTTCCTTTAGTAAGAGGGACATTTTTTTTAAAAGAAGAAAGTATATAGCCTTCGAGGGCCTCTATGGCTGGTGCTATCAGAACATAATTGAAATAAGCAGAGCCCAATTTTTCATCTTTTGGTGAAGGGGACTGGGTAGATTTAATGGGCTTTTACTCCTCCATGGGAAAAGCAGGCTGATTGGGATAGAATTGAAGGCTCTTTTGGGAACAGACTGAAACCCATAACCTCCTCAAATCACTACAGTTTTGGCCATGCTCATTCTGGAAAAGTGGAGGGCCTCTAAGGATTGCAAAAGTAAAATGGAACATATATGGCTACAGGCCCTACCAGTGAACTAAGGAACTTTGTTTTTCTTTCAATACCCTTTTCCCAATAATACCAGCAGCATTATTAATCCAATGGTTCTCTGCAGCTGTTGAAAGTTTAAGTGCATAGTATATAATTGTATGCTAATTCCAATTATATATTCTATATATACATTTCCATAAATCAAGATTGCTCATAATAAATCTAACGAACACTAACCCACACAAATGCAATTGAATAGATCATTAGAAACATCTACTGCAAGAATATGTACCACATTATGAGACGTTAATTACACAGTCAACAGACAGGTGAAAAGCATTAAGGACAGCAAAGGAGGAGGAGGAGGAGGAGGAGGAGGAGGAGGAGGAGGAGGAGGAATTCTTAACACTGAATATTGCATTTTCTTTCTTATTGCCTCCATTGAAAAATGTTGAAAAGTCTCAGTAAAGTTCATAGTTTTGGTCTGTCAATCATGTTACTTCTTAAAGAGAAATATTTACACTTTTCAAGTATTTATATCAATGGCGAACATACATGAGCAATCATTAAACCAAATAGGATGGTAGAATCGCAGTCAGAACCATAACTACCAATCTACCATAACTATTTCTAGGGTAGAATGCAACAAAAATTCTACAGTGGCCTTCTTCATTTAGTGCCCTCTTGGTAGGTAGAGATCTCAAATTTCAATCTGCTGGTCATCTTCCTACTTGCTCTTTGTTTTATGCGAATAGCATGGTTTAATGTAGTTCTCACACCATCCATTTTTCCATAGGACCATTTGTGTCTTACAAATTCAATCAAACATGTAAGGATGTCTGAGAAGCTAATCCAAATGTGCTTTGATCGATATCTTCTCCAGGAGATTTCAAGAAGTCTCTCACTAACTCCCACAAATACCTACAAATAAGAGCAATACAGTAAGGAAAAGGCATACTTATAACTAATGCTTATTATTGGAAGTATTTGACAGTTATCTTCCCCAATTTGTTCCTCTTCTGATGTGTTATATTGCCTGTGTTATCATTCCAAGCAATATGGCTACATCAGGAAAGAATCGGTCTGGCATAGTTAGCGATTCCATTATTCCCCTTTCTTTATATCCATATATCTGAAAAATGCCACCCACTGCCTTTTCTCTTGAAAATGATTTAAGGCTAATTAAGTCATGACAGATATTCTAATGAAGATGGCATATTACAGAAATAATACTTGTTTTGATGGTTTGCCAGTATTTTTATTTACTGCAGATTCCTGTTGACAAGGCCACAAAGACCTTTATTTCTTAGTAGACATCTTCCTGCAGTGAAATCTATTCTAAACTGTTCAAGGTACAGAAGATACAGGTTTTTAGTAATAGTCTGTGTATGTGGATTCTGTACAAGCCTTGGCCCTTTCCTTAGCTGTCACTACTTTTTCTTAAATCCAAATTAAGCTTGGTAGTCTTAAATTTGGAAAAAGTGGGGTTGACAGGCAGCAAATTGGGAAGGGGGAATCAACACATGGGAAAAATATAGAAAAATGTTTGTTTCATTGTGAATACATTCACTCTCTTTACCTTGCTTTTCCCCATGTGGACTTTGCCATTTACACTGTTATAATATTTCATTATTTTATTCGACTGTATTTCATTTTTATGCCGATTTCTCACTCACCATTTGGAACAATCTTGAATAACAGAATACCAGAGTTGGAAGGGACCATGTAGGTCATCTAATCCAACCCCCTGCTCAAGCAGGAGACCCTACACCATTTCTGCAAATGGCAGTCCAATCTCTTCTTGAAAGCCTCCAGTGATGAAGCACCCACAACTTCTGAAGGCAAGCTGTTCCATTGGTTGACTGTTCTCGCTGTCAGAAAAATTGTCCTTATTTCTAGGTTGAATCTCTCCTTAATCAGTTTCCATCCATTGTTCCTTGTCTGGCCTTCAGGTGCTTTGGAAAATAGGTTGTCCCCCTCTTCTCTGTGGCAGCTCCTCAAATATTGAACACTGCTATCATGTCACCCCTAGTCCTTCTCTTCACTAGACTACCCAGGCCCAGTT
>QLTV01001839.1:357275-367577 GCA_003457575.1 Thermophis baileyi
TAACAAAAAACTTCAAGTTTGGTTATAAAAAAGGTCGGACTATGACGAAACCGTAAATGTTCTCTCTCTCTTTCCCTATGATAAACAAGTAATTTATATGTAAGTATAATGGAAGAAATAGATGTGGAAAATATATTGAGATTCAATTCTTTAAAGATAGATTTAGATAAATATTAACGAATGTTAAAATAAAAATAAGAAATATTGTAATTTGTAAATAATTAGGAAATACTTTGAAAAAGCTGTAAAAGTGGTTAGTAATTATTGTGTTTGTTTTTGTTTTGTGTATTTTTTGTATGTTTGTTTTGTATGTTGTTTTTAATGAAAAACCTAATAAAGATTATTTTATTAAAGAGAGAGAGAGAGAGAGAGAGAGAGAGAGAGAGAGAGAGAGAGAGAGAGAGAAGAATATCATCAGTGTTCAACAACTAAATGACAATTATTACAGTATTGAGAGGTGGGGAGGTTGCTTTGTGTCAGAGTATAGAAATAAGGTTAAAAATAAGTCACATGCCTCATCAAGCTTTGACGCAATATAGCTTACTTACTTGTAGCTTATTTTATTTCCAAAATAAAACAGTATGATTTAAAAGAGTCATTTCCAGAATCTAGGAAACCTCACTCCACAGTTATTATGAATTCAAGCAGTTAGAGATAGAACAGCTTCATCTACTAGAAATATTATGTCTGCTTTGAAAACATTAAATACTTTATAAGCATTTACCTCACCTCCAAATGAGCAAGCTGAAAAGACAGCTTTGGAACAATCTGAGGCAGAATTTATCTTCTGAATCTCTGTGTTGGGACATGTTTGATATACTGTATAACTATACGTACTGCTATGACAGTCTCAAGGAATTTTTTGTTTGGATTATTGCTTTTGCCATTATAAGTAGCAGAAATCGTCATTGCTCTAGGCAGCTAGTTAAAATCTCAAAAATAAAGCAAAACAAAGCAATGTGAAGACAGATGGGGCAACTCCATCATGAATGGGAACGATAAGAGCCTTAACACAACCATCATATCAAATTATTTCTTTATTAATGTTTAGAAAACGGTAAATATGAAAACACGTTAATATCTTATTTAATTTCTCTGTCTTATATAAATTCCAGAGCTGCAGCAAAAATCTGAATTTGGTTTTCAACCATTACAATTCACTTCAAAACAACAAATTCAATTCTTGCTAACAGTTTCAGTTTCAAGGCAACAGTACAATCAGAGTTCTGTTTTGTAGCTTCAGCTTTCATGCATTGATCCTACTGGTCCTGAAAAATACTTACCCATTCCCTCCCCTCAAGATAATCTACAAAACTACATAAATTAACACTGAGATTCATTTAAACTGAGCCCTAACTTACATTTCACAAGCTCCATAAAGTCTCTGGCATATCTGCTGTTAGCTTGGTATGTAGGCAAGGAAACCAGTCAAACATTCCGAGCTCTGCTTTGTGGCTGTTAAGCAACAGCGCAGGACAGAAACATCTGATTAAAAAAGAAAGCTTTCCTAAATATCATGTTTCTGCATGGTAACTTTTCTTCACGGAGACATTGCATTTGAAAAATGCAACTTATTTTCTTGACTGCTCATCTGACTGAAACGAATTACATCACTCAAAATGTGATGATGTGTGCATCAGGCAAGGTGAATGACGTAAGGAACCAGCTGTAGAAATGATTTAAAAAGCAACGATAAAATCGAAGCCTGTAGAAACCCCCAAGTTATCTACTACATCACTTGGTTAGCAAAAAGTAACCAACAAAGCATTTGTGAGACATCAGAAATACTTGTTGCTATTATTGATCCAGAGTACAATTTTCTATTTTGGCAAAAATGGATGAATATGAGTTCTCCTTTGACAGTACCTGATCCCAAGAAAATGTAGCAAAATATAAAACTTGTGTAGGCATATTCAGCACATAATTACTTCACACATATTATCATAAATGGAGAGAATTATATTGCATACACATTTTAGTACCCTTTCCCAAGCTGTATAGTGTGTAAGCTCAACTTCCAGAATTACCCAATCAACTAGTGTGCATCTGCACTTGGGTGTGAAAACCTTACAAATGTGCAGTTTAATGTATGTTTTATACATTCTGTGAAAGTATATCTGATAGAAAGTTTATAACACTTGTATTCACACATCTTCATATATTTAGAGTTTGTCAGGTTACTATAGTGTTATTTTCATGTAACATTTTGAAAACCTTGGTTGGTGATAACACCTTGGCTGATCTTGTAAGCTAAACAGACTCAGTCTGAGTAAGTATTTGCATGGAGGACTATCTGGAAATTAAAAATACTAGGATTTAAAAAAAAAAACCAATCTCAAAGCAAAGCATTAGCAAGCCATTTCTGTACTTCTTATGATAAAACTTCATGGATTCAGTGAATGAATAATATTTGGAAGCGGTGGGTTAAAGGTTTAATGCAATGAGGCCATCCAGGGGAGAGGATGTTAAACCATTGTCTGATATGCCATGTTATTTCCCACGAATGAAGGCAAATATATATGTCCCAGGATAATGTTGCAGGATCCAATCTGGGTCGGTCATTGGGATCCGAGTTTTTGTCTTTCAAGCTTTCAGACTCGGCTAGCCTAGAGAGAAGTTCCCTGAAAATGGGCTCCAGCACAAGTCCAAAAGCTCGAAAGGGAAAACTCTGGTCCCGGTGACCGACCCAGATTGGATCCTGCATGTTATTTAACTTTGTCAGAACAGGAAGCCATTCCATTGATGACTATAGGATGCAGATTCCCAGAAACCTCTGGGAAAACTACAGAGACTACAGCAGAGGCCTAACTGAAAATAAGAAGCTAGTGGCAGAGGGAGATAGAGGGACTATTAACTGAAAGACACAAAACAGAGCCAAGGTAAAAGGAGGTCTTAAAAATCTCCAAACCATTGGCAGAATCTACTCCAGGGAAATTCTGTTGGAGCAGCTGAGATGAGAAAGGTAGCTGACCAAAATGTCTAGCATTCTGTGTGTTTGTTTACTACTTTGTTTTTCTTTTCCTCCTGCCCTAAACTCATAAGGCATAATAGATGAAGACTAGCTTGGTAGCCACAATATTAGCTAAACTCTGATCTTACTCAAATAAAGTCATATGCTTTTCCTATTGGCCACATTTACCTGCTTCCCAAAGCTGTTCTTTTTTGCCCTGTATGTAGATCAACACACATGTAGATTATATGTGAACATATTTGAGAGTCCAAAATTTTCTCCCTTGCCCTCCCTGCAGAGGCCTATGCTTGCGTTAAGCACCAGAAACAATAAATAACAATAAGGAAAACTATGAAAATGTTTTCTTTAAAAAAAAATCTGTATTCCATAATATTCACAACATTTGTGTTTTATCTATATTTATATATAGATAAGTATTGAATTAAAATTATGAACAGCTCTAAATATTTTATATATCATACATATATTTATAATTACATATCCACAGAAGATACCTTGCTCCACTACAGCCAGCTGTTAAAGCAGAAATAAATTCCATCATTGGCTCCCCAGATATGCATATATTCTGACTGTTGGGTTTTTTTTCCTTTCTTTTTTTGCAAATGTATTTACAGTTTACTTAGATCATAATAAATGGTGGTATGCTCTATTATATAAACATAATAAAGATTTGGGTTTGTTTAAAATACAAAGACTGCAAATGAATACATGAAAAAATACCTACCAGGTACATTATTTATAATTTATAAATGCAAAGTTAAGACCTCTTAAAATTATTGCACTTGAGTATTTCTTTTTACAGATTTCTCAGCAATCATTCATATATGTACACTTACATCAACACACACATACACACATACCACTCTTCCCCAACTCCTTGGATATAGTGGATATTGTTGCCTTGAAGTTATATGTTCCCTGTATAACTTGGGTATACATGGATCAAATTTACCACAGACTAATTATGAATGCTTTGAGTGCATGCATTGAGTATACCCTCATATTATAACTGAGCACAGTTTTTGGTCAGCAAGCATAACATTTAGAAGAAAATTATTGTGATGTGTTTTTGTTAGACTATCAAATTATAATGCAAAATTCTAAATAACAGTTAAAGGAATTTATGTTCTCTGAACAAATGCAATCATCTTATACATGTGTCACAATGTGAGAATTACATCATAATTTCAAATTTCTGCAGAATGATGGAAACTGCATGATTTTTTGCAGGCCTGCTGCATTTTTTTCAAAAGAAAATGTCATACCTATTATTTATAATTTTAGTGCTGGCTGAACAAACAATTCGTACATGCTAATACTACCCAGAAAAGAGAAATGTTTCTGGTTATCTATGTAGAATCATTGTTCCCCTGAGCTCCACACCAGATGCCGTGTGCCAACTGATTTATATATTTTACGTCCCTTATTTAAAAATTATAGTAGTGTACTCTTCTAGCAGTTCTACAGAGTACAAACTAGACAATAATTACAGTGGAATATTGCTGCCCACTTAAAAGTTTTAACATACCTGTGCAATTTCCAGCAAGCAAAATATTTGACATATTATGTATATTATGTTTTATAAAGGTACCACAGTCAAAAGCATTTCTGTAATCTGCTTTAAGTTGCTTTACCCCTAATAAGGTAAATATGCGCAACAGTGAAATAAATGCCCAATATGGACATGTTATTTAGAGCTTTATCACATTTTACTCAACTCCTGGGAATCCATTTAAAATGAAATATTGTATGATTGCACTAATCTTGGTGTTCATTTCTAACAATGACCAAACAGTGGGAAAGTGTGTAGGTTAGACACCTTCTCCCAAACTGTGTATAGGATCTTAAGGACAAATAATTCATGAATAGTTTCTTAGAAAACTCTTCTCATTTTGTAAAAGAAATATAAAAATAGAAGTCAACAGTTTTTCTCTATATTCTTACTGAGAGTATCAAATTATAAGGAGATCTGATCCAGAGAATGTAGGGGGGGAAAAGAAGTTTCTTTACCAGGGAAATTGTGATGGTATTTTAAAAAAGATTTAAGATTTTCTTTTCTCACATCTGTTACAGCTTGGTGCAAGATTCTACAGCAGAAAATAATTTATTTTGTTGTTCAACACCAACATTAATATTTGTAATTTACATGGTTTTTATATTACCTCTACAAATCATAACCAGCATATAGAACTCATTACCTGAAAAGATCCAGGTAATTTAATAAATAAAGATGCAGAAGTATCCTAAGTTGTAGTTTGAACTGAGAAAATGACTTGGGACAGCAAACATATTTTCATACAACAAAGTCCCAATTAAAAAAATTATACCTAAGGGTATACTTCACTAGATATGCAATACATTCCTGGCAGTATTTTATCTTTGACATACTTTCATATTTCATTGATGAAGCAGACTATGGGCTGGAGCAATAAACAAATATTAAAGATAATTGAAGCTAAAATCCTATGACCCTAGGAACTGACCCTGGGATGACAGCATTGATGGTTAAGTGTAGAAAATATCCAAAGGGGGTTAACAGGTGCTGAAGAGAACCAATATAGTAAATTAAAGTTAGTTCACATTCTGAAAAACAAATATTTGTAGGGGAGCCTGCTGATTACTTGATGGCAATCTGATGTCTGGCCAGCCTTTTTCATGATAGTTACAATATACTGCAATCACGTGTGCAATGACTGGGAATAGGGACTATACATGCTACATAACCTGTAGGATATGTAGAGGGTGGTAGGCTGAATTGACCAGACCAATCTATCATATGACAAGCCAACATCCCCTAGTTAAAACTTTTCCTTAGTGCTTTTCTAATACTCTGCTAGCTAGTTCTTATGTTGTGTTATCCAACAAACACACATATTGTGTATGTGCATTATGTATTCATACACATTCAGATGAACCAAATGCATTCATATTTTGTGTATGCTTGCGTTAATACTTCCTTGGTTGTGCCACACAGTAATATCTGCACAATGATGAAAGTGAGCAAGCTTAATACCATGAAGTTTAGGCAAGAGAAAGCTTTTCTTTTTCAAGCACCTACACCTTTCAAAATACCTGTTAGGGCACAAAACTAAAATCTACAAATTAGACATATGCTAAAAGCCCTAGTGTTTTTGTGCAATTATATTTCTAACCAAATTGTGCACATTTATAAATAACAATATACCAAGAGTGGAAATAACCATTCCCAACCCCCCATGCTACTAATCTCTTACTCTCATTATTCATCATCATGAGCAACCTTAGCCAGGGCAGCTGGGAGCTATTGTTCAACAAGATCTGGAAGGGTATAGGTTTCCCATCTCTATTATATGTGCTCAGTTGTAACCCAGATTCTTTGGATCCTCACCAATAAAATAATCAATTAAAATGACATTGAACTGGCACAGTATAACTTGTATAATATCGTTCATAATTAATCAGCTAAAAATACAATTATATTCCAGAGAGGTAGCCATGGTAATCTTATGCATGAAAAGCAGAAAAGGAACAAGGAGTTATTTGTCCACAATCCATTTTAGGATCCATATCTCAGTTTATAAAATCAACTATTTGTTTTCCAATATTTTCTTCATTTGACTCTTTCAGCATTTGATAGTTATGTTCCGACCATTGTCGCATGGCGCATGAAAGCTTATGGATCCAGCACATCTGCATTTTGAGCATAATGTTGGGATGGGGCATACAATGGGGATGTGTAAGTATTGTATGTAAGGTTTTGCCGAGAAGGCCTATATGATAGACCCATTTAAATGCTATATCAAGTATATGAATGAAGCCTACTTCAGCAGGAAGACTCTCCTACCAAGATAGAGAGAAACAAAGAGAGGCAGAGAAAGAGAGAGAGAGATTTCCATTCAAGTCAATAGAGGTGTTCACACTGAGGTCAGTGGTGCTAGGATTAAACCTCATGGCTTATTGATACATTGTCTAAAACTAGATTAAGATTAACATAGTTGCAAATATAGTTCTGCAAAGAGGTATAGACGTTAGGACTGTACATACTTCAAAACTAATTTGGAAGAAGCTTTTTGGGACCTCATAGGAGCACAGTTCCTCTCTGCTATCCATTAAAATAACTTTTTTTCAGGGTTTTGTGTGAGCCTGGGAGAAAAAAAGACATTGCCCCTTTAAGGAACCAATTTCTTAAACTTAATACAGCCACAACTTGATTCAAGTTCACAAGGAAGCCTGAAAAAGGACTATTCTAATTAGTATCAGAGGTGCTGTTGCTCATCTAAGGTTTATAACACTTCTTTCAATTTCTTTCAAATTTTCAAAGTGTGTACAGCCTAACATATATGGAAATATATCACATAATGAAATTGGGGCCAATATCAATACAGACTTCATTCACAGTATGTAAGAGCAATGGTTTAACATATCAGCTTTCTTGTTCCACAGGCAACAGGTTACAAGACTAGACAATTTGTTTTAAAGGTTTTTGGGTAAATGGAGATTCAAAGTGAAAGGTGGAACAGAGCCTACCTGGTGCTAATGAGCAACACAGAAGCTACTAAGAACATGTAAGTACCATTATGACTTCTGGAGATTATGACTATGTCCGGAAGGTCCTATTTTTTATGAACTAGCTGGGATTTGGAGGCATCCATCTGTAATATTTGTTTAAACAATGACTAGCTTTTCCTGACAAATTTCCACTACCACATTTGAAATTTAACCTGTTACTATTACTAGGGTTGAAAAGATGGGTCTTCGGGTACCTGTGATACTTACAACCAGAGGTAAATATTCTGTTTCCAGGGCAGAAATGAAATGAACATTTTTCCTAAATTACAAAATCACTAAAGAAACACTGATATATTTTTCCCAACGTCTAATGGGTGCAATAAAGTAGTTGCTTCATGATGTTTTTGGAGACTAGTATCTGGAAATTAAACCTCCCATTTGCAGCAAGATAAATTCAAGTACTGTAAAGTCAGTGATAGTTTCTGCCCCAGAGATTTTCTTCTGGAGTTCAAAGATCAAACAAAAACATTTATCATATCAGTGTGGAAATGTCCTGTTACAGTCTAGACTTCCCCAGGTGAACCTGGTATTTAAGCCAATCACAGTATTGTGTAATAGTATGCAAAAGTACCAGTGAAACCTCCTTACCACAAAGACACAATTTAAAACCAAGCCTAGGTTAGCCTTCCCAGCCCAATCATTTTAAAATTAAGGCCTCAGCAAAATAGCCTATTAAAAAGCCAGTCTTTTATATTTACAAGCCGACTTTCGCTTGAATAGTTGAATCTTGTGTTCACATATTTGCACTCAGCCTTCCCACAGTTTGTATTTGCAGAGTTTATCCTTTTAAAAGGCTAAAAATTGTGGAATAAAAAGCCTTAAATGTGGATCAGTCAACAATCTTCACAGGGAAAGAGTCTGAGTCAGAACTACTGGATTGGGAGGGTATCCATCCATAAGCTTCTTCCCCTCGTATCACCTTTTCCCATTGTTTGAGATTTTCCCTGGAGAGAAAGGAAAAATTACTCACTTTTCAGATATTTTATTGATGTATCAGTATACAAGAAACATTTATAAAAGGGGATGTCGTGATTTCATCTGATATAAGCTCCTCCTTCACAGAGGCAGATTGTGACCGTTGAGCTCTCATATCTGGGCTTTCAATTTGGGGAGAATGGCAACTGTATTGTTAATTACGGAATGTTTTTTTTAATGTTTTATTTACTTTATTTGAGTAACATATAAAAATTCCATTTCAATCAAACAGTGTGTTGTCTGGGTACAGTTGTTTTTAGGCAATCGTAATCAAAATGCTTACAATAACATTCATCACAATAACATTGATACTACAATAACAATAATATTTAACTTGTCTATTTTATCAAATTTCCGTTTTAACGTTTCTCCTTTTTATGTCCCTGCATTTCTAACTTCTGTTTTTATTGTCTAACCATTAGTAAAATAAGTCCCATGTCAAAAAGTATTCAGTTTCTTCTTTGTCCTTAATAGTCTATCCATTTCTGCACATTCTAATATTTTCTTAATTACACTCTCATCTGTCAGGATCTCGTCACACTTCCATTGTTGAGCATATACAATTCTAGCTGCAGTTAATACATGTAAAATCAATTACTGAATGTTTAATATCACAGTTGAAAAAGTGTGCCTTTATTCCCCTGGATGTAGTAATCTCATTACAATGGCCACAAAATATCATCAGCATTGCTTTGTGATTACTAATCTACTAATGTTGCATACATTTAAGTTTCTTTGCCTTGTATTTCCCTTTCATCTTGTCTGCAACCTCTAAACAGAACTATGAAGGTAGATTAATGCATTCACTACCATTTTTGACCGGTTGAAGTTGACCGGTTCTATGAAGCCCTACAGCACCTTATAGAATTAACACCAAAAAATGATGTCCTTATCATCATGGGGGATTGGAATGCTAAAGTAGGAAGCCAAAAGATAACCGGAATAACAGGCAAGTTTGGCCTTGGAGTACAAAATGAAGCAGGGCACAGGCTGATAGAATTCTGTCAAGAGAATATGATGGTCATAGCAAACACTCTTTTCCAACAACCCAAGAGACGACTATACACATGGACATCACCAGACGGTCAACACAAAAATCAGATTGATTCAATTATGAACTAAATCATATCCCTGATGAATATACAGTAGAGGTGACAGATTTAAGGAATTAGATCTGATAGACAGAGTGCCTGAAGAACTATGGACGGAGGGTTGCAACATTGTACAAGAGGTAGCAACTAAAACCATCCAAAAGAAAAAGAAGAGAAAGAAAGCAGCAAGGCAGAAAAAAAGAGCAAAAGAAAAGATAGGAAGGCAGGCAGGCAGGAAGGAGGGAGGGAGGGAGATGAAAGGTAGGTACGTAGGTAGGAAGGAAGGAGGGAGGAAGGAAGGAAGGAAGGAAGAAGGAGGGAGGGAGGGGAGGGGGAGAGAGATGGAGAGAGAGAGAGAGAGGGAGAGGGAGAAGGGAGAGGGAGAGGGAGAGCATATATATGATATGATAGATAGGATGATCTTGTGTTCTTTTTAACACCTGCACCCAAGGATCCTATTGTATAAGAGATAACTTTATATCTTATAAAAGTTGGAAATAATATCATGTTCTTCTGCACCTGCATTTCATTTTGCAGTTCTGTAACAGTTCTGTACAGTTCTGAAGTCTTTCTTAACGGCATCTTCATCCTTCCCCTGGCTGGAAATCTGCTTATTGTTTTATTATATACTCAAGCCTACTACATAAAGGTTAAGAAACCGCGTTTCACACACAGAGAGACAATTCTAACCAATTTAAGGAGAGAAGCCAGAGGGAA
>QLTV01001839.1:367673-390546 GCA_003457575.1 Thermophis baileyi
CATGGAGAAAGTTAGGGAGTTCCAGAAAAACATCTACTTCTGCTTCATTGACTATGCTAAAGCCTTTGATTGTGTGGATCACAACAAATTGTGGCAAGTTCTTGAAGAGATGGGAGTACCAGACCATCTTATTTGTCTCTTGAGAAACCTATATGGGGGTCAAGAAGCAACAGTGAGAACTGGACATGGAACCACTGATTGGTTCAAAATTGGGAAAGGAGTTCGGCAAGGCTGTGTACTGTTGCCCTGCCTATTTAACTTATATGCAGAGCACATCATGAGAAAGGTGGGGCTAAATGAATCACAAGTTGGAATTAAGATTGCTGGGAGGGCAAAAGAAGAAGGGGACGATAGAGAATGAGGTGGCTGGATGGAGTCACTGAAGCAGTAGGCGTGAGATTAAATGGACTCCAGAGGATGGTAGAGGACAAGAAGGCCTGGAGGAACGTTGTCCATGGGGTTGCGATGGGTTGGACATGACTTCGCAACTAACAACAACCATTTTTGATTTAGAAATTTAAAACAACAAGAAGAGCGATCAGGATTCCAAAGGGGCAGATGCTAGCCGAAACATAGTGATTATTGGTGATTGATTGTTTGCTTGCAGACATTTTGTTACAGAATAACAAGAGTTGGAAGGGACCTTGGAGGTCTTGTAGTTCAACTCCCTGCTCAAGCAGGAAAGGCTATCCCATTTCAGACAAATGGTTGTCCAATCTCTTCTTTAAAACTTCCAGTGTTGGAGCACCCACAACTTCTCGAGGCAAATTGTTCATTGATTAATTGTTCTGACCGATAACTGAAATTTATCCTTAGTTCTAGATTGGTTCTCTAGACTAGGTAACATGTTCAGTGCCCAGAAACATGAGCAAGCAAACATTCAAGCTCAGAGAGCACCACATATTCCATAGTTCAACTCTGAGTTACATAGATTCTCTTCTATTGGTAAAATTAAAGAAATTATGAGGCCCTCTTTTAAAGCAAATAGCACTTCCAACTCTATTATTCTGTTGCATCTGATATACAGTACATCCCTCTTCTCAGTTTTTTATAGTTCTGAAGACTTTTTAAGTAGAAATAATCATTTAATATCCCTCCTTATGTAGAAGTAAGTTTATTTAAGGGTTTTCAGTTGACAGTTCAAGTCAAATTTATATTTACCTGCAGGCTCGATGGAGTGGTGTTGTGGGAGGGAGGATCTGTGCAAGTGTACTATAGCAGGGCAAAGCTACAGCATTATAGAATCCAATCTTGAAAAAAAATCAAAAATCAAAACACTATTAGTCAAATATTATTCATCTCAAAATTTGCCACAATTCCTTTGCTAACAGACTGTCATATATTCTCACTATATTTTACAAATAGCAATAGCTCTTAGACTTATATACAGCTTCATAGTGCTTTACAGCCCTCTCTAAGCAGTTTACAGACTCAGCATATTGCCCCCAACAATTAATGGGTCCTCATTTAATGGGTCCTCATTTTTACTGACCTCGGAAGGATGGAAGGCTGAATCAACCTTGAGCCTGATGAGATTTGAACTGCCAAATTGCAGGCAGCCGGCAGGCAGCAGAAGTAGCCTGCAGTACTGCATTCTAACCACTGTACCACCACAACTCTTAAATGTATGTTAAATCCCTTTTTTCCTTTCTGTTACAAAACTGAAAGAAGCTAATAAGCTATCAAAGTTCTTTTTTCATAGCTCTGGATTTGTGGAATGAATATTATTCACCGCCAAATCAATAACTAACATTGCATTTTGCAAGGGATCATATTAGAATTCCAGATATGCCTAGTTGTTCATAATTAATAAATATAGGCTTTCCTTTTACTTTCACTATTTTTAAGGATAAGCAATTTGGATCATTTAATTGTTTAATAGTATCACCAAATCAGCACATTAACGCTGAAAAAAATGCGCCTTATTGGGGAGATAGGTGGCATAAAATTAATAAATAAAATGATGTTTAGTCTATTGAGAATTATGGAGAGTTTATTACATTATTCTGTGTTTTTTTTAAAAAAAAAGAATGAAAATCAATCAAAAAGCAAACACAGCAATATTTAAATAATGGATACATATATCCGAATTAAATCTATTCAAAACCCATTTTAGACTTACCTGGCCCTGAGGAACTTCATCTTTTTTATCTCTGTCCATCATAGGTATAGGTTGAATACCTAACTTCTTCATTTCATCACCCTGAAAGAAAAATAAATTCATTTATTTCTTAATTATTCAGCTCCCAATCATAAAAATGAAAGATATTAAATACATAATGGAGAAAAAAGGCAGAATTCTGAAGACAAACATTAAGTTCTTATGCAGACACACTTGGTGTCTATGAACTGTTTCTTTTTATTATTATTATTATTATTGTTCCTGCTTTTAAAATACAAGCTGCTCAGAGTTGTTTGGAGCCAGGTTACCTCTCAGTTACAAACAAACAAATACACAAATAACATCAATAGTTCCAATAAACCAATCAATCTTAATTTTCTGCTCAAGTGTCTACTGATAGATATGGAAATGAATCAATGATGAAATGCACAAACCTCAGCCCAAAACTCTGCGTATATATCATTGGCTGTCAGTCTGGTAACATGCCATAATTTTGTCACAGAACACAAGTCACAAGATGTCATCATCAAGCCAATCATGCGATCCCTGGAATATAATAACTTGTGTAGCTGAAACAATTATTTGCCTTTTCAAATATATCCTATAAGTAATAATTGATATTGGAAAAAAAAATCTTGATTCAAAGGTAAAACAGATCAGTTCAGATAAAAACACAAAGAAAAAATAAACAATAGCATACTCAGTGCTAAGGATAATTAATACTATTAAAACCATTCAAGAACCTAACAGATGCCTTTTCACAACATAAAGACATCTGGTAAATCTAGTTTGGAAAAAATACTGCCACAAAGGCACCAAAAAGACACTAGTCATTAGCTGCCGAAAGGGAAGATAAAAAAGCAACAAAATTGGTTACTGTAGCTTCATACCAACTCAAATATATTATAGCATAACATTGCCCAAGCAGTATGAAACAGTGTTAAATAAGAGAATAATGATTGTGTGATAAAACATCCTTGAATCTTGGATTCATATTCACCTGTACGGTGTTTTATTGACTTTGACAGATTTTTGTTAATCTGATGTTGTATAGCTATAGATCTCTGAAGATCTTAAAAATTGTATTCTTATTGTAGATCTAACTTATTATGCAAAATGCTTTATTATACTAATAGCCTCTAAAAATAATTTCCCATAAAGTCCATGTTATATGCCAAGCAAAGCTATAAAAATTGAGGTGGATTCTTTAAAACCAATGACATTCTCATGAGGTGAAATACATATATGCAGTTGCATTTTGTTAACCTAATTTTATCAGAGCATTGATCCAAATTGCAATACGAATTGCTGTTGGGTGTCTTGCTTTCTCTTTTACTTTTATCAGTAATAATTCAGCATTTTCCATTTTGAATAGTGGCCATCATGAGCACAGTTAAAAGGGAAAAATGGACAGGGGTGGCACTCATGACAATTGCCATATATAAATATATTTTTTTTAAAAAAACAGAGCATTAATAAATAGCATAGAATAAAGTAATCCAGACCCATCGAAGAGTCTAGAAGAAGGAAATCTCAACTGGCAACATAATATAATTTATGCTTACTTTTACTTGTTTTTTATTATTAAATATATTGTCCTGAATCAACTCTATACATATCTTAACAAATAAATACACTCAACCTGTTTGGTTATTAAGTGGAGCATTTCAAAATAAAATGGTGCAATATAAAAGATGAACAGATCGATTCCAGAATGCTTCTGGGGTTCAATTTTATATAAAATTCAATCTTAAATCTTACACACATCGCAGCACTGTAAATAATTTTTCTTTGTCAACTTCTTTTTCCTATGACTAAGCAATAGCATTTAACTTATATACCTGCTTCACAGCACTTTTAATGTATGTAGCCCTCTCTAAGCGGTTTACAAATGTCAGCATATTGCCCCCAACAATCTGGGCCTTCACTTTCCCCACCTTGGAAGGATGGAAGGTGAGTCAACCTTGAGCCCGGTGAGATTTGAACTGCCAAATTGCAGGCAGCCAGCAGTCAGCAGAAGTAGCCTGCAGTACTGCACTCTAACCACTGCGCCACCACGGCTAAGCCTCAGACTTTCAGATAACTTCAAAATGCTTTAGTCCAGAGTGTTATTGAATTTCAGTAATAATTAAGGTAGGTGCTTGGTGGAGCATGCCATTATCTAAGAGGTACATAAAAGGTTGGAACTACTTGAGTTAGGAAAGAGCAGTGATTAACTACTGGCTTCGTCAGAAAGAACTTTAGATTGTCTTTGTCACTAAGACTGTGAACAGGTAACAATAGCGATAGCACTTAGACTTATATACAGCTCCTCAGAGCTTTACAGCACTGTCTGAGCGACTTAAACATCAGCATATTGCCCCCAACAATCTGTTTTTACTGACCTTGGAAGGATGGAAGGCTGAGTCAACCTTGAGCCAGTCAGGATCGAACTCCTGGCAGTGGAATGCAGAGTTAGCCACAATATTGCATTCTAACCACTGCACAACCATATTCCAAACTCAAAATTATCAGAAAGTTCCTGAATGCACTGCTGAATATATACCAACAGTAAAATAACTCTTGATTGATTCCTTTATGAGGGTTTAGTGCACATTCCTCAGAACGTTTTATATATTAGACTAGTTGCATAGCCAAATACAAGAAGCTAAATATTTATCCTTCAAAACAAGGAAATATGATTGAGATTTCAAACCATAAATATTCACTTGTATTTTACCTATGTGCTTGGTTTTTAAGATTCAGTGATCTTGTTTGTTGTAACTCTTCCAGTTGCTTTCGGTTTCCAAAGTACAGAGCAAGGTCTGTAGCAATAATGGCTTTGCGGATAATTTCCAAGACCTGTTCATACTCATTGGAGCTCAAATTAGAGAAAATATTGTGGCCTTCCAGCTAGAAAAAAAGTAAAACATATAAAGATATTGCTGTGAATAATTTAAACCTTGTTTTAAGTCTACATTGGGCCTATACAGTAGCTCTTAAAACAAGACATTGGATTTATCTATGTGCATTCAAAGAAACAATTATATTCATGAACCTTTAAGGACCTAGGACATTTTAAAGTGATAAACAGATCTGGAATTTTGAAAACATGTGATGGGTCTGTTGTAAGTTTTGTTGTTGTTGTTAGTTGCAAAGTCGTGTCCGACCCATCGCGACCCCATGGATAACATTCCTCCAGGCCTTCCTGTCCTCTACTATCCCCCGGAGTCCATTTAAGCTCACGCCTACTGCTTCAGTGACTCCATCCAGCCACCTCATTCTCTGTCGTCCCCTTCTTCTTTTGCCCTCAATCTTTCCCAGCATTAGGCTCTTTTCCAGTGAGTCCTTCCTTCTCATTAGGTGGCCAAAGTATTTGAGTTTTATCTTCAGGATCTGGCCTTCTAAAGAGCAGTTAGGGTTGATCTCCTCTAGGACTGACCGGTTTGATCGCCTTGCAGTCCAAAGGAGTCTTCTTCAGCACCATAGTTCAAAGGCCTCAATTCTTTGGTGCTCAGCCTTTCTTATGGTCCAACTTTCACAGCCATACATTGCAACCTGGAAAACCATAGCCTTGACTATACACACTTTTGTTGGCAGGGTGATGTCTCTACTTTTTAGTATGTTGTCTAGATTTGCCATAGCTTTCCTCCCCAGGAGCAAGCGTCTTTTAATTTCTTGGCTGTAGTCCCCATCTGCGGTGATCTTGGAGCCCAGGAAAAAGTGTAAGTTTTGAGTGTAAGCCAAAAAGCCAAAACAACATCTAAACCAGTTCCTAGTTATTTTTATTATTATCACAATAAAATGAAAGTAGAAGGTAAATCAACACTTCCCACTGGGTATGTTTTATCATCTCTGGTAGACTTGTGACAAAGCAAAGAAATATTGGGACAGATTTTTGTCTCAATTCAGAAGATTATTAAATCAAATATAAAATTGAAACTTGACATTTTCCTTTAAGGACCGTTTGATAAAGAATTTGAAAGAAAAATTTTGAACTTTGTTATTATATATGCACAAAAATGGAAAGACAGCTCAATTCCCACCATAGAAGAAAGGTGGCAAAATTAATTGAAGAGAAGCAAAGTTGTTAGAGATGGCAAAATTAACTGAAGAGAGGACCTTATCCAGAAGACCTTGTTTCTATCTTGTTTCTACCTGGAAATTACTTTTGGACTTTGTTCGAACAAAAAAAAAAGTTTGATCTTAGGTTTTGATGACTAGAGTAACTTCGTTGCTATAGAAATGGTTTGTATCTACTAGGAGTCTAAAGCAAAAATTTGAGTGGCAACTAACTGTATTTTGTATTCTACTGCATCAAAAGAGACAGAAGTCACTCTTTTTTTTTTTACTCCTTTCCCCCTTCTTTTCTGATTTCCATTTGCATTTAACACCACAATAAACCTGAAGAAAAGCTTTAAAATGTTTTCTATCAAATTGTTTTTGCTGTCTTTAGCTTCAGTTATGTCAGTTCATTTTAAGGCCTGTTATCTTTCAGTCTAAGATCACTTTCTGGGGAATATTCTAAATCAACATCTTCAACACCTGCCAAGTGTGCAGATAGGGAATATGGCCTCAGCTGCTTTGCTAGCAACAGAGTTTCTTAATAAGGGTGACAAACCTAAATTTTCCTTTCGGTTTTTACTCTTTGTGACAACATAGCTGATCTCTCCTTCTCCGTAATTTCTTTTTCTTGTATCAATCCTGGGCCACTATCAGGAATTTGGTGTTGAAATAAGCTAGCCAGCCACTTTGAGCTTCTCTTTCCCCTCAGTCTGGTAACCAAGGGATTCCCATTCCTCCCTGTATATCTGTTCCTTCTTTTGCAGGTGGTAATTTACTACCATTGGGTTGAATCTGTGCAGCTGACTTGCATACAAACTGGTCTTCTTAGGGTCATGAGCCAACTCTAACCCTGCGGCAAATGTCACCACTGGATAGAAATATCCCTGTGCTCAGGTTTCTATTAGGGGGATGTTCTACTTTTAGCTATACAATTTGGGATGAACACCCTTTGAATGGTGTGGGAGTAGGAATGGATTTCCAGAGGAAAAAAAATTGCAGACTACAAGAACCAGGAGCACTACTCAGGTGACCCCGAGGACACAGATAAACCTCCAAGTGCTTCAACAACCTTCTAAAAGGATGCAGATTACCAGCTGTCTGCAAGGAATCCTTCCATTCCCCACTATCCTGTCAGAGCTGAAGAAGCTTCTTAGATGAGAAGCGAAATGTCTTCAAAGAAAAAACAAGAAAGTCCACTTGCCTCCAGAAAAAGCACCTTTGGGACTACTAGGAGAGGATGTTATCATTTGTCACCTCTTGTTTGCCATCAGTTTCTAGATGCTCCCAACAGGATCATTCTTGGGGTAGACCAGTGATCAGCAGGCTTTGACTTCGATTATTCCCTGAATCTGATAGGAGTAATAGGTGCTCTCCAGCTGAATCTTCTAGTCAGTCCCAGCTGGAGTCTGGTGTAACTGACTCAGCTAATGTTCGCCAGGTGGAGCCTCTCTGGGACTCTGGATCAAGCTAATCAGATGTTTCTATCATCAAATCCGTTATTCAACAGCACAATAATAAGTTTGCTACTGCCAGTCAATTCTGATCTTTACAAAATCTTGTGAGATTTTTTATTAGATGGCACATAATTAATTGTTTCTGCCAATCATTTAATTTTGTCTTCCATTCGTATTGGGATCATTTGAAACCAACAACTAAACCTTGATAAAATGTTCATTTTTGCTGTGGTGTTTCTTCCTATCTAGGACAATTTCAACTTTCTCCATCTAATGCTGTCTACTTATTACACATTTCCATTTTATCCTGTCTTCTAAAAAAACTCTAAATAATTCTACCCTCTTTTCAATATGACATCCTTTCTGATACCTGAAGATATTTATTAGATTTTTTTTATTCTGCCTTTATTACTTTACCTTAAGGCAGCAAACTTACTTTACCTTAAGGCAGCAAACATATATAATACGCCTTCCTACTCCTGTTTTCCCCCCTCAACAACAACCCTGTGAGGTGGATTGGGATAAGAGAGAGTGATTGGCCCAAAGTCATCCAGGTGGCTACCTAAGGCAGGATTAGAATTCACCATTTTGAATTTGGATGAATGGAAGTGTTTTGTTTGTTTGTTTTTAAAAGGTCATTTTGTCTGATACAAGCTTGATAGGAAAATGAAGGCAAACTTTCTTTTCTACCTGAAGTCTTCCTAAGATTGCTTTACAAATTTAATAAAACACATATAATCCTAATAAGGGTCAATAAACCCTTAACCAAACATTTTTCTCTGGGTTTCAAACTTTGATTTTTGCACTTTTATTTATTTTAGAAAAAACATACCCTATCTTAATTGTGAAATAAATAGACTATCTTAAAGGCAAAACAGATTTGCCATATTAAAAAGGGAAATGTCCACATAGAGAATCTAAACAAACTTCCTGCAGTTATATTTGCTACTTCTAGTTTTCTAAATCTTAGCCATAAAAATGGAGTGCAATGAATTACCTGCAGTATAGACACTGTCTGAGAAAAATGATGCTGTTCCATGGTTGAGGTGGAATAAAGTGCTGCCAATGGATGATCAAATTTCTGAAGATAGCTGTTGCTATAACCCCTGTGATCCAGGTCATGACATAAACAGGCGACGAGAAGACCCCTTCGCTAGAAAAATAAGCAGACAGGAAGTTAATCGGCAAGTTAAATTTATACCACTAGATGTCACTCTCTACTAGGCCAGATACTTTACTAATTCCATTAAAATACATGATTCAGAAATGAGCGTTGTACCTGAAATGAATGGCAGTGCTAGAATTATGAACAATCAGTATTGATAAAAAATATGTTTAGGTTTTCTTATTATTCTCCCCCCACACACACCCCTAAAGATTATATTTTCTGATTTGGTACCACATTATTCTATTTTCTTTTTGCTTGTGAGCCACTTGGAGACAGGATGACTTAAAAACCTACATAATAAATATCAGTGATTCCCAGCCAATTAGCCTAAAGTGTTACATATTGCCACTAAACATGTTGAGTTCATATGAGGTAGTTTATTCTATTTGTATTTTATATTAAGATAACAACTTTTAATAATATATATATATATATTTTAAAAAGTTAAAAAAAATAAGAGGCAGTTTATTATACTCAGCCAGATCATCAGTTGCATCAGATAAGATAATATACAAGATAATGATTTAATTAATTAATTAATATAGCCACCCATGTCACCAGAAAAAATTATGGGGACTGCACAACGAGATAAAACATGATGATGATGATGATTCCCAATTCAGGAAGTTCTTGCAAACCCTCAAAATAATTCCCAGGTTAGCTACCTGGGAGAAGTCATGGACTAACGATGTAATTTTCTGTTTATTTTGCAAGTACTCTAGAACTAAGGTCCAGACCTTCACCAGGTGTCTGAGCTATATTTGTATCTTGGTTTAATAATACAAGAAACACGTGGCTATTTCCCTGCTAGCATTTTATACGTCATTGAACACCTGGATTTTCCCTTGGGCCAAGGGTCTGGAGGTTAAGTGAGCCTGTCACTAGGAATTCATGCATTTTATTATTGGAGTTGGCTTGTCTTTGGTCATTATTTCATCATGTTTATGTTTTAGCTTGGTTTTAATCCAATGTGCGCTGCCCTAAATTTGCAATTGTGAGAGAGCTGTAAAGGTAAAGGTAAATAATTGCTTAACCATGATAACCCGGACTAGAATTTCCATTGCTAAGCAATGCAGTTGAAAAGCATAGCTTAGCAATGGCAATCCTGGCAGTCCCTGTTTGCCATCATTAAGTGAGGATCACGGGTCATTAAGTGGGAACCTCCTCACAACTCCTGGCTTTAAACAAATAGAAACCGGCAGGAAGTTGCAAGTCCTAAGAGACCCAGAAGCAGACCAGCAGGTGCAGAAGTGACTGCTGCAGTACAAGTGAGGCACACAGGTGGCTTCTGCCAGAGGAGGGAGGGTATGCAGGTGGCCACTGTGGGCAGGAGTGTATTCTGTAGGGACACACATGGTATGGAGATCCCTGGAATCTCATAGTCTGCAGCCATGGTCCTCAAGACAAAAAAGCTGTGTGAGTGAAGGAGCATCTTGCAATTTTCCCTGTAGGCTTCCCCATTTGCTTATGGAAGTCTGCAGGAAAACTTGCAAATAGGAACCATATATTGCGGGATGCTGCAACTGTCATAAGCGTGAGCCAGTCGCCAAGCACTTGGATCGTGATCATATCAGCGCAAGGGTACTGGGATGGCTGGTACTTCAAGGACCAGTCATAAGCACCACTCATTCAGTACCATTATAACTTCAAATAGCAATAGCACTTAGACTTATATACCGCTTCACAGTGCTTTTACAGCCCTCTCTAAGCAGGGTCACCATATTGCCCCCAACAATCTGGGTCCTCATTTTACTGACCTCGGAAGGATGGAAGGCTGAGTCAACCTTGAGCCTGGTGAGATTCAAACTGCCAAATTGCAGGCAGCCAGCAGTCAGCAGAAATAGCCTGCAGTACTGCACTCTAACCACTGAGCCACCACAGCTCTTATGGTTGCTGGTTGCTGAACGAATGATTGTTAACCAACAACTATTTGTATAAGTTGATTAAATAATAAATTTGTTCGGTTAGATCTTCATGTTGCTTCTTTATTCTTTTTTTAAAAAACAGTTAATTTATACATTTTCATTTAACATACATAAGTGCTTTGTGAACAGTGTATTGTCTGGGTCAATTTGCTTACATAATATTACTTTTCCAGCTCCTAATTTCTACCTCTAATTATCCAACCATTTATAAAACAAATCCCATGTTCAAAAATACTCTGTATCTTCTTTTTCTTTTATCTTTAATGTCAGTCTGTCCATTTCTGCACAATCTAATTTTTTTTTTATTATATCTTCTTCTCTCGGTGTTTCCTCATTTTTCCAGTACTGTGCAAATACAATCCTTGCTGCTGTCAAAACATGAAGTATTAAATACAAATTCCCCTTATCATACTTTTCTGGTATTATACCTAACAAAAATATTTCTGGTTTATAATCTATATGCAGCTTTAACATTTTTTTTAACCATGTATGTATTTTTGTCCAATATTCTTTATTCTTTATCATTATTCATGTGATCCTCTTTCTTAATGTGCTACAGTAACCAGAAAGTCATCTATGAACTGAGAAGTTGATTTAATATCCTGACTTGTTCTTAACCTGTTAACCCCAGTTCTCCAATTCAACAACAACTATAAACTAAAGTTCACTGAATACTTTGAGGATTAGCACTGATATGCCAGAAAGGAATGGGCAAAAACTGCATGAATAGAGGTATGCAGCTTCCTGTGCACCATCTCAAATAACTGTCTGTTGCTGAGAACAAAAGATCTTCTAATGGGACAAGTGAAGTCCTGTAATATAATCTGCAATTCTACTCTGAGAACTGTGCTAATTCAGTGTAGTAATAAAACATAACATTTCATAATTATTATTTCTTCTGAAGGCAGCTGAATTAATTCCTTTTCATTAAAGCCATTTAGTCGATCTCTCGGGTGAATAAAATAAAGTAGCTGTCCAATGAAGCATGTCCTTCACCAGCACAGATTTTTTCTAAAAAGACAAATGAAGCACTCCCATCCCTGGAAATCTGGCATTGGCTGCTGGGATTCCAAAGTCAACCAACCCATTTTCTCTACTGCAACCCAGGGAAAGTGAGTAGGGAAAAGTAACCTGCAATTGGAACTGGGGTAATATTGCAAAAACAAAGCATATTTCCAAAAACACAGAATAATAGGCAAAATTTGTAACATTTTGTCAAAGAGGGAGAGGAGACAGAGAAAGATTATAAGGAAAAGTAGGTACCGGTACAAGATTCTGAACTATGGCAAACAACCTGGTATCCTGAACAAATAATAAATAAACAAGGTCTACTTTCACTTTGCACAAAGATTAGGGAGGAAAAAAATACAATGAATTATGTCTAGGAATTATGATGTAAAATATCCTTCATCAGATATATGAAATTCTTAACAATATCTCCCACTACAAACATCCTTACATCAATATCAATTTCATATAAGATTCTCCCAATGGATGAATACAGAAGTGCAGTTAATAATCTAAACTTGACATCTGAAACTAAGAGAGTTCATATGTTTTCCTCCATTTCCAAAGGATAATACTTAAAAACTGTTAGGGTATTTTCCATATTGTTTTGAAATATCATTAGAAACAAGAACATACCCTGACTTTCTTGGTTAATAGTCACACTTCATTAATACTGATGATGTTACCTACCGGTAGTTTGGTAATGAAATGCCTGCAAGAAAACCACCAAGCACAGACAGCACCAAGGACCCCACAATCATAGATCAGTCTTTCATAGAGATGATTCATTTTTAAAACTCAATTTTTATAATTGTTACTCTTGTAAAAAAAAAATTAAAGGTTTCAACTGTTAATCTTAATTTGGTGCTGTTATTCTTTATTATCCCAAGCCATTCATTCTATACATTTCTTAATCTTTTATCTAGTTGAGCGAATATACTGTAGATATGATACTTATTTGTTACAAAGATATCCAAACATCTGGACTCTTTTTTCCATTTCACAATAGCACTAGCAATAGCACTTAGACTTATATACCACCCCATAATGCTTTACAGCACTCTCTGAGTCACCATATTGTCTCCAATGATCTGGGTCTTAATATTACCAACCTTGGAAGGATGGAAGACTGAGTCAACCTTGAGCCGGTCAGTATCGAATCCTGGCTGTGGGCAGAGTACTGCATTCTAACCACTGCGCCACCACGGCTCAGTCTCATTTATATCAGAAATGTGTCAACATTTCTATAAAGGCCAAATAAAATGGGTTGCTTCAGAGATATTACGGTATTACTCTGAAGCAAAATAGACTAATCCTGTAAAACAGATCTGATTTATAAGCACGTGTCAGAACTCTGGCTTGGACAATTGTCACAGAAGAAAAAATTAAAGCCACACTGCCCAAAGCAAGTCTTGGTGGCAGGTTGCCCTACATGAGAAAACATTGCCCTAAGAAGCTTTGATGGGTAAACTATTTCTGTTTATTTGCATAGTGGGGGGAAAGCTGCACTCCAAGAGCAAAAAAATTGTTTGGGGAAATTGTGGTGGGGATTCTTCTACAGCAAGATCCTGTAAAAAGCAGATCTGGCCTGAAACAAAGCTATCGTGTTTTCAAAGTGGTTTCTGCAGCCTTTACTTCTGCTTTGTATTTGATATTGTAGGGAGGAAATCTACACTTACTTCTAAGTCTGTGAAAGTCCTGTGGTTGTGCTGAAGAATAACATACATGCAATGTGCAACTGTGATGGCATGTTTCCAGTTGTGATAGGGCACTCGACGGTAGTTCTTCTTTACAGACATCGTGAAACGACATAGCTTTTCCATATCAAAACTTGAAAGAAAAAAAGGAATCGGATGAAGCATTCAGAAGGAAAAGAATACTTTCAATCAAAATTCTATTTACTTCATTAAAAATATATATTTCAG
Source organism: Thermophis baileyi (assembly GCA_003457575.1). Taxonomy (NCBI): domain Eukaryota; kingdom Metazoa; phylum Chordata; class Lepidosauria; order Squamata; family Dipsadidae; genus Thermophis; species Thermophis baileyi. The sequence continues at coordinate 381,320 of QLTV01001839.1, forward strand.
TATAACTTTACAAAAAAATGATTTTAATGGATTTATTTTCTCAGCAGTTGGGCTAATTAAGTTCCATTGTACTGCAAGCACAAGGCAAGAAGTTATACTGAAAGAAGTAGAGGCATTATGCAAAATATAAGTTCTCCATTCTTCTGTCAGATAAATTTTCTTGCATTCTTCATTTGGCTGAAAACAATTATGGCAGATTTCTCTTAAAATGCCACTATTTATAGCAGAGATTAGATCATGCTGAGTAATGCCTAACTAGCCAGCAAATCAACAGATAGGGAGACATTGGATGGTACATTTAAAAAAAAAGGCAAGGGAATAAACTTGCACCTCCGTTATTTTGTTTGTATAATGAATAGGCTGGTTTTTATACCTTTGTGGGAGATGGACTAGTGAAAGACAAAGGAAGTTTTGAGAACCTATGCTTTACTTTGCCATCTGTATCTACTAGAAATATGCCTGTGTATGCTTGCTCTAGTTTTTCAAAGAAGCAAACATATACTTTTTACTCGCAAATAATTTCAGTGCACATGTATGAGAGATGTGGAAATAAAGACAAACCCGGGTGTTGTTTTTTTTTCTTGTTACACAGAATAATATTTTGCATGTGCCACTGAAATATTTTGAGAATGGAACAGCAGAACTGCATGTCCATGTCAGAGTCCCACAGAGCTTTCAATTATAACCCTGGAATTTGAACCCTGGAAAAGAAAGTAACTCCTTTTTTCTTTTCTTCTTTTTTTAGAGTAAGCATTTTAAGAGATAGTCACAAGTAATAATGCTAGATTGAGCCCTACTTTTCAAGAATTTGGTTCCAATCGTATTTTCACATTTCCCCCACCCAGCCACCCACAGACACATGTACACACACATACTGCATCTCTTCAAAGCTGTGTCCAGGCTAAAAGCTCTAATTACCCTTCCTCCATAATATCAGATTCCATATAAAGGCTCAATGCTGACATCATAGCACTGCCATCTTCTCTCTTGTTAGCCTTTCGACTTCTGTTCATCCTGCATGTGCAAAATGGGGCAGACTTACATCGCAGGAAAGAGAACTGCCTTGCCACTATGCTTACAATTCAAACTAAGAATTAACTGTTGAACACATTTTAAAAATCAAAGCTAAAACTTGGTTTGGTTAATCTTTTCAAATAATTTTAAGTGTGTGGTAATGTTATTTCTATTTATAATTCCTCAATTAAATGCATTTAGACATCTTCTGATGTTACTGGAATTTATTTCCCAGGATGCATGCTTACATTAACCAACAGAGGTTACTTTAATGTTCAATTAAATCAAAGCTGAAATTTTTAACCAAATCAGAGTAAGCAAAAACTAGAATTATACCTTTGAATCTATAGCCCTTTTGGTCAAATTGTAGGTCTTTCTGACAGTAAAAGTCACATTATTTTTAAAAATGTATACTGATTTAAAGTACAGAAAATTAAACTGCAGAAACTAAATGCCTGCATTAAAAAAAAAAGCAAAATCCCCACATAAACGTCATTAAATATTTATATAAATGTATTCAAAGAGAAAGTGAGCTTTTATTATAGATATGTAGGCTAAAATGATAATCCTCTAAATATCTGTCTTTTCAGAGAGGGTTGTTTATAAATTCATTCTAATATGGCATGTTGAAAAACATCTGAATATTTTCAATGAAGTTAATTTCTTTGAAGACATTCATAAGTAGAGCCTTGCGGCTTGCCAAAATAAACAGGAAAAGAATTTCAAGTGTATGATTATTTCCTGATAGACAGTTTTTTACTGATGATAATAATTTCAAAAATTAGACGGATTGGGGTATTATAATACTTCCTCTTCCAGTTCAGAAATTCATAGGCCATCGCTAAAGCTTTCAAAATCAGGGGACTTCAATGCAGATCCCAGCTTTCTCAAAACAGAGGATGTGAATTGATCATTTCATCAGTTCTTATATAAGTATAGGTTTCCTAAAAGTTTCTATAGAAAACTTTAAAAAAAAAACACTAACTGCATGATCAAGTGATACAGATCAGAATTCTATTTCAAATATTGTTTGTTCTTGGATAGGAAGAGCAAATTAGGGGTGAAAGTTAGTGTAATGTGGCTACAGGAACAGATCTGGGCTACAGAAGAATCTTTTTCTCTCTGCACCTCCCTCTATCTGGTAAACTACTGTAGTTGGTTCTAAACATTTTTTAAAAAAATGTCCCATATGTATAATAAGTTCCTGCCCTATTGATACATTCATTCTCAATATCCTCAGTTTAATTAAAAATGCTAATGCAAAAACATTTCTACTTGCAGAAATAATTTAATCTGTGCAACCTATCTATAGACTCAGTCCCAATGGGCTCTATTTAGACAGAAACCCTTGATAATTACATGCCTCTCAGAGACCACATCTGGTTTCTGCCAGGTAGAGTAAGATTTATGCCAAAAATTACCCCTTATATTTTTCTGATTATAAGCACTGAAGACATAGTAACAGATGTATATATGTGTATAGCCATACTATCCAAAAAATATGGGGGAGCTGAAGACCCTTTAAAATAACTCTCTCAATCAAAAGCTCTGCAGGGCTCTGAAGCACACATGGAGATCTGCACAAGCTGGAATTGTTTCATTCACTTCATTTCTCTCCTGATTCTGAATAAATGGAGCAGTTCTTGCTCATACTAGAGATATGAAAGCCTGGGGGGGGGGAACAGGGAGGAGCGGGGTGCGGGGGAGGAATATTCTTGACTTCTTCTTTTTTTCCATTTTCCTAATTTAAAAAAATGGAAATTTGGAGATTATTATTTTTTTTACAAAGTATAAATATTTTCAACATAAAAGCCTTTTAAGGCAATATTTTAGCATATTGTTTTAATTCTGGTTACTCCTTTAAAGGGCCTTTGAAATTTAAGTCACTATTTAAGAACATCTAGTCTTTATTAATAAGCACTGCATATATGTGAATGTGTAATTAATATATATGATAGATAGATAGATAGATAGATAGATAGATAGATAGATAGATAGATAGATAGATAGATAGATAGATAGATACATACATACATACATACATACATACATACATACATACATACATACATACATACATACATACATACATAGAGATAGATAAATAGATGAGAGAGAGAGAGAGAGAGAGAGATACAGAGATACAGCGATAGAGATAGAGATAGAGATATAATCTCCTTCAGGCCCTGGTACTTCTCCAGCTTCTCATACTCCTTCCTGTTGTTGCTGTTACTTGGCACAGTTACATCAATCAACATCATTATCCTCTGGTCCTTAACTACTACAATGTCTGGTTGATTGGTTAGTAACTGCCTGTCCCTCTGGATCTGTCAAGTTCCATAGAATCTTAGCCCTATTATTCTCCGTGACTTTTTGTGGAATCTCCCATCAGGATTTCGGAGGGTCTAGCTAGCCTACACACTGTGCAGATGTTCCTGTACACAATGCCGGCTACTTGATTGTGTCATTTAGTATGTATTCATCTTACACCCTACCTCTATTTATTGCATTGTCGCTGAGGCCTCTCTGCAGAGTCTACACTTTAGGTCAGAGGTGTCAAACCCGATTGCATCATGGGCCGTATCGTGCTATATCGGGATTATTTTTGCACTTGCAGAGTTGGGGTGGGCATGGCCTGCACGGGCCATATCTGGCCTATGGGCCGCATGTTTGACACCCTTGCCTTAGGTCCTGCCCAGTATGAAAAACACCTGCTTCTATGATTCTGGTGCTTAGTGCCTGTTCTTGTGCTGATATGATTGGTGCCTCAATGCTGTCTTGAACTGAGTTCCAGTGTTGTCTTCTATGATCCCACTAAGTTCTTGAGGAAGGTTCTTAGTGTCCTATTGATTTTGCATAGTGTGTAGCATAGTGGATTCGTGTGTGTGTGGCATTGAGTCGTAAGCTTTCTTGTAGTCAATTCAAGCTGTGCCTAGATTAGTCTGTCTAGACCTTGAGTCTTGAGCAACTGTTCTATCTATGAGCTACTGGTCTTCTTGACCCACATGTGATACAGATACATGTTTAGTAGTTGGATTTGAAGCAGGAAAGATACTTTGGATCTGATGTGGGCACATGATCAGCGATATATGATACCAACACAGTAACAGAGATCCAGCAGTGGGTCAAGAACATGAAGGTTGCCACCTGAACTGGCCAACACAAGGAAGGACAGTGTTGAGCATAACCCCCCCCCCACACACACACACACAAGTAAAGAGCACAGTTCAACTGCAGGCCAATAACCAGCCTCTCCATAACATGGAAAGTCCTATCAAGCATCCTAACTGCCAAGCTACAGATTCATATGGACCAATACATGAGCACAGCTCATAGGTTGGAGAGTTACCATGTGGAATCAACAAAAGATGGTGTTTTTTTAAAGATGCCACTGACGGGTACTGTGAGTGTGTACACACCAGATCCAATGTACCTTTCTCTCTTGGGATCAGAATGCCTGCACATCATGCTTACGAGAGATGGAGCAGGCATGAAGTAGAAATGGAAGCACAGATCAACCATGGGCAGCATCTGATGAGTTTGGGAAATCCAGGTAAGAAAATTATAGGTAAAACAATATCTTGGCTAAGGTGAACGCCTGCAGGTTATTGCATACAATACTACTTTATCCTTTTGGAAAAAAAAGATCACTTTATAATAAGCTATGGTGATCATTAAAAACATTTATAATAAAAAGATAAAGTCAAAGCAGAAAGAATCAGCTCCACAGCGAATATGCTAGCATCCAAACCAAACAGAATCTCTACAGTGTGGTCAAAAATATGGTGTTTTCTTTTATTTTTCTTTGCCTTGTTTTTTCTTTAATTTTATATTGTTTTTACTTTGTAAAATACCTCTTTAATAAAAATAATAATTTAAAAAAAGAAATATGTTGGTCTGCATTCAAAATGAAGTTTTGAATTTGAAAATGTTGTTTTCAATTCTAAGAACACATTCCCCATTCAAGACTGGGAAGCTTCATTGCTGTAGCAATGGAACTCAAAAGGAACTGGTAAATAACAGTAAATCCTATGGACATGCACTGTGTGAAAACATCTCTCTGAAAACAGAACTCAGCTCTAGGATGTCATGGATATCTGTGTAGGAATAGAAATCTGGAAATGTTATGTACAGAAATAGTGAAGAAGAACCAGCTGTAAACTTATGTTTTCAGAATAGTTTTTGACCCAGCAAGTGCCTTCATTAATTGAAGAGAAAGGGAATATAGTAATTTCAGCTGGTTTCTCCTTTCTCCATTGACCTCTGTGCTACATTAGAATCTGCTCCAACAGATTGGAAGAACCTTCAGATCATCATGGAATACACAATAGGGGATTTGAATGGAGAAAGTCTGATCTATGAAAAACACTTCCGTTCTACTAACAAAGATATCTACCAGGTTGAAAATGCTTCTGCAAGCAGAAAGTAGATTTTTAATTCACTAAAAGATATCACTTCATATGCCCACTGCTTTGGGCTGTACAAAGATGTATCTTTAAATGTCAGATACAATAAAATGATGGTTTAATGTTCTAATATAGACATAATGCATTTCATTTCTTAGAGAAATAAACTTAGAATATAATTAATAGATCTTCAAAGATTTCTGTTTTTCTCCAAATCATCAGGGGAAAATGTAACTTTTCTCTGCACCTCTTCAAACACTTTAGGAGCATTTTTACACCTCTAGTTCAGAAATCCATCCATGTGTGTATCAGAGTTCCCAAACATGATCTTGAACTTCTGGATCATGTCTAATTTGTTTAAATGTATTACATTTAGGGTAAAGTTGATTGCATGCTTTGCAATCTATTAATTGGCTCTTATGTATATAAAATCACTTTGACAAGTTATTTTTATAGTGACATTTCAGTGCTGCAACTTTACTGCCCTGCCTATAAATACCCAGTACTTTGAACATATACAGAATCTACTGGGAAAATCAAGAATGTGGCCAACCCTATCACTAAGAGTCCAACTGGACATCTCTGAATTTGTAAATGCATTTTTTCTGACCTTGATGTTTGTCTTTATTCTTCCACCTTTGAGAAAAATAGAGAAAAGGTAGTTTCCTCCACTTTCAATATAAAATATCATTGAGAACCTCAGCAGTAGAACTATTTTCCTTTTTTCAAAAGGCCCTAGATTTATTACTTGTTAGTCTTCATAGCCCATATGCTACTTTTCTCACTCATGTTTGTCAATCCAAAGGAGTGTCTCCTTGTTAATCTTAATTATTCTTCATCCATCTTCTAGGGCTAGATTACAGAATTCTGACCATAAATCTCACAGTTGCCAATGTCAGTAGCACAATGGGACACACAAGGACAGAGACACTCTGCAGCCCCATGGGGGAAGTTAATCAAGAGTTCATCCAACATATTTACATTCCAGTTGACTGAGCTATACTACCTGACTTTCCCAACATAAAGTCTTCCAGAGATTTTGAACCAGAGTTCCCATCAGCCAAAAACACCATGGCCATCAGCTTGGCATTGAAGACATTTAGGTGAGGGAAGCTGTTGGTGCACAAGCAATGTATCCCCCCCCCAAAAAAAGTAATTCAAACTAATTTAATCCTTCAACTACACAAGAAGCTATACATAACTCGAGTCATCTTATCTAATATACTTTAGTCATTGCCTCTACATGAAAATAATTCTTAATCCAGTCACTCCTGGAGAACTAAAAACACAACTTGATATGATACAAGATTTTTCAGAATTAACGATAACTCTTTTCTGAGAGAAAAACAGAATTCACCCTTTTATAAAATAGGAATGATAAAGTAGAACTGGAAATAGAATTTTCTGATCCCTTATGCCCTAATCAAATAACACTAGAGCTCCAAAAGTTAATACAAATATTTCTTTAAAAATATTTTAAAAGTGTAAGTTTAAAAAAGAGATCATACCAGCCTACTCCACAACTTTGATGAATCATATAGATGAAAATTGCTGGCCAAAAATCTTCATAAGGACCAATGTCAAAATGGTATCTGTTAAAATAAGAAATATAAAATTAGGAGAAATAAAATTACTTGCATATTTGCTAAAAGTATAAATATACAAAGCTGATTTCATTGATCAGTTTCTTCTTTTCAACATTAAACAGTCCCTTCTCTCAAGTAGCAATAATGCATATTTGATTCATACTGGCTTCTAACAGAAATATACAGAAATATATAACATCTCATGCATTAATGAATTTAGTTCTTTATAAAACAAAACAAAGATGGATTGTTAGAACTTAATGAATGAGACCATTTGTGTGGGAAAAGAGAATATTGGCACTTCAAAGAGGGGCACTTCCATAGCATCTATCCCCAATCTCCCAAATAATTTATGTACTATTTTCAGACTATGAATGGAAGGGATGAAGAAGTCACATTATCAATGTGCCTTGGATCCAATTAAATATATGTAAGTGCCCTGACAATATATGTAAGTGCCCTGTTTATTGAAAGAATGATTTAAAAATAAAGTCTATTTAAACATATTTCTAAATTCCTTAGCTGAATAGAGAAGAATGTGTTTTTTACAACACCTAAAAGAACTTAAAGAACCATCTACTACCCACAAGGAAAACCCATTATAGAGTATTCCATCAAAAAATTGTAAAGAAATCTTTGAAAAACAAAAACAAAAGTGCATTAAAGTATGATGAATAAATATTTAGAAATCAGAATATTTAATTAGAATAAATTATGGTAATAATAATGAATAATTATAATAAATCATTATCGTGATTATAATGAATCAAGAAAACAATTATTAAACAAGTTAATCCAGAGTTCTCAGTTAAAGTGCAAATACTTTTTTTCTTTGGAGAAGTCTTTAATGTGGGAAAGGTGGAAAGAAAGAGAAGAAGACAACCAGCACAAGACAGATGGACTCAGTTACAGTAGTAATGTGTGCATTGTCTGAAATCCAGAAGGACAAAGTTGGAGACAGATCATCCTGGACAATGTCTATCTAGATGGCCACTAAGGATTGACACTGACTTGATTATACATAATCAATAATCAATTATAATAAAATATACTTTTGATTATAACAAATGTGTACCATATTTAGGTGGTAACAAATAGTAAATATGTCATAAACAATGTAAAATGAAATAATGTAATCCAAACATTTCACATTATATTTTATCTTGTTATTCAGTTATATCTTGTAATCTCAATTTCCATAACCTCACATTAAGGATCAGCACGATAGAGCTGCCAATTGTGTGGATACTATTTGTCCCTGCATTGTTCTTGTGTACAGCAGATGTTCTATTCCCATTGCCCGAACTTAATAATAATACCCGGGTACATTAGAAACATAATAGTGTGCAGCAGAGATCTGAAATCAACTGTTCTGTTTACACAAATGATTAACATATCACGGTTATTATGGAACCATGGGATACTCCCAACATATCTGAGCATCTGCATATTTATCAGGACATACACTTGAGGCATTATCTGCCAATCATAACAATAATCAGTGAAGTACTTATCAACAGTTTCCTTGCCATTAATTTCCTAGTGAGATACAGACTTAAAGGAAATCTCAATACTGAAAAAGAAGCTAGACAGGTGAAACTGATATTTATAGAATATTTCAACCCATTTGAAATAATAATAGGACAATTGTGTGTCTGTGTTGTGTGTGTGTTCATGTGTGTGAAGGAATATTCCTTAGGAAAAGATTTGAGGAAAGGATTAAATTGCCCCACAATGATCCAATCTCCTTCCCTAATTGATTGCAGCTATCTATCACAAGATATCCATATTAAAACTAGAGATGTGAAGGCCCGGAAAAAACCCGGAAAAATTTGGAAAAAAACACGTTTTTTTCCGGTTTTTTCCTGAAGGCTTTTTTGTTTTTTTCCAAAAAATTGGAAAAATTGAAAAAAGAAAAAAATACATTGTGGAATATTTTATTTTAACATGATGAATAAAATATTTTAAGACAGCGTGTTCAAATATTTTCCAAATCATTTCTAAAAAAAATGTATGATATCAGATTATTCTAATTTCTGTGCACTGAGGACAAGCAATGATTCTGATTAAATGTCCATTGAAACTTAGTCCCACTCTCTTCTTAACACTTCCCCCATCTTCAATTCTTTTTATGAGAATGGGGTTTTTATTTTTATCTTTATTTAATACTGTGGAGAGGAAATATGAAAAATTGTTACTTTTGGTTTTGAAAATTGTTTTG
>QLTV01001839.1:391187-415107 GCA_003457575.1 Thermophis baileyi
TTTATTTTATTTATTTGTTTGTCAAACATGTACAAGATAGCAGGTATAGGTATAAACATAAACATAATCAAAGTGAATACAGATAGATGAGGACAATAGGACAGTAGGACAGGGACGGTAGGCACGCTGGTGCGCTTATGCACGCCCCTTACAGACCTCTTAGGAATGGGGTGAGGTCGACAGTAGACAGTCTAAGGTTAAAGTTTTTTGGGTTTGGGGAAGAAACCACAGAGTCATGTAGTGAATTCCAGGCATTGATCACTCTGTTGCTGAAGTCGTATTTTCTGCAGTCGAGTTTGGAGCGGTTTACATTAAGTTTGTATCTATTGTGTGCTCGTGTATTGTTGTGGTTGTAGCTGAAGTAGTCATTGACAGGTAGGACATTGTGGCATTTATATTTATTTACATTTATTTATACCTCCATCTTCTGCAGCATGTGAAAGAATCTGGTCTATGTTTGGAAACACGCACACTAAGTCAAGAAAGAAACTGACATGTGAAAGGGGAGAGAAGCTTGTTTCGATCCGGGCAAGCCTTCAGTTTTTAGAAGTTTCTAATTGTGATGACGGACAAAAAAGAGTAGCTGCAGAAGCAGAGACGGATACTGACAATTTCAGCTCAGAAAATGATTCTTATTAAATGTCCATTGAAACTTAGTCCCACTCTCTTCTTAACACTTCCCCCATCTTCAATTCTTTTTATGAGAATGAGGTTTTTATTTTTATTTTTATTTAATACTGTGGAGAGGAAATATGAAAAATTGTTACTTTTGGTTTTTAAAATTGTTTTGTGGAGGCTTTTTGGTTGTTCCACATAAACTAGTAAGCAGTTCAGGAGATTGTTGCTCCCTTTGTTACAAATAAATATTATAAAAAAGTAAATTCTGTTTGTGATAATTGTTTGGCTACACTATATTTTTAATATGCTAGTTGTGATAATTTTATGCCAAGTCAAATTGTCCATAGTCATATTTTATGTTCCTAAAGTAACAGAATGACTTTCAATCTTAAAAAGACAAAAAAGTGCTAATGTAGCATTTTTTTCAATTTTTCCGAAAATTTCCATTTCCCCCCCAAAAAAACCGGAAGAAAACCGGGTTTTTTTCCGAGCTTCAAAATTTCCGGAAATTTTACATCTCTAATTAAAACATTTGGGCCTTTAACAATAACATCTACTACATTCACAATATTAATCAAGGTTTACTTCAATATCAATAATATACTATAAAAACATACTCTTCAATTTCTCTGCAGAGTTGTGATGGGAGTTTGCAATCCATTAGATTTTTCCATTCTTCTGCTGTACAAACACTGTGATATGAAAGCTTCTCCATTGTTACCCGATATATACACTCTGAATGGTGAATTCTGTGATACATCTGAAATAATGGTTTAATGAAAGTAATTTGTATTTCCCCTTATTTGAACAAAATTCCTAAAGGCTTCAAACTAAAAAGTTATTCTTGTTAGTTACACCTATCCAAACATGCCATTTCTGAAGAGCAATCAGACATAATTTAACAGGAAATAATTTGTTTTGTTTTTCTTCCCTTTCACAGCCTGCTGGGCTGCTTCATCATTGTGGGGACATGTTCGTAACAGGGATGACTAAACAATCCCAGGAGTATCTACCAAAAGTATATAATTCCAGCACAGTCAACCAAGGTGTGAAGATCATCCCAGCTGTCCAGCCAAAGCAAATAGGCACCATTGGAGATCTGCAATATAGGAAGATGCTGGAAGTGGATGATAACTTAATGAGAATTTCCAAGGGACCATTTCATACTGCATAGGAAAAGGCACTGTAAACCACTCCATTATTCTTCCAGTAAAATCACATGAATAGAAAATATAAAGTGACTGAAGATGTAGTGTTAGTAGATAGGCCCCTCTGGTCAGATAATACTCAACATGTTACTGAGAAAGAGCTGAGAATATTTCATGATTATGACATGGCTATATTAAAGCACTAGTAGCTGGATACCCGTGCTTCGCTAAGAAACTATGTGATCAGGCTTGATAAATTGACAGTTGACAGTTAAAGCTTGAAAATTTATGTAGAATGTGTAACTCCTTAGCATCAGAGCGTGTTAATATAAGGCAACTGGCAGTTGGAACAGAGTTCTTTTCAGGTGGAGAGGGGGAGTAGAATGTCTAAACTCCCAGCCTGCAGGCCAGATGAGTCATGCACTGGCTACGCCCAAGCCCAGTTTAGCAAAGGGGCAGCATCAGAGCGTGTTAATATAAGGCAACTGGCAGTTGGAACAGAGTTCTTTTCAGGTGGGGAGGGGGAGTAGAATGTCTAACTCCTTAGCATCAGAGCATGTTAATTAATATAATACTGTATAAGAAATACTAATGATCTGATGGTCATTTTGAAAAATCCTTTCTTAGCGAGCACCTAGAAGCCAAGGGGAACATACGTGCCAAGTTTCAAGTTTGTAGGCTTTACAGTTCTGGAGATTTCGTGATGATGCGTGAGTGGCATTTGGCTTTTATATATATATATTTGTGAGCCTAGTACTTGATGTTACCATGAAGGAAAAGAAAAACTGAAATTGCAAAACAAAATTACAATGGATTCATGGAATGCAAGAAGCATGAACAATGGAAAAGCTCAACACAGTGAAAGATGAAATGAATCAACAACTCCTTGACATACTAGGGATCACCAAACTGAAGTGGACATAAATTGGATCCATTCAGTCAGAAGATCATACTGTTCATCATTCAATACACAATATCAAAGAAGGAATGGCACTGCTTTTATAGTCAGGAAGGATGTAGCATAAAAAGGGTGTAGCATAGGAAGGACACATTAGAAGGATACTTGGCTATAATGCAATCAATGATCAAATAATATTAATTAGACTTTATGGGCAACCCCTTAATATAATTATTATCCAAGTTTATGCTCCAACCACTAATGCAAAAGAAGAAAAGTTTGATGGTTTTTATAGTTAAAGTCAATCTGAAACCAACAGAATATGAAAGCAAGATGTGTTGTTTGTGATTGAAGACTGCAGCGTCAAAGTTGGAAATATTGCAGAGAAAATTATGGCCTAGAAACCTGAAATGAAGTAGGATATGATTTACCAATTTCTGTTAATCCAATGATTTCTTAATTTCTAGTTGTTATAACACAGTCTTCCAGCAATCAAAACATTACCAGATGGAGTACACAGAAATCAAATTGACTATATTATTATAAGGAGATGGAAGAGCTCAATTATTGCAAAGAAATGGCTAAGGGAAGATTGTGGAACAGATTATGTGTAAATTGCAAGCCAAACTAAAGTAGAGGAACAAAGCCAAACAGTTTTTGCAATATGATCTTGACCATCAACCCCCCATTTGCATGAAGAACATTAGGAATTAGTGTGAAGTCCTGGATCTCATTGATAGGGGTGTACTTTGGAATATATTGTATATGTTTTAGTTGTTATAGAAGAAGAAATATAAGGGGGGAATGGTCTCCGGGTGTGTGTGTGTGCACAATAATATTTGTATTTTTTCCTTTTTAAAAAATTTAGATTTATATGTATTGTGTTTGTATTATTTGTATTCAAAATAAAACAAAAATATTTAAAAAAAAGATAGGAGTGTACTTGTGGAATGAAATCAAGCATTATGAAAGGGAAAACCAAGAAATAAAAGAAAGCAAACTGGATGTCAGACCAAATGGTGGAAATTGCCAAGAAGAAATCCTAGCCAAGGAAGGCAAACACCTGAGAAAGGAACTTTACAAAGAGATTCCAACCTTAATTGATATACAAAAGGATGTAAATGTGCAGATAGTAACTGAAGAAGATCAGACAAAGATGAAAGGTGCATCCTGACATTAAGTTAAAATCCAAGAAAGTACTGAAGATATTCCCAAATTATAAGAATCTGTAAAACTAGAAGATAACATTAGATCAGCATTCTGTTATTACCAGTCTGAATCGATAGAATATCTGCAGAAATATGGCAAGACTAAAAGGGAAATCTGAAAACTTCTAACCAAAGTATATCAGCGAATCTGGCCAGCAGATGGGAAGACATGAGTTTACTTAGGAGGCTTAACAGAGTGTGCAAAGTATCACAAAATATTATTAATTTTCCATGCCTATAAAATAATGCTTAGGATCATCCAATTCAGACTGCCTTTTAGGACCAACTATTAACAGTAAATGAAGCAATCAAGAAAGAAATATGCTGTAGTCTATGCTGGAGGCTAAAATATATGAAAAGTGGTTGCAGGAATTGGATATGTCTAGTTTAATGAAAAGAAGAACTTGTGGTGATAGCAATGTTGCAACATCTAAGGGGCTGCCACAAAGAAGAGGGGGTCAATCTATTCTCCAGAGCACCCAAAGACAGGACAAGAAGCAATGGATGGAAATTAATCAAGGAGAGAACCAATCTAGAACTAAGGAGAATTTCCTGACAGCTAGAATATGTCAGGGTTCCAGGAAAACACCCCCAACGAAATAAAACTCCGAGGCTAGAAGTTCCTCAAAGTTCCAATTTTTTACAGATGTCATGTTGGCACATCTGGGGAAACCCAAATCTGAAAGCTTCCAGGGTTTCCCCACCCAGCTGAAAGTTCACAACCCTGCCCCACACCCACAAGCTCATCACATGGTCCAATCAAATCTTCACATTCAACTGGATACAGTCCCCATGCAGGTGCAGGCATTTGTCCTTGAGTAAAGAGTTTTGTTATGACTAAGTTTCTACCGCTCCAACAAAAAAAACCCTCCCAATTTCCCAGGCTAAAATATATGGCAGTTGAAGCAAACAGAAATAATGGCTTCCAGAACTGACAGAACAATTAATCAGTGGAATGACTTGCCTCCAGAAGTTATGGGTCTCCAACACTAGAGGTTTTTAAGAAGAGATTGGACCCCTATTTGTCTGAAATGGTATAGGATATCCTGCTTGAGCAGAAGGTTGGACTAGAAGACCTCCAAAGTCCCTTCCAACTCTGTAATTCTATTATTCTGTACAGATAGGCCTTGACTAACAACTTTGTTTAGTGACCGTTTGAAATTACAATGCACTGAAAAAAGTGACTTATGACCATTTTTCACACTTACAACTGTTGCAACATCCCCAAGGTCATATGATAAAAATTCAGATGCTTGGCAATTGACTAATATTTATGACGATTGCAGTGTCCCGGGGTCATGTGATCACCTTTTCCAACCTTCTGACAAGCAAAGTCATTAGGGAAGCTAGATTCACTTAACAACTGTGTTACTAACTTAACTGCAGTGATTCACTCATCAACTGTGGCAAGAAAGGTCATAAAATGGGACAAAATCACTTAACAACTGTCTCACTTAACAACAGAAATTTTGGGCTCAATTGTGTCGTAAGTGGAGGGCTACCTGTACACCAACACTTAGTAGGGTAGTTATGAAGGCCTTGGAAAAGATATTAAGATGCTGGAATGTCTTCACCTACCAAGATCAGAATTGGGCTTTTCCCTGTGACACTTTCACGATGTGAAAGTTGGACTTCTGAGAAAACTATGGATAGCCAAAAATAGACAAACAAATGGGTAATTGAAAAAATCAACCCAGAGTTCCCACTTGAGGCACAAATAATCAAAATCAAATTATCATACTCTGTGTACTTTATGTGAAAACCCAACTCCCCATAGAAGTCTATAATGGTTAAGAGATGGAAGAGAATGATAAGCAGCAAGATGGATGGACTCTATTAAAGCAATGATGGGTGCACTGTTGGAAGACCTGAATAATTAGTTTTGAGGTAAATCATCCTGGAGAAAATGGATTGCTAACTAAGAGTCAACACTATCTCATTGGCACATCATCATCATTATCCTCATCAAAGAAATAAAAATGTTTAACTATTTTAAATCAAGAACTTAATACAAACAATCCCACAATATCAGAATCAGTTTAGTACTTGTAATCACTCAATGTACTAATTATTAGCTATCAATATATTATATTAAAAATAATGTTATTTTGGTTTACCTTGTTATTTTTCTAGAACAAAACTTACATTAGCACAGTGTAATGCCAAAGCACAAAAGACCGCAAACATTTTAAAATTGTTCTCGTCGGTTTTAGAAAAGGCACTTCCAGTTAGTTTGTTCACCATCTGCACAACACCTATGACACTTCCTCGACTCACAATAGGCATGCATAAAATGTTCCTTGTTGTATAGCCTGTGTAGAGATCTACCTCCCTAGAAAATAGAAAGGAAGGAAAGAATAAGAAAAGGAAAACCAGTCATTCATTTCATGGTAATGCATTCATTTTATTAACAATAGTACTGAACATTTTTTAGTGAGTAATCCAATGTCCCCTTGGGAAGCCACATAGATGTGTATGTGCAGTCAACCTTCCTTCACAAAAGAAAGGATGTCCTTAGAGGCCAGCGTAAATCTTTATCACCAGTTGCTACTCCAGGGGATCTAACACCCCACTCCTTACTTTTCACCATAATACCTCTTTCCAAAAGTCAGTAAAGGAGTCTGGCCCTGGTAGCAATATTTTCCCAGTTGTAGGAAAGTAAAGAGAATTGAAAAAAACATGTGAATGAAACAAAAAAAGTGGCCCCACCATTTCATAACACATGAATGTTAGGATTCCTCTGCTCCTATTCAAACTATTTCATATACATTGATTTGTTAAAATACACACAACAATCTTGCAAAGTCAACAGCATTATATCTGTACTTCAAACAGGGGTTAAAGCGGAGACAATATCTAAAGTCCGGAAACATCCTAATGTATACTTCACCACAGAAATTTTTCAATTAATAAATAATTCCAATCGTGTATGGGATACACATATTAAGTTGTCCCTGGCACTTAGGGATGCAGTTGACTTGAGGAAGTTTTTGGAAAAAATAATAATATAACTCATTAAGCCAAAGCAGAGGTGTAAATAAGTGGTTTATCCTAATGAGAAACTACATTCTGTGAATCTATTAAACATGTAACATACATATGACAAATTGGCAAGCTTAAGCAGAAGTTAAATGTAGTATACCTCAAAGATTTCAAAGCCTATGATTTAACCACCTCGTTAGCTGTATATTATGAATATGTTTTTCATTTACAAATGTATGAGCTTTTCAAAAATCAATTAATTAGCATTCATTCTCCTGGTAACAATACTTTAAAGGGACAATGTAATTCCCATATTAATTCATAAAGAAAACAATCTTCAGCAAACATACATCAGTTTTAATGCAAAACTATAAATATATTTTATTTTTAATTGGTAGCTGGAGATTATTTACATTAAAGGAAACAGCTGTTTCTTTTAAACAATCTATGTCTTAAAATGAACATTTTGAACATTTCCTGTTCTTGGGTAAATATGCTCTCTAACTTTGATCAGGGTTCCAATTTTATATCCAGTGTTGGAAAAAAGAAATTCTTACCTGGAAATGTTGCTCTTGTGGGAGGGCATTTAGTTCAGAAAAAGTCCAGCCTCTGATGCTGAATAGGCAAGGCTAGGAAGTATTTCCTAAGGAGGTAGGACTTCTTTAGATCTCCAAGGTAATGCCAAGGTAGGAGATTATAATAGGCAAATCAACAAAATTTAAAAAAAAATAAGTTGCTTGCTAAAATAGAAGAACTGGCCACCTCGATAAATAGTATCAATGGTTAGAGAGGATCAGGATTGTCTCACAGGTTGGGCAAAATTATTTCCTGCCTATGAGAAGAACTGAAATTCAGTACATAAGAATTTCCTTTTCTCCCCTTATAGGCATGAGGACATTCACCTCAGGGATATCAAAAACAACAACAACAGGATAATACATCACATGTTTAATTACCTTCAAGATATCTGAAGGAATAAGCCATGATTTCCTCTAGAAGTGGATGAAATATTCTGTATTCTAATTCCCAAAGAACTATGACTATAGACGATTTGTTTTTCAGGGTTCCAGAGGAAAATGAGAGCAGATTAGTTTAAAAGTTTGGGTTAGAGTTTGAGTCCCTTCTATATAGAATCCCTTTTTCAGAGATGTTCTATGTAAAAGAAGACAAGACTACTGTTGATGAACTGATGGAAGGCAAGTGGCAGATCACTGAAAGGGAAATTTCTGTCAAGCTATGAGTCATATTATTGACGTTCATCAGCATCTGAGATCTGTATTATTGACATTCTTCAATATCTGAAGGTTTCTGCAAACTGTGTTCTTCACATACTGATGGAAGAGATAAAAGCTTAAGAGTTGAAATTTGCCACTAATTGTCATCAGAAGTTAGGTGAGGAATTTCTTCTGTGGCAAGCTAACAAAACATAGTCTTATTGTTATGACTCAGAAATGAAGGATCAGTCCATGAAATATCATCACAAAGTTTCACTTTCAAAAATTCAAAACTCAGATTTGGTAAGTAAAAATCTATGGTTACAGTTTTTGAGACATAGATGGTGTTATTCACATAGATATTTTTGAACCTGGCATTGCTATCAGTGCTACACCGCAATGCTCAAAACTTTGACACAATGATTAAGCACAGTTCAGAAGCATAAGAACAGCATTTTGCTGCAGAATGATTAAGACTTGGTGTCTGGTTCTTAAGTCTCTAGAAATAACAGAATGTTGATTCTGAAGGAAAATAATACAATAACCAAATAAAGAGGAATTCTGTGGGGAAAAAACTATGCCTTTTTTCTTTCTATTATTCCTTTAATGCCTGAGGTGGGGTAAAAAGAATTTTCTCCTGCCTTCTAGATCACTATCAAATGCTGCTCCATGTGTCTACAATCTCAATTATTGGTATGAATGAACTTTTCATTAAATATTAAAGAAGGATTCTGTTCAAGAAGTGCTTCCTCTGACACAAAAACACACATGATTTTTACTTGTGTGGGCCTCCAAACTGAAGGACAAGAGAAGACAAGGTGAAAGCTTTGTAGGAACTTAAGATTCTTGGCCAGTTGAATTCAAATCCAGCATTTCCCAACATTAGGGGAGAGATGAAATGGCCAAATCAATAATGCTCCACAGCATGAAAAATGGAACGGAAATTATGGTGGTTAAACATGAATGTTAAAATGTTTCTCTCCACTTACTTTTTTTTTTACTTCTGGTTTGCACGCATGCTCTTTCTTTTAATGTATTCCCCTCAGCTTCTTTCAAGAGCTCCAAACTTTCTTCCCTTGATTAAGGGAAGGAAAACTCAGGGTGTCTAGGAAGAAAGCTTGCTTCCAAAGGTAGCACTTGTTAGCCTTTTCCATCTAATCCTATAGACGGGACATTTCCAGAACTGAATGCGCTCACACCTATGAGGGGAGAAACCTATAAACGTTGCTATCAGACAAAAAAAAATACCTATCTTCAAAAATTGTTAGTCCTGGTTTGAGCCACATTTCTTCTGGAAACTGGATACACTGGAAATAGCAGAAACATTCTTACCATAAATTTCTGTTCTGTATAGAAGACATTCCTTAACCTTGGGATGGCACTACGAATACATTGGCTGGATTAAAAAAGAAAAAGTTTCTCTAAGAGAAATGGCTGATTTGCTCTCCTAGAGTAAGCATTAGAGATGTGAAGGCCCGGAAAAAAACCGGAAAAATTTGGGAAAAAAACGGGTTTTTCCCGTTTTTTTCCTGAAGGCTTTTTTGGTTTTTTCCAAAAAATTGGAAAAATTGAAAAAAAAAACAAAAAACATTGTGGAATATTTTATTTTAACATGATGAATAAAATATTGTAAGACAGGGTGTTCAAATATTTTCCAAATCATTTCTAAAAAAAATGTATGATATCAGATTATTCTAATTTCTGTGCACTGTGTGAGGACAAGCAAGTCCTAGGTAACAAACTGAACCCTCCACTGCAAGAACAGTATGCATTTCTTCATTTAGGAGGTGCTGCTATTGTAACAAGAAAATGGTTTCAGTTTTGCTTTTGCATGTTAGTGGGTGTGTTTGGTTTGTTCTGTCCTCTTCACTAGGCCTCAAAAGCATAGTTGAAGACCTTAAAGTACCCAGGAGTGTGAGAAACACTGTTCTTGATCAGGATGTCTTCTGGGATCCCTTTGTTACAAATAAATATTATAAAAAAGTAAATTCTGTTTGTGATAATTGTTTGGCTACACTATATTTTTAATATGCTAGTTGTGATAATTTTATGCCAAGTCAAATTGTCCATAGTCATATTTTATGTTCCTAAAGTAACAGAATGACTTTCAATCTTAAAAAGACAAAAAAGTGCTAATGTAGCATTTTTTTTCAATTTTTCCGAAAATTTCTGTTTTTTTCCCAATTTTTTCCAGAAATTTTACATCTCTAGTAAGCATCCCTTTAGCTCCTGGCCTGGAACAGAACAAAATTATATATCTATGCCACAGAGTCCCAAAAGTGCTTTTCAAAAGACAACTGGATTGCCTTGTTGTTGTTTTTTCTTAAAAACATTTCACTTCTCATCCAAGAAACTTCTTCGCTTCTGAGAATGAGAACTGAAGAAGCTTCTTGAATGAGAAGCAAAATATTTTCAAAGAAAAACCAAGAAGGTCCCACTTGTCTTTTGAAAAGCCCTGTTGGGACAATCATGACCTGGATGATTGAGAATCTCCATAGACATTTATGCCACTGAGACTACCATATGTAAACATGAGCATGTCAGAGCATGTTTAACTTGAGATACCATCCCAAAACTAAGAAATGCCTCTGAGAGAGAAGAGAATTTGTCTTACTTAAAGAACTAAAATCATTTAAAAAATTAACTGCATAAAAATGCATCAAATATTGTACACATACCAAATGTGTGCTGAAAGCCTAATGAATTCCTACCTGTTAAAACGTGGATCTGCATAGGCATCGGGTATGTTGAGGACTTCACCAGTTCTTGCTACCTGACCAGCTATTCCTTTTTCAATAGAAAATCTGCATATATGTAAAAAGATACGTCCTATTAAAGCAATATGCTGATACGAAACAGTAACACTTGTAACTGATGAATGTCATTCATCACTAGATATCATCACTAGATAGTATCTCACAAGCTGGGACAAAAGGCAAAGTTAGAGCTATTTCCTAAGAGGTGAGGTATCCTATACACAAATTAATAAAGTCAAGAGCTAAGCAATAATATCATTACGATCTCACTGTAGCAGGATCTGCTCCCAAAGTACTTTTATAGTAATGAAGATATTTTAAGAATACTGTTTTCCCTGAGTCAGGTGCCCTCATGAGTCACCTCATTCCCAAAAGATTTCCTGGAAAATATTCTGCACAATGTAGTGTCACTGATGTTATGCTAAATTTGTAATGCCTTGTGAAATGACCAAATACTCACATGGGAACCCAATAGGTTTTCTCCTCCCTGAACAGATTCCACAGATTATATTTAGATTAAAAGTCTGTATTTTGTTAAAACAGTAGGTAGGGATATCACTTTTGCCTAGACTCTGGAGTGGAAAGCCTTAAATAAGCCCCTAGGTTTCCTGAGAGGATTGACACGGTCAATGCACATTTTCCATGTAGAATTGGGGGGGGGGCGGGGGGGAAATCTCAAAAATGTAACATTAATTTGATCCCCTGGGAAAATACAAAGGGTTTGCTCTTCTCTGGTTTTAGCCCCTCTGAACTGAGTCTTAAACAAGAGGAATTTCAAAAAGTAATACCAGGTTTTTCAAGAGAGACTTTGGAATCACTAAAAAAAATAGGCTATATTTGGTGGAAGATGATTCCATGTTATGAAATTAAAGAGGCAGTTATGAAAAATGCATTGCTTATTCAGAGAATGGGGAAAATTGTTTTCTATGCCACCAGTAATATTATGGTACACAATGCTGAGAAATTGCCTTTTCAATCACACAGAACCAATCTCTATTACCAAACAACTATTTCCCATCTCCATCTAAATTCCTAAAGTCTCTGGAAATGCAGATAGATATTCTTTAAATTGACAGAACATAGAATCATAGGGCTGGAGGGCACCTTAGAGGTCTTCTAGTCCAACCCCTTGCCATCCCAGTCAAATCGTTGTTCATTTTTGAAAAACTCCAATGATTGACCAACTCCGGGGGGGGGGGCGCCTATTTCATTTATTAATTGTTCTCATTGTCAGAAAATTTCTTGGTCACGACTATTTCAGTGATTAATTGTTCTCATTGTCAGAAAATTTCTTGGTCAGCCAATTGTGAATTCATTTGGTGGTAGTACTGTCTATCCCACATTTTTTTATCTTATCAAGAAGTCTGATATGGTCTACTTTGTCAAATGCCTTACTGAAGTCCAAGTATACTCTGTCCATAGCATTTCACTGGTCTTTATCAAAGAAGGCAACAAGGTTGTCTGATATGATCTGTTTTAACAAACCCATGCTGGCTTCTAGTAATCACCTTGTTCATTTCTAGGTGCTTACAAATCCCCCACTAACTTCAATGAGAATGAAATCATAGAATGATGAAAACTGTCACAGTATCTGTAAATACAGACAGAAGTTGAATTAAAGTATGAAACTTGTAAAAACAGACTACTCTTCTTACCTTATTTCTTTGGTCTTCCTGAAGACAGGCTTCCCTTCATGTACTTCTCCAATATCAAACAAGTCTGAATACAACTCATTGTTCTTCTGATCTACCTGGAAGAGTGCACAGCGATCTGCATTCACCAGGTTTTTTGCATATATCTACAAAGAGCAAAGCTGGATTAACCAAAGTGGGCATGGGACAAGGCCGGAATTGTCTTATATACTAAGAGTAATTAACCTCAAAACATATACAATTTCTGTCTTGTTTATGGAGCTAGGTAGATGGTTATATACTGTAGACATGTTCCACTTACCTGTGATTTCATGTTGAGACCCCCACAGTCTTCACAAATATGGTACATAAAAACTTCAGATGTTGTGAATTTTAATCTAACTAAAATGTTGATGTTTGATGATTGATGATTCAAATGGCAAATGCAAACTATTTTTTCCTCGTGATAATCACTGCATTATACCAGTAGTAAATAATATAACAATTTGAAACAAAAGGATCTTTAAACAACATCTGTATTTTTATATATAATACAGACTATAATACTGATAATCTTTTTTGTCAAAAGCATGGTGCAGATAAAAACACATATTTAGCTCAAATTACATTTCTTTCCCAATAACATATATTTATATAATGAAAAAGCAAGCTGAAAGAAAGTAATTTATCACTGTTTTTATATAATGTACTTAAACAAATAGTCAAGCAAGTTCTAACATATAAAGTTACTATTAAGAGAATAAATAAAAGGTTCAATTCAACATGTAACTTTGAGTCTCTACCATTTAAGCATTTAAAGATCTCTAGAGACACATTTCTGTTGCTAGACTTTTAATTATTGAATTTAATACTAATTTTACATTACATATTAAAGTTTTGTATTTTGTTTGTTTTTAATGTTGTCTCCTGCTGTGAGTTTATTTAAGTAAATGGCAGGATATAAATGTTATAAACATTTAATAATCAAAAGCTCCTCTTCATGTTTTGTTAATTCTCCTTTCCTCCTATGCCATCTCTGTGAAGTTCTAAAGAGACCTCCAACTCACTAGAGTTTATCTGCTGGTGGGACAAGGGTTTACTAAGGAAAGAAAGAATTTGCAAAAACCTTTTTTTTCTGAGACAGGAAGAATTCATGAACATAGCTCTGCTCAAATAGCTTTTGTTCCAAGCTACTGTTGGCAAGTGCTTGTTGTTATAGAGTAAGTTACTCCAAAGTGTGTCAGATTCATTTTGAAGCATATAAAATAATTTTAGAGACAAATGTTATTTTGCTACCATTATTTATAGCACTGTCATCATTTTTTCCAGGTAACATTACATCAAAAGTTAGATATCAGATCCATAATCACATTGTTAAAAATTACCTAGCTGCTCTTCTCACCTTGAATTAGTTAAAACATTTTCAAGTTTTTATTATAAATATCCAAAACAGCTTGCAAAGGACATACATGTAAAAACCTAGTATTAATATATGAAAATAACATAGTGAAATTTTAAGAATTTGACTGTGTTACTACTGGGGATTAACCTTTCAAATGGCTCTTAAAATATTCACTGGTTTCACAAAAATTCTAGAACCCAATACTGATCACCAAACCCCAGTATGCAGAGAATTGCAGGAGCGAATTGCACTTTCACAGTGCCTGACAGCTATTGAGGTCTGGATGGGGGATAACAGGCTTCAGCTGAACCTTGGTAAGATGCAGTGGCTATGGGTGCAGGGAACCTCAGGATCCAGTTGTTTATCATTTTTAGTTCTGGATGGGGATGTGCTAATTCTGGGGGTTCTCCTAAATCCATGACTCTTGCTCAAAGGGCAGGTGACAGTCATGGCTAGGAGGGCCTTAGTGCAATTTCATGTTGTGCAGCAGTTGCAACTTAACTGGATCAGGAGGCCTTGCACACAGTCAGTCATGTCCTGCTCATCTCTCAGTTGGATTATTGCAGTGGGATCTATACCCTTTAAGAGTATTCTGTACCTACAGTTGGTGCAGAATGCAATGGCGGGGACAATTCTGGAGGCCCCTAGAATGGTGCATATAACACCACTGTTGTGCAAGCTGAATTGGTTACCAGTCTGTTTCCATGTCCAATTCAAGGTGTTGGTCATTACCTTTAAAACCTTTTAGACCGTGGGTACAGGGTATATGAGAAGCCATTTCACCCCAATTGGATTAGCCCACCCTACTTGATCCAGCAGAAAGGGTTTGTAAAAGGGTTTGAAAGTTGTTTGTTAAGGAATTTCACTTGGTGGGATCAAGGAGAAGACCCTTTTCCACTGTGACCCTTGCTTTGTGGAACATTCTATCACCAGAGATGAGATATGCACCAACCTTCCTGACCTTCCAAAAGGGTTAGGGTTAATGGAGGCACTCTTTGCTGGAAGTGGTTGATGGGGTAAGAAGACTTCAACCCCATCCTCTTGGTTCTATTTTTTTAAAAAACAATTTTATTATTAAAGGCTCTTCTCCTGACCTTGCTCACCAGAATTCCTTAGCGGATGGGGTCCATAGCAGGCCTCTTCCTTTGGTGTGAGTTGGATGGACTAGTCCAATTGGGATGAGACGATTCCTCAAATACCCTGGACCCATGCCATATAGGCAGGGGTGAAATGCTCCCGGTTCGCTCGTACCTATCGGTCGCCGTAGAGCCAGTCGCCAAGGTAGCGTGAGGCGCCGCCCACCCGCCCGGACTGCCGCCATTTGGGTTCTTTTACCCTCTGCGAATGCACAGAATGCTTTGCGCATGCGCAGAGGGTAAAAGAACCCAAATGGCGGGTGGGCGGCGCCTCGCGCTACCTTGGCGACTGGCTCTATGGCGACCGACAGGTACGAGCGAACTGGGAACATTTCACCCCTGCATATAGGGCTTTAAAAGTAATAATCAACACAACTGGTAACCAATCTAGCTCACGCAACAGTGGTGTTATATGTGCCACCCTAGGGGCTCCCACAACTGTCCACACTACTGCATCCTGCAAAACTTGTACATATGTTTTATATTGTTTGTTAAAACTTTAAATTCTGAAAGCATAATTGCTGTATGAAGGAGAGATGTATATAGGTCAGAAATAATAACATGACTTCTGTATACCACATTTCAAAGATTCTGTGGCCTGAATAATACTGAAATTTAAGTAAAAGTTACCTTACCATTATATTTTCAAGTAGAGAATCTATTGCAACTATGTTATCAAAGTAGGTTCTGTAAAAGAAAAAGACCAAATTTCTTATTGTTATGAAATTCTTTTCAAACTTTATCATGATCTAGATCAGTGGTTCTCAACCTGTGGGTCGCGACCCCTTTGGGGGTCGAATGACCCTTTCACAGGGGTCGCCTAAGACCATCGGAAAACACATATTTCCGATGGTCTTAGGAACCGAGACACCGCTTCTCTATCCGTCCACATACGAGTACCCGAGGACGGTGTGACGCACGGGCGGCCCTCGAATGCGCAGGCGCCGACGGAAGGGCCGCGCGCGCTAGCCTGCCATCTTGGTGCCATGCCCCCTTTGTCACCTCATCGCTTCTTGCCTGGCAACGCGCACGTGCGGGAAGGTGGCAGGGCGGGGGTCGCGGCATTAGGAAGGTTGAGAACCACTGATCTAGATTGTTTTAAATTTACCAATTTAAAAGATATCTTTTTACCTATTTCAGAAAGCTTACATTATAAGTTTTCTTACTGATATAATTTTCTAGGTACTGTGCTCCAAAAGTAATCTTTAACAATGAAAGGAGTTATGAATCGTATATAAGACCTATAAGATTGGTACACGAAAGGCAACTACTAATCCCTATGAGTTTCCAGTGGGAATTTGGGATTTCTCCCAAGGAACTGATTAAAGTTCCATCACCTTGACAACACTTGTCCAACTTTGAGTGCAATATTATCAGCAGATGCCTAGAATATTCCTTACAGAGGTTATCCGGGTGATCCGGTGGCTTGCTGTAATGGCTTACCTTGGGAGACCGGGAAAGTGATGCTGCCTAGGGAACAATCAGATAAGAGGGAGCACAGTCCATAGCTGCATGGTTGACACAACAAGAGGCTCAGGAGAGACCGTCCCTAAATCAGGGGTGAAAACCAGCAGGTTCTGACAGGTTCTGGAGAACCAGTAGCGGAAATTTTGAGTAGTTCGGAGAACCGGCAAATACCACCTCTGGCTGGCCCCAGAGTGGGGTGGAAATGGAGATTTTGCAATATCCTTCCCCCAGGAGTGGGGAGGGAATGGGGATTTTGCAGTATCCTTCCCCTGCCAGTCCCACCAAGCCACACCACGCCCACTAAGCCATGCCCACAGAACCAGGAGTAAAAAAAATTGGATTTCACCACTGCCTTAAATTATCAATTTATTTCCTATTTCCTATTCCTATTTATTTCCTATTTCCTAAATTCCTATTCATTTCCTACTCAAGAAAATTGGTCAGGTTTTAAATCAGTATCTGACATCATTGTCAGATGATACTGGATGCAGGGGGAAAAAATCCTAAATAAAACAAATGTAGATCTGTCAACCCAAATACAGATTAAGGGGGAAATTAATGCATAAACTTTCTCCAATTCTTGATCTAGAATACCTGGTTTGGAATGGTGTCTGTGTCACGGGTTCTTTTTTAAACCGTACCGAACTAGATTAACCCAGACTCAAGAGAGACACAAAGCACTGAATCCTGGACCAAGTGGTTTCTTTATATCTCCTTATAAGCAGGGTGGGGGTGGGGACTTTTTATTTTGAAAAACAAACGTATTCTATAAAAGTGATGTTCAATAAGATTTGTGTGTGTGTGTGTGTGCGCGCGCGCGCGTGCGCGTACACACCAGAGGTGGGTTCCTGCCGGTTCGGACCGGTTCTTTAGAACCGGTAGCGGGAATTTTCCCCCGTTCGCCAAACCGGCAGCGATGGCCGGCTGGACACCCCACCGAACCGGCTCTCTCGGCGGTGCCATAGGTGCCGCCATCTTGTTTTTTGCTTCTGCACACGCGCAGAAGCTGTTTTTTGCTTCTGCGCATGGGCAGAAGCTGGATTTTCAGCACTGTGCATATGCGCGTGCCCAAACGGCGCGGGAGGAAGCGAACCGGCAGCGAGGTAAGTTAGAACCCACCCCTGGTACACACACACACACACATGTGCATGCATGGGCCACTTCCTCTAATCCCTATCCCATACATTTACAATTAATATTACAATATTTCCTCCATATTATACTATTACAGTAACTATTACTATGCCCTATAGTATTGACTATGCAATTGACTATATATCAAAGTTTTCTTCTTACAAAACCTGTTCAGTCTTTTTTCTTCTCTCTGCAATTCTATCTATTTTTTTCCTCCCTCTGTTAATGGTCCATTTGTAGAACACTTTCACCTTTTCAGGTTGTGTTTCAGCTTGCTGGGACTTTATACTTGGTTCTTATCTGGGCTGTCCATTTCCTCTGAAGGAAAAGCACCTTCCTTCTTTTGGCTGCTGCATCTTGCAATTTACTGGTGGCTGCAGAACTCCAAAGAGAAATGTGATATTGTGTCGCACCCTAACCCTCTATTCCCATCGTGTCCTGTCCCCTCTCTTCCCTCTTCCCTGTGTCAAGGTTGCAGCTTTATTGTAGACTGTATTATAGAATATAATTTTAGTGGAAATAATATTGCCTACTATAAAATAATGATCATATGGACCTGTTCCTAGTTATAATTTATAAGTATATAGGTAGTCCTCATTTAGTGACCGTAATTAAGATTGGCAACTTGATCATTCATCAAAGCTATGTGAAACCATGGCTGTGTTTATGATATTATTTTAGCTTTCCTTTGCTTTACAGACCTGCAAAGGTTGGAAATGCGAGGACTGGTTGCAAAATTACTTTTTCAACATCATCGTAACTATGAACAGTCACTATATGAGGCAGTCACTAAATGAGGACTACCTGTAATAACCTCTCATTATTCATATCCTATGAAACTGCACAGTGAAAACTCTTAAACCAATTTCCAGAGCAATGAATAAACCACATTAAATATATCTATATTAACTATTTAAAAATAATCATAATATGGCTGTAGAGACTCACTTTCATGTCACTTACTTTGATACGTCAAGCAGGAAGTCATTCAGTTCAGTCTGTTTGGCCAAACCCTTGGATACCTGATGCAAATGTTGGGAACACTATTGCTTATTTAAGCAGAAGAACAGAATCAGAACGAATCTACAAACATAGCTATTACTTGTCTAGGATTTGCTAAGAAGAAATGAAGCAAGGAAATACATATATAAAATTCAAGCCTCACATATGTCGAACTTCAATTTGAGGTTAATTGTGGACTATGCTAATAACTCTAATCATACATTTGAAAAATGGCACTGATCTGAAAACTACTCCCTGCCTTCTTTTTTCAGAAAAATGGAGTATTAGCTCAAAATGCAAACCTGATCTGGACTGATCTCAAATTAGAAGGAACTATTAGAAATACACAAATGATTAAAAAAAAAAAGGCCTTCAGCTTAATGTCCATTTTTTTTTTTTTTTATTTCCAAATATTACAGAACAAACTAATAATATTAAGTTATTCTTCCTAGGAAAATTAACATTTAATCCAGAGGCTTACCTCTATTTGATGCATTGCTACTGAGAGCCACGCAAGGTTTGCTACTGCAACCTGAAGAAACCACAAACTTTTGTTTACTTGGAAGACAACGAAATTTGTGTTTTGAAAATTCAAGCAACGTTTACCCATATTTGGGTTATGTAAGCAATAATGAAGGGTATGCATCTAGTAAAAAGGTTTACCAGTTTAAATGACATCTAAGTAACTGGGTTACATTATTTATGTTATTTATTTTTCCATTAGAATAGAATAGAATAGAATAGAATAACAGAGTTGGAAGGGACCTTGGAGGTCTTCTAGTCCAACCCCCTGCTTAGACAGGAAACCCTACACCACTGCAGACAAATGGTTATCCAACATCTTCTTAAAAACTTCCAGTGTTGGAGCATTCACAACTTCTGGAGGCAAGTTGTTCCACTGATTAAATATTACATTTTTATTATCTATTTCATAAATACACTACTCAAGTTATCTAGCAGAAAATTAAAATAAGAACATGAATTAAAACAATAATGTTAAAATATCATTATATAAAAGACTAAAGAAGTGTGCAAAACCTTTGGGAGTCATCTTGTCTGAAATATCCCCTACAACAGGGGTGGGCAACTATGGCCCCTTTATGACTGATGGCTGGCTCAGGAATTCTGGGAGTTGAAGTCCACAGGTCGTAAAGGGACCAGAGTTGCCCACTCCTGCCTTACCACCTTTCTGAAAATGTTCTGATTCTCTTCTACCTATAACAAAAGTGTTCCAGATTCAAAACAGGCAATGCCTGTAGTAGGTTTGGAAATGTAAATGAAATTTAATTTAATCTCATTTAATATAGTTGATCATTTAATACAAGATAATAGCTGCTCCCACCTCATAGTCTTTGTGGAAAGATAGCAGTACTTAATCATATTATTGTCCATGGAGAGCCCATATACACTGCCTCTAAAATGCCAAGTTACCGAAAGCCAAGAGTAAAAAATGATATGGAAAGAAAAAGAAAACAACCTTGATTTAACCCTATCCTATTTTATTTGAAATGCAACTCAGATGCTACAACCACAATATCCAAAAAAGATAGAAGGGAGGGAGATATTGGATAAAGAAGTGCTCTCCCTAAGGAATCCCATCTTGTTCTGTGCCTTGCTACAATACAGGTTGTATTATACATCTATGTATCTGGCAAAGACATCTACGAATAAAATGGCAAAGAGGATATAAAGCGGATACTTAAAGCCAGTTTGGGGTAATGATTAAGAATCAGCTTTCATGATGGAATGTAGTCCAGATTCCCAGGAGGGAGAGAGTACATTCTAGAGAAGCAAGAGACAACTTAGTTCAGATAGTTGGTGTGAGAGAAAAGGGTGAATACAGCTCCTCCCTAACTGTTCCCAGAGTATATGCATCACTTGCTTTGGTTTGGCAAGATTCTGTCCATAGGTGTGCAACCATTAAAAAAAAAAAATCTGTTTGGAAGAGTCACGTCTTTCTTGCTTTTGGAGTCTGACATCAGGATAGAAACCAGGAGACTGTGAGTTCTAGTCTTGCCTTAGGCACAAAGCCGGCTGGCAGACTTTGAACCAGTCATTGTCTCTCAGCTCAACCCAACTCATAGGGTTGTTGTTCTGGGGAAAATAGGAAGAGGGAGGGGTATTGGGTATGTTTGTTGCCTTAAGTTGTTTACAAAAAATAATGAAAGTGGGATAAAAATCAAATCAATAAATAGAAGAGGGACAAAAATGCAGTGCACTGATATTAGTGTTGTGCTCCTTCTGCAGACTGAATCCAGAAGTGAACCAAATCTAGCACTACAATTCCCTTATGGAATATTGCATTTTTCTACTCCATGGGGTTGCCAGAGTCATCCTGTACAGAGTACATAGTCCCAAAGTCTTCGCACTGGGTGTAAGAGGTTTCCTCTGGCTTTTTCATGTATTAAACATAGACTTGACATTGAAATGGGCAGTCATCCACTTCTAAAGAGAAAGCAAGGTTGGTCATTGATAAAATCTGCCCAGAGGAAGAAATATAACCAAACTGAACAATGGCAACACTCACTGCCATGTGTAAGATTCTGCCACATCTTAGGACATTATTTGAGGCAAGGAGAAAACTGGATCTCAATTGGTGGTGGTTCAAGTCAGCATGTGGCATTATCTGACCCTTTGCTTCTATTTAATAACCTTGACGTGGCCATAAAAAAAAATGTTTCTTCTGATTGCAACACTGACACAACTGCTAAAGCCAAGTAGAATGATTGTACAAAAAGCGCTAAGGATCAATATCAACTGTATGGCCAAATGAAGGATGTTCAACCTATTGTCTTAGGCTCATCATGTCACTGTATAAAACTTTACTCCTGATCTAATGTATCTTGGTAGTCTCATTTAGCAATTGAATATCCTCAATATAATTTCCAGCCACAGAACTACATGTTAGCTGCATGGAATTATATATGAATATGCTCACTGCTACATTTAAGATTTACCTCTTGATGACTGAGATGGAAAGTTTCATTACCCCATTTTCGATAAAGCTCCAGGATACCAATTAGATCTCCAAGCACAGTCACAATTGGCAAACAAAGTACAGACTTGATACGAGTCCCTGATTCCAGCCCAGTTCCTTTCGGAAACCGTTCATCCTAGAAAGGCAAGTGCTGTTTTATATTAATGATATAATATTTAGTTCATTTATAATGAAAGAGTTTTATTAATAACTGGATAGCTAAATATTTAAGCAAAAATTCACTGATTCTCTCCCAGAGATTCCGTCCAATGCAGAAAAGTAGAACTTAGAATAACTTTATTGCACGGCTGTCAAACTCATGTCATCACGGCGTCGTCACATGATATATCGGGACTTTTTTCCCTTTTGCTAAAATGGGTGTGGGTGTGGCCAGTGCGTGGCACATCCGGCCCGTGGGCTGTGAGTTTGACAGCCCTGCTTTATTGTCACTTTAAATGTACACTAATCAGCACACATTAAAGTGAAATTTCGTTGCATACAGCTCTCAAAGGGTCACCGCTTCCAATATACACTACATAAACATGACAAAAAATAATAAAATAAAAAATATGCATGTAATTTAAATAATTATAATAATTATAATTTAATGTAAAACACTTGATGCTAAATTGTGGCAAAAGAATTGTAATCATCATCATCATCATCATCATCAAGCTTTAACGGCCAGTGCAGAAAGCACATTATGTTGATAAGATGCATAGAGAAATATATGGACCCTTCAAATGAAATGATCTGCATTGGTCAGTGGCTTCTCTTCAGCACTGTTCTGACACATAAAAAAGAATGGGGGAAACTCTACATTTATTTATTTATTTGTATTTATTTATTTATCACATTTTCTAAACCACCCTAAGTGACCATGTTTGCAATGGACTTGATTGGTTATAGTGAATTTCTCCTCTTTCCTTTTCTGACAATAGCCCTTAGTTTTTACATCTATTTAATTTTATTTACTGAATGATAGTCTTGAATATAAAGCATACATATTTATCAAATAATGCATGCACTTTAGTCCCGTGCTGATAAAACAGCATTTGCTACCAAACTTTCAGTCAAGTTATGAAAATGGGAGTTGCAATTTGTTATGATGTAACAAAGGAAATGTTTCTGGAATTTAGGTACTGTAACTGATATTACTAAATTGTTTTTCTAAAACATGATTAGGGAGGGAAAAATTCTTGACATGCAAAAGTTTTGAATTCCTTACACCTCCATACAGCTTAGAAAATACATTTCTGTATGAATCCCTGGATGAGCATATACAACCATTGTATTTTTCTACTACTGAATTGCACCTAAGCAAAATTAAAGGCAGAAAGATTGAGAATGAAAATGCAAATGTAAACTGAGGAATTTGGATACTGGTAGCCATTGTTAAGTGACTGCATTATTTAGTGACCATTTGCAGTTACGACAACAATGAAAAAGTAATTTTGTGACCAATTCTCACCTGTACAACCTTCACAGCTCTGTAAAGCAAAGGAAAGCCTATACAGGTCATAAGCACAGTTGCTGTTTCACTTAGCAACTGATTCACTTAACAACTGAATTACCAGACCTAATTGCAGTTGTTAAATGAGGACTACTTGAATAGGCAAACTGAAATAGGTAAATTTATTCCAGGCATATTTAGAATTTTGAGAACATATTGTGGGGATTCTCAATATATATACAGTATGTCACAGAAGTGAGTACACCCCCTCACATTTTGTAAATATTTAAGTATATCTTTTCATGTGACAACACTGAAGAAATGACACTTGGCTACAATGTAAAGTAGTGAGTATACAGCTTGTATAACAGTGTAAATGTGCTGTCCCCTCAAAATAACGCAACACGCAGCCATTAATGTCTAAACTGCTGGCAACAAAAGTGAGTACACCCCTAAGTGATAATGTCCATATGGGGCCCAAAGTGTCAATATTTTGTGTGGCCCCCATTATTTTCCAGCACTGCCTTAACCCTCTTGGGCATAGCGTTCACCAGAACTTCACAGGTTGCCACTGGAGTCCTCTTCCACTCCTCCATGACAATGTCACGGAGCTGGTGGATGTTAGAGACCTTGCGAACCTCCATTTCAGGATGCCCCACAGATGCTCAATAGGGTTTAGGTCTGGAGACACGCTTGGCCAGTCCATCACCTTTACCTTCAGCTTCTTTAGCAAGGCAATGGTCATTTTGGAGGTGTGTTTGGGGTCGTTATCATGTTCGAATACTGCCCTGCGGCCCAGTCTCCGAAGGGAGGGGATCATGCTCTGCTTCAGTATGTCACAGTACATGTTGGCATTCATGGTTCCCTCTATGAACTGTAGCTCCCCAGTGCTTG
>QLTV01001839.1:426363-445268 GCA_003457575.1 Thermophis baileyi
CTGCCTGTTGGTGGTAAAAGGCAGGATCAGGAATTGGGGGGGAAGGAAAGTGGTCTACCTGCCTGTTGGTGGCAAAAGGCAGGATCAGGAATCAGGAATTATTATTATTATTATTATTATTATTATTATTATTATTATTATTATTTACAATTATATCACAGCGGCCAGTTGTTGTTGTTGTTGTTGTTGTTGTTGTTATTATATAATATTTTAATTTTGGGGCAGATGATAGACGCGTGTTTATCCCAAGCATGTTTAAACTCAGTTGCTGATGGAACTTGGTTCCAAGCTTCCACTACTCCTTCTGTGAAGTAATACTTTCTAATTCCATTGCCACATATCAGTAATACCTTCCCATGCACTAGGATGCCTTCTAGAATTCTGTACACTCAAAAAGAATTCCAGTTACCTATGGGACAAACTGTCTCTATGACTTCTGTTTGACCATGTCACAGCAAAGCACTATCACTTTGTGGGACCTCCCTCAGTAATAGCATGTGCCCTTATGCAACTGCATGCCCTGAGACTCATCTGATCCTGACCTTTTAGAGCTTCCATAACTCCCTTTTTAGACCCCGTAATCCCTTAATTTTGGGTACAGTCAGGGCGATTGGATGGAGCTGAGCGTTTACCGGCCAGATGCCCTTCCTGATGCCAAGCAGAGTTCTCAGTAGATATTTTTTCTTTGCACCATAGGAGAAAAACATCTGCTGCTACCTAGGATTGAACTGTCAACCTTCTGAGTGGGAGGCGAGCATCTTCACCACTAGGCCACCACGCCGCTTACTTTTAGAGCTTCCATAATAAAAACTTAGGTTTTTTCAGGCTCTAGGATAGGAAAAATCAGCTTGCTCCACATTAGTAATCTAGTGGGAAATCTGTTTATACAGATAGTCCTAGACTTACGGGATCAGAATTTCCATTGCTACACAAAGCAGCTGCCACACCTGATTTTACAAGCTTTTTGCCATGGTTGTTAAGTGAATCATGCAGTTCTTAAGCAAATCCAGCTTCCCCCATTGACTTTGCTTATCAGATACCAGTTGGGAAGATCACAAACAATGATCACCATCCCAGAACACTGCAACCATTGTAAATGGCACATGCCATTTGCCAAGTGCCCAAATTTTGACCATGTGACCATGGGGATGGTGCAATGGTAGTAAGTGCAAGGACCAGTCATAACTCACTTTTTTCCAGTGCTATTACAGCTTCAAATAGATGCTAAACAAATGGTTGTAAGTCAAGGACTACCTGTACTATTATTCTCTCCCCCCCACACCTTCTCCCATCTGGGCCAATGTATTCTTTAAGTGAGTATTTGTTTAGGTTTATTTACTTGATGTTATTTACCTGATGTTTTGTAAACTACCTACTCTGTAAACTATCAAAAATCACTTTGTGATTGAAGTGGCCCAAAGTCAATAAATACAATAAATAAATGAAATATGAAAGTGCATTTGTCTAAATGTCTTACAGTGCTCTTACAATTAAGAAGGCTGGCTTGTTGCTTGTCTATATTCACTTTCACCTGAATGATCTTGATTTTTATGAAATTACAAAACACTGCAATAGGAGCAGTACTTTTTGAGTTGGTATCAGTGATAATTCTTTAAACCTCATATGAAAGGGGGGGGGAATTCCAAATATTTGAATTCATTTATATCACCACAAACATTGCAAATCTTCCCCAAAAATATTGAGGATCAACACCTGAACACTAGCAAATATGCTTTGGGTGATGAGTCGATCAATTTCAAAGCCTCACTGTTGAGTATTCAATTAAGACCTGTAGGAAGATCAGTATTCATAATCTCTTATTCCCTTTATATCCTTCACTACTTCTCTCAGCATTTCATCTTGAGCAAACAAATCAAGCATGCATTTCAGATTTATATTATTTCTTTGTCATGTATATGCACGAGTAGACTCACGAACCTAGTGTTAAAAAACAGACTTTTTTCTAAGCAGATATTCAACAGTCGCTATTCTGACTCAATCTTAACTCAGTTTTTCTGTACTTTTCCTTCTCATTTTCTACCATTCCAGTCTCATTACCTCCATTCATTATTGTCACCTAACTGAATAATATTTTTCCTGAATCATATTTATATTTATACATTTCTTCAGAATGTACATTTTCCCCAGAACTCATTTCTGATTTCTCCATTACCTGAGCTTCAATATGCAACTACATACCAACCTATGTACAAGCACTTATTCAATCTACTGAATTTCACTCTACAAGCATTTATTCCATTTATAAATCAATTTTATGTTGTACAACTGAAGGCAGTTGTAAAGTACTGGCCTAATATTTGAAATAGGAAAAATAGCAATAGCAATAGCACTTAGACTTATATACCGCTTCATAGTGCTTTTACAGCCCTCTCTAAGCGGTTCACAGAGTCAGCATATTGCCCCCAAAAATCTGGGTCCTCATTTTACCCACCTCAGAAGGATGGAAGGCTGAGTCAAAATAGATCTTGCTTGTAAGTCCTAATGATGAGTTTGGGGTCACAGCCTAATGGCCAAGAGTAGTCTTCTTGGTGGCATCACCCAATATGGAGTATTCTCTCAGAAAAGCATGCTGCCTCACTCCCTATGTCACCAATACTCTTAGTTTAAGCAACAAAACATTTCCAAGATTCTAGTCTATGGGGATAGGTTAAACACATAATGCACAATTAATTTACAGTGTTTTATAATTTATGTAATTCTATATTTACTAGGCTTGTCTATAAGACTAATTGAAAAGAGGTTTCATTGCCATTACATAAAAGTATTGAACAGAAATATGCTGAGAGTTCCAAACAGTTCAATATAAATAAAATAGTTCTAGTGAAATGACAAGTAATTAATCATGTCAGGAAAGGGATAATTTAATGCAATATTGATTATGAATGAAGGCAAATATATGTGCCAGAATGTGTGGTGAGAGAGAAGTTCCTAGAGGATGGGCTCCAGCACAAGACCGAAAGCTCAGAAGGCTTAACCTCTGATCCTGGTGACCAACCTGGATTAGATCCTGCAATATTGATTATCATGAGATTATGTAGGGAAAGCCTAGCTGAACTTCTGAGGTGAAAAGCAGAAATCTCCAACTCCTCTACCCAAAGTCCTCTGTGTCTACATAATATGGAAACTGTTTGATAGTTCCTCTGCCTATCTTTGTCTTATTCCACATCCTCTCCTTGATTCTGAGGTATGTGAGAGATACTCTCCTACTTTCTTCTCAAAGTCAGAGCTAGATTCTCTACAAAAATTGGGGGAGAAATACATAATGCAACCTGCTGGTTATATAGCATAGATTCATGTGACTACAACATTCAGGTCCTCCTGGCCTTTGAGAGAGAATAATCCTCATCTCCTTTCCTTAATTTTGGCATACAACTTCTGCTTTTTCTAAAAGGTTCAGAGCTTCTCTGTATCCAGCAAAAAGAAAGGGCTTATGGAAAAGCTGACTCTGTATATGACCCAGCACACGTATCTCTTTTTCTCAGAAAGATGTAGATTGTATGCCTGAGATAAGTGAAATATGTATGAGCCCAGCCTGATAGTCTAATAATGTGTATTGTCATGAATAAAATGTCATACCAGCTTAATATTAAGCTTGTATATTGGTAATATCTGTTAATAAAGCTTATGATAAAGTTTGCATCGTACGTGAATGCTTATGTGTCTTGAAGTAAGAAGCAGTAAACTTTAGTTCACCTAAAACAAATGATATGTTTAGTTTATACCAAGCAAGCTCTAGCAGACAAACAACAGATTCTAACTTGATCCAAAGATGATTTGCATCAACAGACTGGGTTCATGAAACCCAATCTGAAGGAATTTTGGAACTTTCTCCCTCACATGGGAACCATCATAGTACAAAATTCTAAAGATGGCCTTGACTCTGAGAAGTGATTTTTTAGGAG
Source organism: Thermophis baileyi (assembly GCA_003457575.1). Lineage (NCBI taxonomy): Eukaryota > Metazoa > Chordata > Lepidosauria > Squamata > Dipsadidae > Thermophis > Thermophis baileyi. The sequence goes on from QLTV01001839.1 coordinate 430,287, forward strand.
TAAATGGGGGGGGGGGGTTCCTAGGGAAGTGATTTTTATGAGAAAAGGGGGGGGGGGGGGTTCCTAGTCAAAAGAAGATGCGCAAAAGGAACATTGGGCATATGAAATTCCACTTAGTTCTTTTGATTTTATTCACCAGAAATATTAACAATCCCTGTCATTTGCAATTCTATCCTATAAATACTAAAAATCTCTAGGTGGCACTGTCTTTAGTCAACTAATATTTACCCATGTATATACCCAAAGCATGAAGATGCATTTGTGCTTCCTTATTATCTATTTCAGAATAAAGATCTCATGTCAACTAAACAAGAGGCATAGATTTATACAGTCTTCTTTCTTATTTTTAGCTTTTTTAAAGGAATATGGACCCAATGACATTTGCAAATGTGGAAGATAATGCCGATTAAATTATAATATTCTAAGAGGACCAGTTGTTATATACCAATAATTCTTCAATTTTTAAATTGCAGAAAAATACAATATTAAAAATCAATAAGCATATAAAATAGATAGTAATGGATTTTAAAAGAAAATTAAATGAATGGGTATTATTGATAGTACAGGAATTTACAAATTAATATTATATGATGGGAAAAGCTCTATTTCTGAAAACTGTCTATCTGTCTGTCTGTCTATCACATTTTTTAACCGCCCATCTCTCTCAGAGAGGACTCTGGCCAGTATACAATATCGTTTAAAAGGAACAAAAGCAATAAAGAAGACCAGGAGTTGTGGTGAATGATACAATCCATTCCTGCTAAGTTTCCCCACCTTATGTGAATTAAAGGGTTAGTGGCCTCACAATGATCCTTCTTGGTGGCTGCCCACATACTTTGCCTTATTTCTTGGGATACCTCGTCACTTTTAAGAAGGTATTAAGATATCTGGGGTATCTGAGTGCTATGAGTATAACATATGGGTGCTAATGGTGATAGGACTTCCATATGGTAAATATTTGTATATTTTTTGACTATATGTTTCTGGTTTGACAGTGAAATATGGTAATGAAATAGGTAGTATAGCCATTTTTGTTTCAATAAATTAAAAACCTAAAAGATTGCCATTCAAAGGATAGAACCCATCTCTATTGCTCCAGTGTAGAGGACAGAGAATTTGAGAAGAATTAAATTTACAGGAAGGCAGATTCCAAGTAAATATTAAATACAACTTCAGAATAGCAACAACAGTTTGGCAATGGAGCCAATTACTCAGTCAAACAGAGCAGGGGTCTCCAACCTTGGCAACTTTAAAACTTGTGGACTTCAATTCCCAGAGTTCCTCAGCCAGCAAAGCTTAAAAGTCTTAAAGTTGACAAGGTTGGAGATCCCTGAAACAGAGAAAATCCTTCCCGAGATATGTTCTTGCAGAAGCTAAAAAAAAACATGAGATGGAGATACTTTAGTTGGATTCCTCATTGAGCAGGGAGTGATTTAGCCCAAATCTTGTATAACAGAAGAGCTAAAAGAGGCCGCACTATTTATTAGATTACAAACTATAACCTATCAGTACTGTATCTCAGTGCTTACAATGCATACGCTGTTTTTAGATCCAGGGCTAGAAGTAAGTTTCCAACAAGGTGCATCTGCAATACAGATTGATTTAATATGACAATTCGGTAAATTTTAAAAAGAAATCATTGCAGAGGATGTTTGAAAAATGTACAAAGAAGAAAACTGTTTCAATAGTTTAATTCATCAACTACATTTATGAAACTAAGTGGCCTAGAATAGTTATCCTCTGTGAAACTTTGTGCAATACATTACACAAAACACCCTGGAAAGAAGGTTATTTCTATGAATTACAGTTTTCCAAATTTATACTTACATTATTGCATTCTCCCAGGAAATACAGTGCAAACCCATCAGCCTTTGTAGCTGCCAAAACAATCATTTTAAAAAGTTAAAAATTATGTATGTTCTATTTCTGAATAGAGTGCTTTCCTATTAGCACAAGTATATATTTTAAATATTAAGCCACTATATAAAACATTAAACACGAAGAACTGAATAACAAAAAAATAAATCCTGCATTCATATATTCCATGAAATTGAAATATCAATGCTTAAATATCAATAAGTAGTAGATTGAATTACACAAAAAGTTTGTTAAAGAGAAACAGTTACTGTTATAAACAAAATAAATGTTCAAATCTATGTAAGCTAAATGCTGACACATTTTACTAATTAAATAATTTACTCACTAGAAACTGAAAAATACAAGTCATATACAGTATACTGTACTACCCAAAAGAGTGGATTTGAAGTGCTAGAGCTAGAGCAACTTAAGAAAAATATTTTCCAATCAGATTTGTTGCTCCAGACATGTTTACCCCATTACTTCCTGTTAATAGCTTGCAGCTGATTTCCTGCTTTGAATTCCAGCTTCGTTGGATCCAGAAGTCATTGCTACCTCATTAGTATAATCAATAATGAAATCTTAACTCTGATGTAATCACTCAGGAAACAGACTCAGTGAATAAATGCACAACATCCATTCCTTAACAACAGTATCTAATAACTAGTACTGTACTGAAAGGTGTCTAAAATAGAAAGATAAGGAAAAGCAGGAAATATTCATCTAAAACCATCTGATTCCTACATATAAAGGATAAATAGAAACTAACTATTGATTATGTCAAAAATTAAGTTTATGTTTTCACACATACACTTTTTTTCACTACAGTGAAACAGTAGTTTAGTAAAACTGGATGCATTGAACTTTGTATGCAATTCTTTGCCCCAATTCATTTATGTAATTATATAATTACACAAATTATATAAATTGATGCAAATAATTTAATATAACATAATATGTGGCATTTATTAAATGCTATCATTACACCAATCAGGCAAATTATCATTATTATGTGATTCTGTATGTAACAGAATCCTATTCCTCCAATTAGTCTATTAGATTGTATAGCAGCTTGTACCAAAATAAGAAAATAAAAATGATTTTATGATTATACAATATAATAAGATGTAGTATCTTTAATTCGTTTTAACTTTTTTATTCATTCAAATCAGCAGTGGGTTGCTCCCGGTTCGGCCCGGTTCTGTGAACCAGTAGCAGTGGCGGCAGGAGGCTCCGCCCACCCGCCCGGGACGCTTCTGCGCACGAGCATGCGCGCGAACCGGTAGCAACGGGTTTTAGAACCCACTACTGATTCAAATGATTCATAAACTTGTATGTCATCAATTCCATTCATCCCATGATGGCTTAAAGTATTAAAATCATTCATGATTCATATAACACTATAAATAATAAAACATCCACAATAAATATAAAACATTATACAAGTAGTCCTCAACTTATGACCATAATTGAGCCCAAAATTTATATTGCTAAGTAGAACATTTGTTGAGTTTTGACTATTTTACGACTTTTCTTGCTATAGTTGTTAAATGAAGCATGGCAGTTGTTAAGTTACTTAACATGGTTGTTAAGTGAATCTGACTTCCCCGTTGAATTTGCTTGTCAGAAGATGGTGATCACATGACCCTGGACACTACAAACATCATAAATATGAGTCAGTTGCCAAGTGTCTGAATTTGACCAAAGGGATGCTGCAATGGTCATAAGTGTGAAAACGGTCCTAAGTCACTTTTTTCAGTGCCATTGTAACTTCAAACAGTCACTAAATGAACTGCTGTAAGTCGAGAACTACCTGTATTATTCAGAGGAAATGATTACAGATTAAAACATCCACAGTAACCAGTAAAGTTTGGCTCTGATTGCTGGAGTGTTGTGTGAAGGAGGGCTTGGGTGCAGTGCTGGGATGGAGAAATTGCTGAGATGGAGGTGGTAAATGTGCTACAGAAGCACCAGAACCTAGGAAGAGTCTGTCTGTCTAAGTTGGTTAGGATAGATGTGGATGGTTCTCAGTCCCTTGGGGATGGGAAATGAGGTGGGAAAGAATCCAAATAGGGCTAAATGTTACAGGAAGACATTGTGATGGTGACGGGCATGGGTAGATATAGCTGGAGACGGGGGAGAGTCATTCTTGAAGAAGGGAGCTCTGGTTTTATACCAGTACCGCATTTGGGCCTCCTGTGATCAACCCCAGGAACTGGTTTCCAAAGTTTTGTTGGCTCTGGCTTTCAGTTGCTGCTGCTTAATGCCAGGATGACCTACAATAAAGCTCACCTCATCTACAAGTTGATAGTGGGTGAGACAGCTGACTTGGTTTGCATCATGAATGTGGCATCAACCACAACGCCAGGGCAGGGATAGGTGTGTGGCTGTTTTTTACTCATGAGTTTCTGATGGGCCTCCAGGGGCCCTGTCCCAGATATCACCAGTCATGAGACCTCTTTGTGAGGCTGGGCCTTAGGGATCAGTGGGGATTGCTGCTGATTTACCTCTTCCCTGCAGTGTAGCTGCATCCCTGCCTGTGCTCCTGGACATTGTATCTGAGTTCCCCAAACTCAACCTGCCATCTCTGGGCCTGGGATCTCAGTCAGACAGGTGTTCATGAACACCACGGTAGCCATGAACCTGGTCCAATTTATTCATGGCCCAACTCACACAAGGGTCACACATTAGATCTGGTGTTTACCTTGGGGCAGTGACATCATGATCTGGATTTGGGGGATATTAGCATCAGTCCCCTACCATGGAAAGATCATTCCCTGTTGGCCCTAGAGTTCTCTGCAGAGGCTCTCACCACAGGGAACCTCCTCGGGATGGGAGATGCTGCAATAGTCCTTGGTCTCATGGACCTCTTAGTAGTTTTCAGTACCATTGACCATGGTACCCTCCAGGCCTTTTCATAGTTTTTCCCATAGGTGAAGCTTTGTGATGATATTCTATGAACTGACACTTCCTCAAACTGATGCATAGATTCTAGTTCCAAATATAAACCATATTTTCCTACCTATTTGAATGATGGTGCTCAATTCATACAAGAGCAGTTGATTGTTCCCTCCTGTATCCGTCCGTTTCTCTAAATGGCTGTTCAGGTCGTACACCATTCTTTCCATATCAGGATTTTGGTACTATTGGAAATAAGGATACATTTCAAAATATCCTATGAATAAATAATTATGTGGCATTTATGAGAAAAATAAGTTATGCTATAAATGAAAAGTTCCGCTGAGAAAACATTGAACGTTTAGACAAAAGAGAAAGGTGAATCACAAGAGCCTATTTTTCTAGACAGTTTATCAATATCAATTTCCTATGGACTAGATCCAGGTTAAATCTTTTTTTTTTCATACTGAAATCAACTGTACAAGTTAATCATAGCTGAATGTGCTGCATACCAATTGTTCCAGATTCAGTTCTCAGCATCAGAGGGCAAAGCAAGGCAATACAATTTTCTAACAAGATTATACCAATTGGAGTAAATAACGCTGTATTGAACTCACTGAAATGTTCATTTGATTTCTATATTTCTAAAAATATATAATTATTATATTTTGGAAATGTTGATAAGTTAAAGTAATTATTCCTATATTCCGTAGAAAATAAAAAGAAACTGATAATCACGAATGAAAACAAATCTACGTGTCCCCAGACAATGTTGCAGGATCCAATCTGGGTCAGTCACCGGGACCAGAGGCTTTTCTTCCAAACTTTTGGACTTGTGCTGGAGCCCCTCTTCAGGGAACTTCTATCTAGCCTAGAGGGGAGTTTCCTGAAGATGGGCTCCAGCACAAATCTGAAAGCTTGGAAGACAAAACCTCTGGTCCCCGTGACCAATCCAGATTGGATCCTGAAACTGATAATGTTGGAGACATCATCTCTATCCAACAATTTTTTTTCCTAGTACAGAATTGAGAAAGAGCCACAAAGAACCTGGTTGTCTACTTTCCATTTCTATTCTGCTACTGTTCTGCACATCAAAAGTTAAGAGACGAATAGCCCAGAGTCACTCCTTTTGGGACCACAATTGTTTCCAGGAGCTTTGGGAACTTTTGTGCCTTTAGATATTGAAAGAGATCATGTAATCAGTAACTTCCAAACCTGGGTAAATTACCCAAAATTGGGTAAAAGTGTTGTTGTTTTGTTTTTTGTTTGGGAATGATATACAAACCATTATCAAGTACAACAGAGATGTTTAAATTGACTTAAAGGTTTCCACATGTACGGGCAGTCCTCAACTAACAACCAGTCACAGAATAGAATGGAATGGAATGGAATGGAATGGAATGGAATGGAATGGAATGGAATGGAATGGAATGGAATAGAATAGAATAGAATAGAATAGAATAGAATAGAATAGAATAGAATAGAATAGAAAAACAATAATAGAATAGAATAGAATAGAACAGAATAGAACAGAATAGAATTCTTTATTGGCCAAGTGTGATTGGACACACAAGGAATTTGTCTTTGGTGCATATGCTCTCAGTGTACATAAAAAGACAAGATACATTCGTCAAGAATCATAAGGCGCAACACTTAATGATTGTCATAGGGTACAAATAAGCAATCAGGAAACAATCAATATTAATATAAATCGTAAGGATACAAGCAACAAGTTACAGTCATTACAAGTTACAGTTAATGAGAACTGAGGCATAATACTATAGTACTTACCCTGCTGACATGCTTAGGAGCTGAAACATCTGTTGGAAAAGGAAGAAAATAAATGGATACTCTTAATATATTTCAAATCATTTCAGAGAATAGGAAAAGAACCAGTTTCTATTTTTTTTTAAAAAAAAAGTCAAAGTTGCGCAATTATTCTGACACTTTCTTCCCATATTTAACAAAAATTAAAACAGAAGATTTTCAGCTCCTATTTTAATTGCACATGTTCCTTTACATTATAACATGAACTAAAGAATAAAAGTCTATTCAATTAATTGGTAAATCTAATTTATTATGCAGCGTACTCCTTCACATATGTCAAGTAGCTGTCAGATCCTTAAAACATATCCAGTCTGAACCAGTTTAACATGACTAAAGATACTTAGAAACTACTGTAACTGCACATCCTACTGAGTTGTTCTCTTAGAATTCTGATTAAAAAAAATCAGCATTTCTTTTGGTGAGAAGAGACGGTAGTTTATCAATAGTGTTTGAAAGTTAGTTTTCATAAGTTTATCATTTAAGTGTTGATCATAATTAGTTCACATGTGATATGCTGACTATAAGAAGCAGAGGCAGAAGCATATGAAACAACTCAACAGTTGCAGTGCTTCATCACCCCACTCTACTAGACAGGTAATCACATAGATATAAAATTTGCATTCCTGTTTGTCTCAGATTGTGGTGCTATCCAGGGGTGGGTTCTGGCTTACCTTGCTGCCGATTCACTTCCTCCGCCAAGAGAGCCAGTTCGGGGGCGTGTCCAATTGGTCATCGCTGCCAGTTCGGCGAGCAGGGGGAAATTCCCGCTACCGGTTCTATAGAGCCGGTCCAAACCGGCAAGAACCCACCTCTGGTGCTATCTGATTCAATGTCCACTAGACTACAGACAAAACCATATAAAAGCTACAAACGGAAGTTGCATTTGTATTGTGGGGTGCACTAAAGATGTATTTTCTCATAAATTCACGCTTCTCTCTTTCGGTCTCTCTTTTTAACCATATTGGAATGAATCACTTAATCCAGACCATGACAATAGATTCAATAAGATCCAATAAATTAAAATGTAGTCCATATAAGAGCGAGAAATTGATACTAATTCATTCTTCTATTTGGGATCATAATGTTCAATATATTCTGGAAAGATCTGCACTTCCTTTAAGAAATAGAACTTTTAGTTTAAGAGTGCTTTATGGCTATTTTTGGCTATATTTTTATGACTTTTCTTTGATGATAAAGAACACTTTTAATTGATTTTAACTAGGAAACCTTGATTAGAGAAATCCTGCCTTCAGAACTGTAAGTTTTGCAAGTATCTACTTAAATTAATGCAATGTGCTGTAAATGAACTGCCTGTGAATATGGGTTAACAATAACTTTGCTGCACAGGATGTGTATACTTAAAGAAACCAGGAATTACAATTATACTGCATTACAATACTATTGTATGTCTCAAATCTCTTCTACAGCCATTTCAAAATCCTGATTCTAACCTATAAAGCAAAAAGTGGAGTCACAGCAGCTGAAGGAATACCTATACCAAATATTGCTACCTGTGTAGCAATATTGTGAACTGAGACTCTTATTTCCTTTGGAAAGTATTAATATGGAATAAAATAAGTAAAACTTTTCTTCCTGGCATTATACTAATAAAGAATTAAGTGAATGCTGAACCAAATTGGATGAGCAGTCAGTTCTGTTCATGTTTCTTTCACGGTCTTTAAAATATTTGTTTCTCAAGAGTAATATGTCTGTCCAATTTTTCAATCCACCTTTTCAGTCCCATTGACTGTTTTATAGCTCTAGTTTAGACTAATTCTGATCCTTTTGAAAACATTTCATGATTTCATATGGATTCAATATAGCAGAATATTCAGGTGAAAGGAAGTTTTAACATCACAATTCACCTTCCTCTTTTCTGAGTTCAGCAATCTAGACTGCAGTTACATTAACATCACAAAGTGAATATTAATTGTACATCTTGTATAGCATTTAGATTTTTATGTGAACAGTAATAATTTCTACCAACATTCTAATAATATAGAGTATGAAATAATCAACCTATCAGCTCATATTTCTCTTTAAGTAAGAAGTCCAGACTTGACATATTTGGCACTTCTGTAAATGTTAAGATATTTGAGTGAGTTATACAAGATAATTTTCTTCTGGATATTGGTAGGAAAAGTCACATTCATACCATAAGTTCACTACTTATGTAAGGAGTTTTTGGACTTTCAATTATTCACTATGATCGGCACTATGACTGCCTAAGATAAACAAAATATTTTTTTTGTTTTGCATTTCATGCATATATCTGTAACAAAGGATTAAAAACTGGATTATATATTACAGGAAATAACACAGCTTTTTGCATACGTGTACTATGAATTCTTATAATAATATTTCATAATGTCTAGTACATCTAGAATAAAAAGTACCGAGAATGTGAAAAACTAAAGAGTTCATGGGTTGTAATGTAATATTATACTGAATGTGTTGTGTTTTCCTATTTCAGGCAGACTGAAAATGCAAAACTCTGCACTGTGTATGCATTACAGATAATATTGTCATGCTCTTGAGACTGGTTGCCAAGTCCGTAGGTTATGTTGCTTTCTTTGTCTTTTGAGTTTTATAGGAAAACTGCCAAATGAAAATATGTGCACTGTTCCTGTGCATTAGAAAGAAGTTTGTGGTATATATAAAATGAAAAGTGTGTTTTTTCCTACAAACCCAATCTTGTGACTCAGAGGTTTGCCCACATCATGCTTAATTCAAATGCAGTACACCAAACCAGAAACCCAGTCCCTGGATTTTTCTGTACTGTTTTCTGTCTTTCTCTCTTAGTCTCACATCTCCACTGCTCCATTTCATTGTCCTCATGCAAAATCTACACACAGATCAAAATGCTGCAGATACAATATGGTAAAATAGATTGGTTACACCTCAGTAAAGAAGTGACACAAAGCATATAATATATGCAAGAGACAAGGCACAGTATATATTGTGGAAAGCTGGACTAAAAGATGATGAGCAAGATCTTAAAACTGGAGGAACATCAATAATCTGTACTATATTGATGACATTACTGCATTCTTATCATTAAACATGCAAATAAAAATGATTGTAGCCAAGAAGCACAGTAAAAACATGGGACCAACTGACTCTGAAGATGCTAAAGTGGTAAGATGCTTCTGCTTCTTAGGATTCCAGCAATCAAGCTATATAACACAGATTAGCACTTGATAAGAGTATTTATGAAGACCTTGAAAAGTTATTCAGATGTTGTGACATGTCTATACCTACAAAATCAGAATTGTACAATTCTGTGTACAATTATTTGTGATATTCCACGGAAGCAAAAGTTGGATTTGCAAAATGAATAGACTCAATTACAGTGGCAATAGATGCATCATTGGAAGATCAAGTTGGAGATGGATCATCCTGAAAAAAATCTATGTGGTCACTAAAAGTTGATACCAACTTGATCGTATATAATCAGTCAACTTTTGTTTGATAATAGCTTTGATCTGAAATACATAAGATAATATCAATTCCCAAAACCTTTAAGAGTTTCTTAAACTCTTTTTCAACTCTTTGCCTGGGAATGAATATTTTAGTTGCTACTGATATATAAATATATCTTGCCTTTCACCTTCTTTAAGTAAACGGTATATGATAACATTAGGAATGTTAGATTGCACTAACTGTTGCTAAAAATCCTTCCACAAAATGTGATATTATGCTATTCACACATCTTCTTCTCTAGCACAGTGGGTAACCTATGTATTGTACTCGATCAAATTTTTCTCTAATTAACAAAATTCAGAAATTGGTAGTGGGAAAAGACACAGGAATATTGGCAAAAATTGGTAGATCAAAGGCAACTGCTCAATATCCATCTCTGGAATAATGATAGAAGATTTTAAGAACAGCCTTGTTGGCTCACATCAAAATCCATATTAGCCCAGAGTTTTATTTCTCACAGAAATAGCCCACAGAAGCTTGTGAGATGTTCACCAACAGGGTGAGGAAATACCCCTTTCCCATAATTATTCCTTTGCAACTTCTTTATAAATATGCTGTTCCAAGCCTGAAGATAGTATTGGATTTTCAAGATTGAATATTCCCCAAAAGCTTGTTCTGGGGAATAAAGCATGACTTTATCCAGTCTCTTTAGTGACCATCACCCCCATATAAAAAGCTAAGAGTTGAAGTGATTAAAAATAGTTTTGCAATTCTCTTCAATTTAGTCTTTCAAAGAGAATTATTAAATTATCCAAATGAGGTAGAAGAGATTATAACATGGTTAGAATGTTAGCATGGTTGCACAGAACTCTGAGCAAAGAAAAAAAATGAATTTGTCCATAGCCTTAGTGGGCCATTATAATGCTAAGGATTACCTAGCTATATTTTGATCAAGATGAATATTTTCAGACAGAACGTAACTGAAAAGTTTCTTAGTGCAACATTTATCAGTATTGTTCAGCTCCAATAGGTTAGTTCAGGGGTGTCAAACTCAAGGCCTGGGGGCTGGATCCGACCTGCGGGGTGCTTAGATCTGGCCCGCGGGGCCGCCCTGGAAACAGCAAAGGACCTGCCCGCGGTGCTTCTGCCAGCAAAAACGGAGCTTGGGAGGGCCGCGTGCTCCGTTTTTGCTGGCAGAGGGTTGTAGGAGGCCATCCTAGTCGAAAACAGAGCTCACGAGGGCCAAGCGTGGCCCCCCAAGCTCCATTTTCGCTGGCAGAGGGTTGCAGGAGGCTGTCCCAGCCGAAAACAGAGCTCGGGAGCCCGTTTTCACTGGCAGAGCGCTCGGGCCACCATAGGCACCACCGACACGAGTAACGTCAAGCTGGCCACACCCACCCTGGCCACACCCACCTCAGCCCCCCGAGGTCAAACACAACCCTGATGTGGCCCTCAATGAAATTGAGTTTGACACCCCCGGGTTAGTTGGTTCTGAATCTGAATCTGAATCTTATTTGGCAGATTGTGTACACAGACATTGTAATCAGCCTGAACTACAGGATTAAAGTTCGTTCAGTGACAGTTCATTCAGGTTACAGTCTGTGACAGCTCATGCTGGTTACAGTCTGCAATCTACCACCCTGGTCCAGTGTGCATTGGTAAAGAGCCGTGATGACGCAGTGGTTAGAATGCAGTATTGCAGGCTAATTCTGCCGACTGTCAGCAGTTCGATCCTCATCAGCCCAAGGTTGACTCAGCCTTCTATCCTTCTGAGGTCGGTAAAATGAGGGCCCAGACTGTTTGGGTCAATATGCTGACTCTGTAAACCACTTAGAGAGGGCTATAAAGCATTGTGAAGTGGTATATAAGTATAAGTGCTATTGCTACTGCTAAATAGATGGTTTTGGGCTTGCTTTTTGTCACCCAACCAGCTTCTATACCTAAGGAAGGAACAGAACTGACAGCATTCCAGCTTTTAGATCAGGATCTTTAACCTTTACATCACATTGGCTCTTGTATGCACAGGTAGTCCTTGACTTATGACACAATTGGGACTGGAATTTCCATTGCTAAGCAAGATGGTTGTTAAGTGAGTCACATCCAGTTTTACCACTTTTTTTGCCATGGTTTGTTAAGTGAAGCAAGACAGCTATTAAGTGAAGCACATGGTCATTACATGAATCCAGCTTACCTCACTGAGTTTGCTTACCGGAAGCCAGCTGGGAAGGTAGCAAATGGTGATCACATGACCCCAGGATGCTGCAACTGCCATAAATACATGTCTGCAAACTTTGATCATGTGACCAGCAGATGCTGTGATGGTTGTAAGTGTGTCATAATTCACTTTTTTCAGTGTTGTTGTTCATTTGGGGACCAACTTCGAATGGTCCCCAAATGAATGGTCGTAAGTAGAGAACTACTGTATACATACAGCTATGTTTATATGAATGAATATATAGCATATACAGAGAGAATTTTATGTACACACATATACTGTACAGACACATAGTTCTGTGTACGTATTACACATAACACAATTATGCATTGTAGAATGAAATTAGGCTTCAGGGGCTAGAATAACACTGCTGGGAGTTTCAAATTACTGAGAACTGGTGCTTCACAGGCCAGCTGAGCGCTAAGGATTTGGCTCAATAACATAAGAACAAATTGTAACAATCTCTGTGTCTGTTTTCACTATATTGTTAAAAAAAAATTGGAAATAGTTTCAAACTGAAGGCAAACTGTTGCTTCTTTTTTGTTTGCCCTGTGAGTTTTGTGTGTCTGTGTGCACGTGCGCACACACTTTTTACTTGTAAATATTCAGGTTTTCTTTTTGTTGTTGCTGTTTTTGCAAACTGCCCAAATAAAAAGCACAAACCTGAATTATAAACCAGCAATTGAAGAACAATTAAAGTAGACTCCTGTGAATTTTCTATTTGCACCATTAATCTATCATAAAACACATATTGTTTTATGGGATTTCTTTCTTGTTTCCATGCTCTTTAAGTACCCTGAAAACAAATAGACTTTTCCTGAACTCTGTAGTGCAATCCTTAACATCTGTAGTGAAGTCAAGACTGAATAGCTCCCTCTCATTTCAGAACAGCTGAGAACAGAAACAAAAGAAACCACCCCTTGGGAATTGTCTGCTAACGTCAATAAGGGTAAGGGGATCATTAGCAGTAGAAATGATATGTTACCACATGGGAGACAGCAGTGATCCAACATGGAGCAGATTTACGTCAAGGGAACTTTTCATTCTCTCTGAAGGAACCCTACTGGTAACTACAACATGCATACATTTGTACTAAAGTCATATTTTATTTATTGTACTCTAGGGACTAAAAGCATTTCACTGAAAAGAAAAAAACCTTCAAGTGTCCTCGAGACAAATGTGAACATAAGAAAACTTACAAAAACATGTTTCTTTCTCTTTTCTAGGAATCTGTTGGTAATTATATTCTTTCTTCTAATAAAGGTTTATGCTATGTATAAAACAGTGGAAAACTCAGAAGACTGCAAGTCATCCAGGACCCTATAAAAATTCATAATGAGGCAGACTGTCTGCATGATAAATGCCTTGTCTGGAAGTACCTAAAATCTCCTGCTACTCAAGCCACACAACATAAACCACTTTTCACGCAGTCTTAAAAAAAAATGAATGCATGGAAGAGGAATTCATTTTGCCTGCTGCATATTCGCACCATCTTATACTGTCTGCAAGACTGTTTGCACTGTCCATGATATACGAACAGGCTCAGAGTTTATGATGAAAACACTACAAAAAGTAATGCTGCCATAGAGTGAGCTACGGTTATTGAAAGCTTGTTTAGCAAGTCCAGCAATACTGTCACCCAAATGTAAATCAGGTAATGCATCTCCAACTTCCAACATCATAAGCTATGTTAGATAGGATTAATGTGAGTTACAATTTAACTACTTTCAGAGGGACATTCATTGCTTCTATTTGCCCTAAAAGTTCTGTAGTTTGCAGTTTCTTTCACCAGCTGGTGCATCACAATCATGCATGCTCTGAGAATCTCTAGTTTAAAACATTTTGAAGATCACCATAAGATGAAATTTCACAGGACTCAACAGTCTTAAGTAAATTGCATGTGAAACTGGGCAGAAAGCTGGATGGACACATAGAGGGTATTTATGGGCTACATCTATTCTCTGCATATAGTCTTATGGTACCTCAATGCATACCTATAGAAAAAATGCTTATTGAGGGGGAAAGAAAGATAAGGATGAATTCATTAAGGCGTGTGATGTTCTTCTACTCCCCCCAATATTTTTAGGACTGGTAAAACAAATAACTTTCATCATTGCTTTGACCATAAAGGAAAATCTGACTTTTGTGCCCATTTTTCTTCCACCAATTCTCAAGTGAGCTGGTCTTTAAGTACTTCTTAATTAACAGGCAAAACTTTTACCTTTAACACCAGAAGGGGAAGAAACTCTTTAATTTATTTATTTATTTTTATTTATTTATTTATTTATTTTATTTTATTTTATTTATTTTGTCAAACACGTATTAGATAGTACATATAAGTATAAACATGATTTGAATACATGAAATGAATACGAATAAAAATAAAGGGTACATTAGGACAGGGACGGTAGGCACACTGGTGCGCTTATGCACGCCCCTTACAGACCTCTTAGAAATGGGGTGAGGTCAACAGTAGACAGTCTAAGGTTAAAATTTGGGGGGTTTGGGGATGAAACCACAGAGTCGGGTAGTATATTCCAGGCATTGACCGCGCTGTTGCTGAAGTCGTATTTTCTGCAATCGAGTTTGGAGCGGTTCACTTTAAGTTTGAATCTATTGTGTGCTTGTGTATTGTTGTGGTTGAAGCTGAAGTAGTCATTGACAGGAAGGACATTGTAGCAGATAATTTTATGAACTACGCTCAGGTCATGCCGAAGGCAACGTAGTTCTAAGTTTTTTAAGCCCAGAATTTTATCTCTGGT
>QLTV01001839.1:445362-476244 GCA_003457575.1 Thermophis baileyi
TTGATCACTCTGTTGCTGAAGTCGTATTTTCTGCAATCGAGTTTGGAGCGGTTTACCTTAAGTTTGTATCTATTGTGTGCTCGTGTGTTGTTGTGGTTGAAGCTGAAGTAGTCATTGACAGGTAGGATGTTGTAGCAGATAATTTTGTGTACTATGCTTAGGTCAGACCGAAGTCGGCATAGTTCTAAGTTGTCTAAGCCCAAAATTTCCAGCCTGGTGGCATAAGGTATTCTGTTTCGAGCAGAGGAGTGGAGAACTCTTCTCGTGAAATATCTCTGGACTCTCTCAATTGTATTTATGTCCAATATGCAGTGTGGGTTCCAGACAGATGAGCTGTATTCAAGAATTGGTCTAGCAAATGTTTGGTATGCTCTAGTTAGTAGTACAATATTACCGGAGGAGAAACTATGCAAGATTAGGTTTACAACTCTTAATGCCTTTTTGGCGATGTTATTACAGTGGGCTTTGGCACTTAGATCCTTAGATATGAGTACTCCAAGGTCCTTGACAGAGTGAGGGTCGTCTATGAGGTCGTATCCACTCAGCTTGTATTTTGTGTTCTGATTCTTTTTGCCAATGTGTAAGACAGAGCATTTGTTGGTTGAGATTTGGAGTTGCCAATTGTTTGACCATTCTGACACAAAGTCAAGGTCTTTTTGAAGGGTAGCAGCATTGTCGGTGGTGTTAAATAGTTTTACATCATCAGCGAAGAGAACACAGTTGCTTATTATATAATCTTCTCAATTCCTAGTTGAGTTCAGAATTCAGAAGAAACCATCTTAACTCTAGCAACTTTTAAAATTAAAGTACTCAAGAAAAGTACTCAAGAAAAGCTTCCGTATTATAAGTAGTTGAAATACCAAGGCTAAATGCTGATTTCTTCAGATTCCAATTAACGCATACACTAAAGACAATTGTTTTCTATTCCTACATTTGACTGCTAGTATAATTGCTGATGCTCTTTTCTCATTCTTTTAAAATATGAGTAAAAAAAATTGTTCTATACCAGAACCCTTGAGAATACACTTATGCTCGTCTTTTACATTCTCATATGATTCTGAATAACATAACCTTTACTTGGGGATATAAGAGAATATTTCAGTCTCAAGATAGAATTATGTTCTTATGCATTACATATAACGTTTTAAATTTCTAAAACATTATATGTAATGCATAAGAACATAAGAACTATCCCTTCACCAAAAGCCAATGTATTATTGCAATAATGTCTAGTAATCGGGTAAATTTTTTTGTATTTTTTTCAAGAATCCTTCAAAGATAAACACTATAAATGAATAAGTGTAGTTTCAGTGTACTACTTCAATTCAAAAGCAAGCTCTTTAAATTACAAGAGCAGAAAACATCTCCTGGTGAACAGTAACTTCAGTATGAAATAAAATGGGATTGATAAGCCAGATACATACATTTTTTTATCCAGTTAGGCAGAAGGCTTTCTAGCAAGATCTTCAATTTTTAGAATTCCTGAACTTAAAAAATTGGAATGTATGGCTCTGATTTATGTATTGCTTATCTTTTATACTTTGGCTAAAGGAGAATGAAGTGGCCACTGGAGTTGGACAGTAATATACTGTATCTGAATAAATATAAATAAATAACTAATAAAGCAAAGAAGACAAGAAATGTTAGACATTAGGAGAAGTAAATGTTGGAAATAAATATAGGAGATCCACAAAATATTAGTGGTTAGGGCACCAGGCTAGAAACCAGGAAACTGTGAGTTCTAATTCCACCTCAGGCATGAAGGCCAACTGAGTGACTTTCAGCCAGTCACTCTCTCTCAGCACAACTCACCTCAGAGGATTGTTGTTGTTGCTAAAATAGGAGGAGGAAGGAGTGTTATGTATATTTGCTGCCTTGAGTTATTTATAAAAATGATCAAGGCGGGATAATAAAAATTAGATAAATAAATGACCTAAAATGCGATGAAGGTTGATGTTTACACTGTGAGGCATTTCTGCTGATGGACTTCTATTTATTTTTAAAATTTAACAAACAGTTCAGCTTTTCAAATTATATTTAATCAGCCACAATAATCTCCTATACTGATGACATTTGCAGATCCTACAGAGGAATAACTGTACAGGGTAGCCTATTTTTCTATGTAGCTATCAGGGGTGAAATGCTCCCAGTTCGGGTGTGCCTGCCGGTGGTCGGAGAGCCAGTAGCGACGGCAGCGCGAGGCTTCGCCCACCCGCCTGGATGCCGCCATTTTGGTTTTTTACTCTCTGTGCATGCGCAGAACGCTTTGCGCATGCGCAGAGGGTAAAAAACCCCAAATGGCAGCATCCGGGCGGGTGGACGCTGCCATCGCTATCGGCTCTCCGACCACCGGCAGGCACGCCCGAACCAGGAGCATTTCACCCCTGGTAGCTATGTATATTATTTGAAAAGGGGCAAAATACCATACCAATTTTTGAGCTTCATTTCTTTTCTTTTACGATGAATAATTAGACATATGGAAACAATTCTGCCCAAATGGATAGAGACCAGAGATGAATTGAAAAAGCTTAGAGTAGGCTAACCTGAGGTTTCAGATGAATCCCTCAGTTGCTGAAAATTGGTAGCATGACTTCCTATCATTCTTAAATGGGACAGCACATAAACCAATTTTAAATTAGGATTAACTAGTTAAAAATAGTTTCTTTCCTCAAATCTCTGTACATCAGAATGAGACAACTTTACCCATTGCAGCCTTCATTCACTCTTCCAAATCTATTAAAGACAGTCCCTAACCAGCAAAAAATTGTCTCTTACATCCTAGAACCTTAATTTGTTCCCTTCTTGGCTATGGCTGCCTCTTCTGAACCCGAGATGATTTTTAGAAGAAAGACAACATGATGGAAGAGGAAGTTGAGGACAATGATGGCAGCAGACAAGAGAATTCTATGACTATCTTATAGGGGTCTCTACAATGATTGGTTAGAACAGGGGTGTCAAACTCGCAGCCCGTGGGCCAGATGTGTCACGCACTGGCCACGCCGACCCCCGTTTTAGCGAAGGGGGGAAAATCATGATACGTCAATGTGACGCCGCGAGTTTGACACCCCTGGGTTACAACATGCAGTGTAATGGTTCCCAGATAGCTATGATGTCATTCTATAAATTAAGCAAGAATTCTTTACAGTTCTAATCCTGAGAACAGAAAGTGTCTGAAAGAAGAATATGAACTTCATAGAAATTATTCTTGTTAGGTGATCATCATACTCAGCAAAAACATTTTCATGGATTGTTCAAATGAATATTTGAATTTGTCATCTTGGGTCTTGTTTTAATGGAGGATGGAGAGAAATATGGTGATATATAGATGAAATAAATACATATGGTCAGTTTTCATTCACTTGAAATACCTTTTGGGTCTAATTTTCAAAGATTTTAACTTAGGTTTAGCGCACACAAAAAAAGAATACCATAATAAATTCTAAGAAAAGTTGTTTGCTATAGTATAAACTCTTAACCTTTTAGCTTTGTGGTATTTTTTTAAACACCCCCCTCCCACATACACACATATGGGGACAATCATATCTCTAGCAAAGACACTCTCTGAAATATTCATTACGAAGACCTAAATGCAAAAGCCACGTAGGGGTTTCCAGCAAATCCTCTCCTAAGAGATGCAGCATACAACTAGACTTGCCACTGTGAAATATAGTAGGAAACTATGAGTCAGCTAAAAGTCAGTTGCTCAGATTGCTTATTGTCTGCCAAAATGATCAGTTCTCTTGCTAAAGGAAAGAGGGGTTGTTAACAGTAGGAAATGCTCCCTAATTTCAATCCTAAAGATTTTTTATTCCCAATGATGTCCAGCCACTTCCTTTATGAATAACTTCCTGATCTGAGAGCAAGCCTTTCTGAGGAGAAGATAGGATTTATTTTAAGTGGTTTTGTTTTGTTGGCTTTATAAACATTCATCTCTTCTGTTAGATATGTCTAAATGACTAGAAATACTTATCATCATGCGTTTGATAAAGTTCTGAAAGCAGATATTTTATTTACTGTAAGTAAATAAAAACCAAGTGAAATACAAAATAATGTTTAAAAAATTAAACTAAGAATACACTCAAATTAAAGCAGCTATTCACACAGGTTTTAAAAACTGAGGGAGTTTGAAAGTTACACCTCCTATTAAAAATAATATTTTTAAAAAAGAAATAGGGGTTTATGGAAAGAGGCCAAAACATTTTTATGTCAGTGAATTCTAACAGGTATCTTAAACATCAGAATAAAGAAGTTAATTCTGTTCATATTCCAGTGATAAGCTTCTTTCTTCAATTTTCACTACTGACTTCACCCATAGTACTGTGAGTATATTCTTAATAGCCTTACTATCACTGTTTTGTTCTTCCTGCCTACTAGCCATATACCTTACAAAAGAAAAGGGAACTGCTTAGTCAGAAAAACAAGTACAGAGCAGTGTTTCTTATACATGCTTTCTCTGTTTAGCCAAAACACTCAAGAGAAAAAATCTGGCTGGAATAATATAAATAATATTTTTGAAATTAGAATGAATAGAAAACTGGAAAAAGTATCACAGAATACTGGTGTCATTATTTGCTTATTTAATAGTATTTCTAAATCTTCCCCATGTCAATGGCCAGTGGAAAGAAACAAGCCAAGAAATTAGAGGAAGAGTGCTGGCATTCAAACCATAATCAAGGAGAGGGACTGCCATATCTTGCTTCCCAGGCAAGGCTGTGAGGAACTGCTGGAAAATAGGAGGTAAGTATAAACAACCAGCAAGATCACATTATCTTGCGTGGCACAAGAAGAGACAAAGTGATGCATCACTGGTTAATGTGCTGGACTGGACAAGGAGATCCCAGGTTCAAGTCTACTCACAGCCGTAAAAACTTGTTTTGGGGAAAAAAATATGTTGCCTTCAGCTTCTAAATGAATTGGGGTGGAGAGAGAGTGTGTCAAGAGGGACAGTGCTCTCTAACCTCTTTTGAATCAATCTAACCATTTGTGTGCATTATATGGAAGTGAGAGAAAAATGTTTCTCACTGTTTGGGGTCATCTTCCTTAGGGACGGATGCATACAGTAATCATGCATGGTTTGAGAACTTACTTGAAAGGGTGGCCCTCTCTCTTATGAATGAAAAAAGCCACTGAATAGAATTCAAATGGAATCATGGCAGCAGATAACAAACCTTGCCAAAATGTCTAATGCTTTCTATTAAGGAAGAAGATCTGGCTTGGCCTAAGATTTGAAGTAAAGCTTTTCCTCTCAGTGTTGTTATTGTTGAAAGTTTATCAAAAGACAACACTTCCCACAACTATGTCCTCACCCAGTAATCACTGGAAAAACGGAACTCTTCTGACTCATTAAATACGACAGGCAAGCAAACTATTGTATGTATAACAGGCTGAACTTTAAGCCTTTGATTAATTAAAATGGAATGTTGATCAATCAGCATACTGAAAGAACCACAATGCAGTTAGGAAACATGAAGGAAGCAAAGACAGTTTTCTAACTTGTATGTCATGCTCATTTCATCTAGATGAGCAATCCACAGTTCAGATAGGTACCACTAAGTCTATATGCCTCATTCTACTTCATTTTTATTTGGAATGTATATGAACTAAAATGCAATTGTGTATACTTTTCCAAACTTTGCATTTTGGATTAAAATGTGCATGAAAATTCATATAATTATCAATATTTAGAAAAAGGCACATTAGAAAGAACTGATATGTGCATAAAAACTCAATACAATTATATGAACATTTTTTAAAATTACAATTTCATACCAAAATGGAATAAAGCTAACTTTGAAACTCATGGAAAAATGAGAAACTGGTGAAATTGATTTAAGCTAATTTGT
Organism: Thermophis baileyi; assembly: GCA_003457575.1. Lineage (NCBI taxonomy): Eukaryota > Metazoa > Chordata > Lepidosauria > Squamata > Dipsadidae > Thermophis > Thermophis baileyi. The sequence goes on from QLTV01001839.1 coordinate 451,206, forward strand.
CTATCTGTCCTCTCATCCTGTGCCTTTTGCTATTACTAATGTACATATTATCTTGTATTAGCAATATAATGGAAGAATTGCTCTATTATATTAAAACAGGAAAAATACACTTTTGCAAATAAAAACTAAATGTATAATGAATTTATTTTCATAATGAAAGCTGAAGTAATAAAATAATTGATACTGCTATGTTTAACATGCTGTATTTAAAATGCTATTTCTTGTATTACAAGAAGGTCTGGCAAACTATTATTCTGATGATAGGTGAAAACAACTAGTATTTAAAATAATTTAAAATATGAATGTCAATATAATTTTGTTTTTCTTTTGTTCTGCTTTGTTTAGGACAAAGAATTGTCTGAACCCCAAGATTACACATGGCCTTTAAAAGTCCTGGAGCTTTCTAAATATTGTTATTCAAATTGACATTTTGGATACATTTTTGGAGAACGATCATAACTAACTACATTTAATATTAATTCATTGTGTATACATTTGCAAATACAAATTTAGCTTTTCCCTGAGTCTACACCCACAAAAGACAAAGATAAATTTTGCACTAGTTTAGCAGGGAAAAGAAAGTAATAGCAAGCTTCGGAGGACAAGAGAGAGTTACTACAGCTCCTAAAAACCATTAAGTATATTTGTAATCTGGAGAACTTGTGTGGTTCTATAATGAAAAAATAATAAAGGCAATATTCCCCCAGGTCAGCATTGTTCCTACTCTGCTACAGCTCTAAAGAAGGTTCCAGGAGCTATAGCTGGCATTTTGAACAGTTATCTCAAATAGTCATTCATTCATTCATTCATTCATTCATTCATTCATTCATTCATTCATTCATCTCTCTCTCTCTCTCGCTCTCTCCATCTCTCCCTCCCTCCCTCCCCCCCTCCCTCCCCCCCCCCCCCCCCCCGTTTCCTCAGCCGCCTCTGCCAGTTCACCTAGCCAGAAAGGTTGGAGACTATCACTGTAGACAACATAACATTGAAACAAGAGCAATAACAGAGAATGCAAATAAAAATGATTACAAGCATTTTAAAAAGTCTGAAGTCCTTTCCTAAAAATGGCCCCCCCCGGGTTTAGAGGGGGGTTTACAAGCATACAATTTTTTAAATGATGTGCATTTTCAAAACTAAAATCATAAACTAAACAGTTGTCCAGAGGTTCTCAAAGTTATTAAGAATGTACCTTCCTCTTTATTTTGTTTCCTTTTTAGCCATTTTTCCACTGTTTCAGCACCGACGCTCTCTAACACAAATTCATCCAGTACCTGGGGGTGAAGAGAAAGATAGGCCTTCACTTTTTCATCTGTCAAACCTGCAAAAGAGAACATTATTGTTTATACTATTACTCTTTCAAGGGAAAAAGCAACCAGAAAAAACATCAAAATCCTCATTCAGAAATTAACTTTATTGTGCTAGGAACATCTCAAGAAAGGCTTTACAATGCTTAATTCAAAGAGGATAAAGAGATGAAATAATACACAGACTCAGCAAACAGAATGCCACATGAAAGATTATTAAGGGATAATTATGAATGAGAAATGTCTATGGAGATTCTCAATCATCCAGGTTATGGTTGTTCCAAAGGTGCTTTTTCCAAAAGGCAACTGGACATTCTAACATTTTGCTTCTCATCCAAGAAGCTTCTTCAGTTCAGTTATAAAAAAAAAAAAAAAAACCCAAGAAAGTCCATTTTTCTTTTGGAAAACACATGTTTGGAATATGAATGAGAAACCTAAAGTTAAAGCAAATTGAAGCTGTTTCATAGAAAATCAGTATGATGGCATATAGAGAGCCAAAGATTTGAAGGATTTGAAACTGGGTTTGTGTTAACTAGACAAGCAAAAGATTTTCATTTAGCAAAAAAGAAGAGGAAATCTAAGTTGAAACATCAACAAACTCAATATTAGAAAATACAGTATGTTAAATTAGAAACAGGCACAGTGAAACATTATAGTGTAAAGTCATCTGTTATTGATTTCTGACATATGCATCCAAATAAATTTTAAATATATATATGAAAAGAGAAATAACAGAAAAATAAAAAAGCTAAGTATTAGAGTGCCATATTTGGCCGCACCTTGTGGCTGCACCTCGTGGCCGCGCCTCATGGCCGTGCCTCGTGGCCGCGCACGCACTTCGCGCACGCGTACATGCACAGTAACAAAAAATAAAAAAAACCCCCCCCCAAAAAGCCGAAAACAAGATGGTGACGCATGCGCAGTGCCGGAAACTTGGCATAAATCCCCCCCCAAAAAAAAATTTCAAAAAAAAAAATCGCAAAAAAAGATGGCGGCGCCCACGGACTGGCACCGACCGAACCGGCTCTGTGACATCACCGTGACGTCACCAGCGGGTCACTACCGGTTTGGGTGAACTGGTCCGAACTGGTTCGAACCCACCTCTGCTGTATCGGTTGTAAGTGTGAAAAATGGTCATAAGTCACTTTTTTCAGTGTGTCGTAACTTCAAATGGTCACTAAATGAATGGTTGTAAGTCAAGGACTATCTGTAGTAAACATTAATTAGAAGACTAAGTTTTAAAAGAAAAATTGAGGCATGATTTGTGCTACACCACAAAATTGCATTTATTGAAAAGAAACAATTGTAAAGATAATTGCTTCAATGATTAAGGATAAGGAAAGCAGTAATATAACAATGATAACATAAAGAAAAATTCCAGTTTTTACAAAATAAAACAAAATTTTAAGTTAAAAAATGCCAAGTTCCACTGAAGTATTTCCAGATTCAGTCAGGGAGACAATGTCATGATTAGTGATAACATACAAAGCTGTAAAGTGATAATCAAATGGCCAAATTGCAGCTTTCGTTAAAAATAATAATAATTAAATTTATATGCCACCTGACTTCCAAAGACTCTGAACATTTGTTGACCCCAAACAGCTTAAATGTAGTTTTGCCGTTCAAAAATGGAAAGAGGTCAATATACAACAATATCGTATTCTGCAAGCATAAAGGTTTGCTATAGGTTTGTGCAGCATGGCTGGTACTGCTTCTTATGAATGAATGAATGAATGAATGGATGGATGGATGAATGAATGAATGAATGATCTGATACTGGAGGTTTTTTTGTCAACAAGAAAGAAACTATCTGCCACTGCCTTTTTCTGAGATAGTTTTTGACTTCCCCATGTACTCTACAGATTTCCTGGTGGTCCCCCGTTATAAATATTAACTGGGTTTGATCCCACTGATCCTCACTGATATCAGCCCAGACAGCTATGTACTGCCCCCTTGCGTGATACCTTCCATAGGAAATAGGATCAAAAACCGCTCCTAACAGATTTCAGAAAATTAGACAAGAGTCTCACATGTAATTTCAAAAACTTCCCAAAGCTTATCTACTTTTTTTTTGCTATGTGCCAAGATTGATCCTTGCTCATTCATACATGAAATGAATTCAATCTTCAGCAAAAACAAACAAAAAACAAAAAACACCCTCCATTTATAACTTTAAAAATACAGTTAACTGTAAGGAAAAGTTGCAAGGAAGAAGACAATGGAACCAGAGTAAAGCCCATATTTAGAGACAACTATACTATGAGCTGTAGCCTGAATGCAAAAGAAAAAAAACCCAGAAATTACATAGAAAGATTTTTACTGCAAAAATCAGAGCAGATAGCTAGGTAACAAACCAGTTTTGTTAAGTAACATAGTAGGACATTGAGCACATAATTGAACACCTCTTTAAAACAGGCTGAGCACTGACATTTATGTTCTCCTCTTGGTAAAAAAAACGAGACAATACATTGGCATTCTGCAGGATAAATGTGACTTGTTATAAAGAATCATTTTTCTTTCAGTAAAGTGCTGGCTCCCCTCCTAAAACTGCAATTCCTATGCCAAAATGCAAAGCCTGAGAAAATTCAGTAAAGTGCATTCTTTGCAGACTGATTTTCAGTGAAATGTTCCTTTAATTATCCCATGTCACAAACTAATTTATACATTTTATCAGGGATTGTGTCTACCAAAGACAAAAACTTGCTAGAATATGCCTGCATTTTGTATAGTATAAAACTTAAACCTATCTCTTTAAAACAGTAAAGAAACCATAAACAAAGGCAGCCGTGTGCAAGTACTAATTTGATCAAATAGATAAATACAAGCAATAATTATACCCTGAGAGATATGACAGACTTAAGCAGAAAATGTTTAATATATGCAATAGAATTTCTTTTTTGATGAGCGTCTTTCTTACCCTTAGTTATATCCAACTGATGTCCATGTACTTCGTTATTCATAATAATACAGGATCACAACCACTAAGTTTAAATCAAATAGTATTATCAAAACACTACAAAGCAGCAGCTTGCATTTCTCTTAAAACTTTATGAGCTTTGAATACACAATATTTTTTAAAAAAATTATTTCACTACAAAAATATTCCTACCTTTGTTACTGGTATGTTACAAATATTTTTCAAAGACGTATCGGAAACAAGTGCATCAAATTGCCTAGAGGGAGTAAGTTACATGTTTTTACAAACAAAAAACACTCTGAATATAAAAGTGTTAATTAGTTCTGCTGGGGACCGCAATGACATCTTAACTGTAATAATGCCTTAACTACTGCTTCTCAATGAGAGTATATGAGAGATAAACATTTTTTTTTTACATTAGCAGTGTGAATAGTGTTCATTACCATCATCACTGGGTTTCCAAACTATTGGAAGGATTTCATATGTATTAGATCAGAGGTGGGTTCCTCCTGGTTCGGACCGGTTCTATAGAACCGGTAGTAACTTGGCGGCCTGGGTCGCTAGAACTGGCAGCGACCCAGGCCTGCCACCGAACCAGTTTTTTTTAAGCACTGCATATACGCAAAGCGCGCACAACACTGAGCGAACCAGCAGCGAAGAAAACCAGAACCCACCCCTGTATTAGATATTTTGCAGCAACCATATACAGTAAATTATGATTAGTTTGCTTACTCTCATAGATATACTGTATAATCTTACTTAAAACTACCCTGCTAAAGACCCCTGATGAGATTTAAATGAGGAATTCTTCAATTCACAGACTCAGTTTATATTCCATACTGTGAGAGATTATACATGTATGCAGGTGTGCATTTGTGTCACAAGCTCACACATTTTCACGTCACATTACAGCAGCATCTGGATACTGGAGGTTAGTTCAAGGATACAGATTGTCCACACTTAATGGTTACTCGTTTTACAACTGGACAAAATTACGATGGCCACAGAATTGATGTTTTGTGGCCCATAAATGGTCTGGCTGCTTCAATGGTCAAATGACTGCATGTGGGTCAGCTTTATGGCATTTTGTGGTCACATGACCGCAATTTAAATGAATGGGTTTGCTTAACAACCACTGCAAAAAAGGCTGGAAAATTACTTCTGGTCATGGATGCCTACCAGGCACAAAATACCAGGTTCACACATGAAGGTTTAAATTAACAGATTTATTGCTAAAAGCCTATGCACAGAAATCTACTCAGACTAATGGTCAGCACCCAGACAGAATTGGAAAAAAACACTAATGGCATTCAAAGGGGGTGAGACTTCATTCTTTTGTGATTACATCACAATTCTAAACTGATGCCTTGTTTAACTCCTCTCCTTCTCTCTGCCAGTCTCTCTCCTACAGTGCCTCAGCTTACCACAGCAATGATTTACAACCATAATTCCAGGCTCAATTACAGTCGTAAATTGAGGACTACCTGTATTCAGATTGCTGTGATCATAGGTTTTGCATATTCCTCACAATATTTGCTATTCAAAGAGGGTGAATGATAGCAGAATCGTTTCCTACCTCTCACCAAAACAAGATTCCATCAATAAAGAATTGTATTTGTATAATAGTTTTTGAAGGCACACAGATATTTGTTTGTCTTGTATTGTATGCATTAGATACTAATCCCATTAAGTGGATTCTTTCTTTGTTCAAAAATTAGAATTCAAAACCACAACAATTTTGTAATATTCTTTTCAAGTCATTTTTGTTGCCATTGTTGTTACTCATTTAAGTATAGAGAATTGCACTGCAGCAAAGATGATAAACTGTGTGAAATATTGCTAGAGGCCCCATTTTGTGTAGTGGTTGAGGAATGGTTGAGGTTGACCATGAGACTTAGGCGTGAAAGCCAGCTGGGTGACACTGGGCCAATCATTCTCTTTCCCAGATCAACATACTTCATAGAGAAGTTGTTGTTGTTGTGGGGAAAATTTGAAGGAAGGATTATTAAGTGTGTTCACTGCCTTGAGATGTATATTAGATAGATAGATAGATAGATAGATAGATAGATAGATAGATAGATAGATAGATAGATAGATAGATAGATAGATAGATAGATAGATAGATAGATAGATAGATAGATAGATAGACAGACAGACAGACAGACAGACAGACAGACAGACAGACAGACAGACAGACAGACAGACAGACAGACAGACAGATTTTAATAAGAACTCCCTTCTCATCTTCTCAATTATCTTTCTCCATCTTGGATGGTCCACCAGAGATCTGGGAGTTTTAGAGTTTTGTGCAGTATGAAGTTTCATTACCCAAACTAAATAGCATGACATCAAGTTACTTAGTTTGGGTAATGAAACATCTTCAAAAAACAACAACAACAACCAAGATCAGAGAGCACCAAGGACCCCTCATTTCAACCCTGAGCTACAAATATTCTCCTTTATCTATGCAGTATCTTAGCTGTTCCTAGCACAACATTCTTCTAGACAGAGAGAACTGACATTGTTTCTGGAATCTGTTGGAGCCCAGGTTAGGAGCCATAGCTCCAAGTGCTCCTACCACCACTGGACCACTTTGGCTTTATTTTCCCTGAGCAGCTGCATAGCATAGTGAATAGAGTGCCAGGAGACCTGGATGGTAGCTAGGCAAAGCCTCCTCTAACACCTCACCTTCCTATCTCGGTTATGAGAGAGAGAGATGAACTAAGAGAGCCATGTTAGCTTCAATGTCGTCAAATTAACAAGATCTGTGCCAGATTTGGGGGAATTAGGACAATTTGATGATAAGTGAGCTATTGGAACAAATCATATAGGATAACAATAATAACAAAGATAAAAAAACTGTGTCAATCATTAATAACTAGAGTTATGCAAAGTGTTTAAAAGAGTTTTGCCAAAATCTGTTTTGCATCCTCTACCTTTTTAAATCTGTAATATTTTCATTTTAACTTTGTTCTTAGCTCTATTTTAACTTTGGGGTTTTGTGTGTGTGTGTGTGTGCTTTTACACCATTTTTCAATGTTTTTATTGTAAACTGCCCAGAGTCACTTATGTGAGATGGGTGATGTATAAATGTTGTAAGTAAGTAGGTAAGTAAATAAGTAAGTACATACATAGATGCATACATACATACATACATACATACATACATACATATACATACATACAGTGCATACATACATACATACATATTTTTAAATCACATTCCAGTTCACTTTGAGAATGGCCTTAAAATGTCACTATCTCTAACAATGTCAGAATTATTCTGAGGAGAGCATTGAATCCTTATCCATACACCATTCTGAGTGTATGGGAAGATAGAAAAAATATAAATTTAAAAATAAAATATAAATATAGATTTATGGAGCAGGAACAAAATAAACAATAATAATAATATGCTCCACTTAAGGATTTGTTTCAGACCCAATTCAGCAGTTCATCAAAATAATCTGCTTTATCTATGATGTAGATCTGATTTGGTATTTGGAAATATGACTCTCTCACGGATTCATTAGAAACAGTATATGTCCCCATCCCCAAAATCACTTTATTATATCTAGACTGTTATTATATACAGTATATCCTACTGTTTGTTCTTATAGCAATTATGTGTAAGGTGTTTTTTTTCTTTTCTTTTTGCAACTAAAATAGCTTTAGGAAAGTGAAATCAATACCATCAATTTTGAAATTGATAGATTCAGGGCCTGCATACAAGAACAATATTTTTATCTTCAGAGTTTCAAGGAAATGGTTAACATATTTTTGTTCTGAAGATTATGTTTAATACAGAGCTGTCAATAACTGGGAAAACTTCTAAATTTCAGAAGGATAGTAAAACTGATGCCTGTATAATGGAGTCAATTTTGCAAAAAGGAAGTGATTCACTTCCTGTTCTCTTGGGGGGTTAGATTATATTAAAATGACATATTTCATAAATCTAAGCAAAACTTCAGCAGAATTTCAGAAGAATACTAGAGCAGGGGTCCCCAACCTTTTGGACCTCAGGGACCACCAAGGTCATAATTTTAAATCCCGCGGACCACCAAATTCATAATTTTAAATCCCATGGACCCTAATTCATAATTTTAAGTCCCGCGGACCAGTGGTGAAATCTAAAAATTTTCCCTACCAGTTCTGTGGGTGTCGCTTGGTGGTCAGGTGACCGGGTGGGCGTGGCCAACTTGTAAAATGGGGTGAAACTCACTTAACAACGCTCTTGCTTAGCAACCAAAATTTTGGGTTCAATTGTGGTCATAAGTCTTTCTTTCTTTCTTTCTTTCTTTCTTTCTTTCTTTTTACTTTCTTGCTTCCTTCCTTCCTTGCTTCCTTCCTCCTTCCTTCCTTCCTCCTTCCTTCCTTCCTCCTTCCTTCCTTCCTTCCTTCCTTTTCCTTCCTTCCTCTCCTCTCCTCTCCTCTCCTTCTTTCCTTTCCTTTCCTTTCCTTTCCTTCTTTCTTTCTTGTCTCTCTCTCTGTCTCTCTCCCTTCCTCTTTCTTTCTTTCTTTCTCTTTCTCTCTTTCTTTCTGTTCATTCCTCTTCTTTCTCTCTCTTCTCTACCTTCCTTCCTCTTTCTTCCTCTTTCTTTCTTTCTTTCTCTTTCTCTCTTTCTTTCTCTCTTTTTCTTTCTTTCTCTTTTTTCTTGTCTCTGTCTCTCTTTCGTTTCTCTCTCTCTCTCTCTCTCTCCCTTTCCAAGAGGAACCATTTATTTGCCCACGGCCGAAGGCCAGCGCTTCTGGAGACAGGCCTTCATGCACTGCGCCTCCCTTGGGTTACATCGCAGCTGGGCTCCTGTCGCTGCTGGAGATTGCGCTGAAAAGCCTCTTCTCCGGGCCACAGTTGCTCAGCAATGCAGCGCCACGTCTGCCTCTCGCATTGTGCGTGTCACCTTTTTCCAGGGCCGCCCTGATAGCGTTACCGGCCGGGCCACCGAAAGAGCCTCACTTCAGCCGACCACTTCCACTGAACAGGGTGCCGGCACTTCCTCCTTGCTTCGCCCGCCCTTTCGAGGCTGAGTCAGTGCAGCCCCCCAAGACGTTACCCTCCTCCCACCGGGAGCCCTGTCTGGTTGGCGGCCGACCTTCTCCCTCTCCCCCCTCCCGCCTTTCTCTTCCATCCCTGCCTCCTCAGAGGCCAGCCTGCCTGCCCCGGGAGGCAGCGCAGAGAAGGGTGCTGCAGAGCTAGTTTTGGAGGCAGCGAGGAAATGGAGGCAGTGGTTGGTGGCGTTTCAGCACAGCCAGGCAACCGGCGCTAAAGGGAACACCCGGGCGGGTGGCCCTGTTGCTGCTGGAAGCCGCGGAGACAGCCAAGCTCGGCTGCAGCTGCAATTGCAGCTGCATCGCCCTTGGCTTGGCTCAGCTCGGCTCCCCCATGCCCGCTTGCCTTCCGAGGTCGGCGTCCAGCCTGGCCCAGCCAGTGGGTGGGTGGCCACCCCTTGGTGGAAACGCAGACGCTGAGAGGGGCAGTGGCGGTGCTCCGAAAGGGCAAACGGATGTCCCGCGGCGGCTGCACATGCGCCCGCCCCATTTCTGCAAAGGCAGAGCCCCCCCTGCAGGGTGATCCAAAGAGGGGAGGGGGATGCTGCTGAAAAGACTGCCTTCCACCCGGGCCCACGTGCCTCCCGTGCCGGCTCCACGGGGCTTGGGGCTCTGAAGCAGCCCACTGGCATCCCACCCGGTCACCTGCCTGCTTTCTTTGACCGCCGGCGCCACTCTGGGAATGAGGCTCAGCCGCAGCGCCATTTCCCACCGGTGTTACTAAACCCAACACGATTCCAAGCTTCAATACTAGAAGCCTGCGGGAATCACTCTTGAGGCGCATATTAGCGCCATTTATGAAGAAAGCTGTTATTGGTCAGCCTTTGTTTCACTATCAAATGAAACTGCGGTTTAAGCGAGATTTGTCTCCAGCCTGCCTCCATCCAGATGGCAGAACAGCATTTGAAGAAGCTCCCCTCCTTCTGAACTTCCACTGAACAGGGTGCCGGCTTTTCCTCCTTGCTTCGCCCGCCCTTTTGAGGCTGAGTCAGCGCAGCCCCCCAAGAAGTTTCCCTCCTCCCGCTGGGAGCCCCGTCTGTTTGGTGGCCGACCTTCTCCTTCTACCCCTCCCGCTTTTCTCTTCCTTCCCCACCTCCTCAGAGGCCAGCCTGCCTGCCCCGGGAGGCAGCGCAGAGAAGGGTGCCATGGAGCTAGTTTTGGACAGAGTTTGCTGTCCATTGCAGACACTAGCTCGGCCCCCTGCAAACTCGTCTCTCGAGGAGCGCTCACTGAAGCAGCGTGGGAAACTTCGGCCGGGCTCGAGAGATGAGAATTGCAGGGGGCCAATCCACCCGGAGGCCTCGCAGGAGAAATGTAGGCCCAAAAGGAGGCTGAACCTTTCCCCTCCCCCCCAGGCAGCCGTTCGGCTGAGTGCAGCGAGTTCTTGGTCTTACCTTCCTGTTCCAGCTTGTGTGGCTCGCACCGCTATACTCAAGGTGAGGTTTGCGCTTGGCCTTAAGAGTGGGGGTTGGCGTGTGGGCGGGGTGATGTTGGGCGGTGCAGCCTTGTGTTCCCGCGTGCGGGCTGGATTAATTGTTCTCGGCCATATCCGGCCCAGGGGCCAAGATTTCTCCACGGACCACCAAAATTTTCTCACGGACCACCAGTTGGTGACCTGTGTACTAGAGGTTCCTGTTGTTCTTATTTACTCATACAGTAGACAAAATTTATTTATTTTAAATGTTAAGGCAGGCATCATACAGGAGCAGAGATGGCTTTTAATATGTAATAAATGCAACAAAACATAATTTTACAGATTGCATTAGCTACCAACTCAACAAAGTGTTGAATTTGCAAATATTAAACATTTGATTTCTAATATTTAATTAATATTTTTCTTATTTATTAGATGGTATTTATTTCCAGACTACAATTTCACTATTTTCAAAGGAAAACAGAAAAGTTCTATAAAGATGAAAATATAAAATTTAAGAAAAAGTTTACAAGGAAGCTTAATACTTCTTTCCCAGAGAGTTGTTTGATTTAGGAGACAGTGATGGAAATATTTTTTAAAAAATTGTTTTAGTCACTGCTGTGATTATATGTAAACTTTAAATGATAAACTACAGTCTTCATTGCCTTAACTTTACATAGGTCTGGAGAAACAGATTTCATCTTTTTCCCATTGTTTAATCCTCTAGTTTTCTAGTTTCCTACATTTAACGGCAACATTATCTTTTGAATGTGATGTATCTATTAACTTCCTTTATTTGCCAGTAGTGGTATTTGCCAACAGAAACCCTTTAAAGGACCTTTACACTAGCCTTGACCCATTGGTATTCATTTCAAGAACACTATTAAGAGCCCTAGCAACTTACTATTGTTTCAGGCCAGGGGTGGGTTCCACTTACCTTCCCCACTGGTTCACATCGCAACGTTGCCTCGCGCAATTTTGCTTCCGCACATGCTCAGTAGCTGCAATCAGCCCGAAACACAGCTGAGGAGCTGATCAGCTGTGCTTCGGGCGAAGGAATAAAGGTCAGTATAAACCCAGGGGCGGGCGGGAGGGCCCTTTTTTCAAGCAGCAGAACAGGAAAAACCTTACAAACAGTAAAAAATTCACAAAAAATTCCCAAAAAAAGATGGCGGCGCCCACAGACCGGCACCGACCGAACCGGATCCGTGACGTCACCAGCGGGTCACTACCGGTTCGGGCGATCCAGTCCGTACCGGGAGGAACCCACCACTGTTTCAGGCTATGCGATACTTCAGATGGATGGCAAAAAGATGCTTCAAAGCACAGGAAATGTAAACATACCACTCATCTTGAACTCTTTAAACCAAGTGCATCTTTTCCAAGGACTGCACAGAGGCTGTGATACCAAGCATCTTTTTAGCTTCAAAACCAAAACATTTCACAGTTCTATTATTGCCATAAAACTTTGAGAGTTTTCTTTCTTTCCAATAATTTTCAAATAAGTGATTGATTCAGTTAATCTACACTTCTAATAGTTTCAATGCATTTCAAATTAGTTTTTTTTTTAATAATATAGGTAGTCCTTGACTTACAACAGTTCACTTAGTGGCCATTCAAAATTACAACAGCACTGAAAAAAAGTGACTTATGACCATTTTTCACACCATTGCAGCATCCCCATGGTCACGTGATCAAAAATCAGATGCTTGACAAATGACTCATATTTATGACGGTCGCATTTTCCCAGGGTCATGTCATCACCTTTTGCAACCTTCTGACAAGCAAAGTCAATGGGGAAACCAAAGTCACTTAACAATGGTGTTACTAATTTAACAACTGCAATGATTCACTTAACAACTGTGGTAAGAAAAGTCGTAAAATGGGGGGGAAACTCACTTACCAAATTTCTCACTTAGCAACATAAATTTTGGGCTCAATTGCGGTCGTAAGTTGAGGCCTACCTGTAATGGTAGTTAATACTCTTTCACTTGCTGAGGTTGTACAAAACTATAAAATGAGAACTTACTTTCTTCTTTTCTCTCATTTCTGTCTGTGCAACCAAATATCAGACAGTAGGAAAAGTACTTTTAGTATGGAAAAAAAATCCTGCCAAATCATATCCTGACAAATCAAATTCTTGGCTAGACCAGCTAAGTCTCAATGGCTTCATTTTTAATATATAATGTTTAAGTAGATAAGAAGCTATTGAGCAGAAATATCGCTAGGTCCACCAGAGACCCACTGGTATCTGATGCCATCACTTTGCAATGGGTTTGATTCAGAGTAAGCATTGTCTCCTAGTCAGTCAAGGGTCTCTCTTAACAGCACAAGAACTGAGTTATGAAAACAGAAGCAGAGATAGCAAAGATCTATGTGATATTTGTTGAACTTTGCTCTGAACTTTTAGAAGCTCTTTCAAGGCTTCTAAAATGAGGTTACCCACATTTAATCCTAGCAACCATCTCTCTGTGAAGTAGACTAAACTAAAAGAAAGTACCTGGCCTGAAGACAGACAGTGAGATTCATGGTCAAGTGGACATTTTAATCTGGGGGTTCCCAGTCTAACACTGTACCATATTGCCTGAAATGTGGCTAGACAATATCTTTCTGAAATAGCATTATTACATACTTGATAACAATATGCTAGGTGGCCTAATATTTTCAGAATGTAGATATTATTGACAAGGATGTCAGACATGAAGATCAGGATCACACATAAGTTCTAGTTCAGAAGAGTTATTGCTCAAGCCTATATACAAGAATTTAGTCAACTAATGTACAATACTACATTGGTACCTGATAAGGTCAGAAGAATTCAAGAGGGGTTGGACTTGAACCGTTTGTGGGAAATAACGATTTTACGCTAATGACTTGCTTAATTCCGCCTCCCTGCTCTGCCTGCTCTTCTCCTACAAAGGATTGGTACTGAATATTTAATAGATGATATTGAATCTGTGGAGGATTAAATATTTTTTATGAAAATTTAAAAATACAGAGATAAAAAAACTAATAGAAAATATAAAAGATAAGAGAAAAATTGAAAAGTGTAAGGAAAAAAGGAGGGAAGGAAAGAAAAAAGATATAAGAAAAAGGATACATAAATTACTTTCCCCTCATCAAGACAAATGCAAACATTTTAGTAACTTATCACCTTCTCTAATATTTCTAAGATCTCTTCCTGTACCTCATCTCTTATCTATAAATAAAGTATAAAAACTCATCATTCAAGCTTAATAAGCAAAAGTCCATTAAGAATTACCAGAAATAACAGCATATGTCAATCAAATTAATCAAATTAATCAGTTTCAAATTCATTTACTCAGGGGTGGGCTTCAAAAATTTTAGCAAGCGGTTCTCTGCCCAGTTGCTGGGTGGGCGTGGCCATGGTGGGTGTGGCCTAGTCAGCCTCCTGCACAACGGCAGGGGGGGCGTTTTTGCCCTCCCCTGGCTCCAGAGGCTTTCCTCGAGCCTCTGGGAGGCCTCCCCAGGCTCCGGAGGTCCTCTGGAGGCTGGAAACAGGCCCATTTCCTGCCTTCCCAAACTTCCGGTAGGCCTGTTTTTCACCGTCCCCGAGCCTCCGCGCGCGCCCTGCACTTACCTGCATCCAAAACAGGCTGTGTGGGGACTCCTGGGAGGGGTGGGGTGGATGGGGCCAGCCAGGAGTGGGATTTGGGGGTTCTCCGAACTGCACAGAATCTTAGCTAGAGGTTCTCCCGAACCCCTGCAATCCCCCAGCAGCCCATCCCTGCATTTACTTGACTTTTAACTCAGTAATGTTTCATCTTCTCTAAAAATACAATAATTTTTTTTTCCCCATAACTTACATAGTCTGAATCTGCAAAGATGAAGTCAGGAAAGCCAAGGTTCAGAATGAACTAAGACTTGCAACAAATGTCAAAAACAATTTTAAAAAGTTTCTTTCAACATGTTAAAAAAAAAGAAAGAAAAAAGTCAAGGAAATGATCTGTTCACTACACTAATGGGAAAAGATGGCAAGCAGGTGACAGGCAGCAGAGAGAAAGCAGAACTGCTTAATTCATTCTTTGCATCTGTCTTTACGCAAAAGGAAAAAATAGCCCAACTTATCAAAATCAGTACAGTAAAAGACAGATTATGAATTCAAGTCAAAATATGCAAGATGATTAAAGAGATATTGAGCCGAGGTGGCGCAGTGGTTAAAGTGCAGCACTGCAGGCTACTTCAGCTGACTGCTAGCTGCAGTTCGGCGGTTCAAATCTCACCGGCTCAAGGTTGACTCAGCCTTCCATCCTTCCGAGGTGGGTAAAATGAGGACCCAGATTGTTGGGGGCAATATGCTGACTCTGTAAACCGCTTAGAGAGGGCTGTAAAGCACTGTAAAGCAGTATATAAGTCTAAGTGCTATTGCTATATTCACTGCCCTGGCAACATGGCCACAGGAAAGGAAAGAAAGAGTTTTGGAAACAGAAAACACCATATTATGAAGAGGATAAACCAAGCTATATTATCATTATTTCCTCAGCATGCCCCTAGAAGTCTCGGGTGGCTTTTTTCTCCTGAAATTAGACCTTACAATGTAGTAGTAAATACAAGATCAGTCCAGAAGAACCTCTCTGCCTTATGCGAGTTTATGATCACATGGTTTACTCATTTTAATGTAAATGAGATTGAAAAGAAATGCACGATACCCATCTGTAATTACAATTTTATTTTGTATCATCTCAGCACACACTTCAGGTCTAAAAGGAGTTGCTTTAATGTTATAGGGATTCCTTCTGCCTCAGAGTTCCCATCTATCATAGTAGTAATTTTCAGTATGTGCACTTGGTGATAAAAAAAAAACCAGCTAACTTTGTAGCTCAGAACTGGTATTTGGAAGAAAAACAAGGACAAAAACAGAATGAAAAGCTAGATGGGACACCTAAAAACATCATGGGAAATAGAGTGGGAAATCCCTTTCGTGTTGTTGCCAAGAAAACATGATGGGCATGGGTGTAGGATTCAAGTATGAGAACACAATTACATTGTATGGTGAACACTAAGGATGTTGGGAATTCTACTAGTTTATCACTGTACTGTTACCCAGTGGTGATCTTGCCAAGCCAGAGAATATGGCCTCAGTTATGATCCCAAAAGATCTGCTTGGAATCATGACTTTCATTCTAAGGCTGGTCAATCTAGTAGTGATAAAGTTTTATTTATAACTACTCTATTAAAGATGGCAAGGTGGATTTAACAGAATAACAGTGTTGGAAGGGACTTTGGGGGCCTTCTACTCCAACTCCCCCAACTCAAGCAGGAAAGCTTATACCACGGTTGTCAAATTCTATCGTGTCACGTGACATCACATGACATATCGTGACGCTTTTTGCCTTTGCGGAGCCGGGTAGGCATGGCCTGCACGTGATGCATCCGGCCCATGGGCCACCAGTTTGACACCCCTGCCCTATACCATTTCAGACAAATGGTTGTCTAACCTCTTCTTTAAAACCCCCAGTGTTGCAGCACCCACAACTTCTGGATTTGAGAAGGATGCCTATGGAAACTCTAGCATGGATTGAGAATAAACTGAGTAGACCTGTTTTTTCCCCCCTGAGCAACACAATGCTTCTGCTGCCTGAAATTAGAAAAGCAAAAAAGGTCAATGAGATCACCTGAGAGCAAGCAAAGTAAGAGGGTGGGTTGTTTGAATTCACATACACAATTTCAATAATTGCACTTAGAATTAACCAACCAGTTCTTCTACCCTCTAATGTTACTGCAAACAATATGTGCACTATTTCATTATTAAGTAAATAAACTGCCGGTTGTTAACCACAGAGAACTTTGGAGAAATGTTTTGGAATTCATCATGGCCAGTGCTGGGTTTTGCCACACAGGATAATACGGTGGTTTTTTTACAAGCTCGGTTACCTGAAAACTATCTAGCTCCAAGGACTTTTTTATATATAAAGTTTAAACATCATCCAATTCTAGTCAGTGTTTGTGGAGAGGGAAGGGAAAGGAGAGATCCAGCCCAAAGCCTCTACTTTCTGCAGAGCTCAACTCTTTTCCTGTTCTCCCATATCTGGAGGTTTGACATACTTTAATCTGTTTGGGGTGAGAAAGAGTAGGTGGCAACTGGAACCAGGAGGGCTTTTGCACAAATACATTTGGTGTACCCTTTCCTAGATCAGAGGGCATTGCTCATAGTTATTCATAGTCTCAAGTCTCCCAATTGGATCACTGCAATATGCTCTACATGGGGCTTCCCTTGAAGAGCACCAGAAGCTGCAGTTGGTCCAGACTGCAGAAGCATGGGCAATAGCGGGTGCACTTCAGCATGTTCATTTAGCACCACTGCTGTAGCAATTATATTGGCTTTCAGTAAGCTTCTAGGTACAATTCAAGGTGCTGGTTATCACCTTTAAAACCCTTACGTGGCATTGGGCCAGGATATCTGCAGGACCCCCTATCACCAATGGTTTCTCTCCAACTTACTAGATCTGGCAGGATGGACATACTCCAGGTCCCCTTGGTGAATCAGGGTTGCCCGATAGGGCCTCGGAGGCATGCCTTTTCTGTCAGGATGCCTTCCTTATAGGAGCAGCCTCCCCCCAAACCCCAAACCTCTTGGCCTTTAGAAAAGTGGGTTTTCCCCCAGGCACTAGGCTCTGCATGTTGACACAGCTGGCACGAGATGATTGTGGATATATGAGTTTGTATCAGGGCCCCAGTGTTTAAAATTTGTTCATATGGTTTTAAATGTCTGCTTTATTGAGTTGTGTTTTTATTCTGCTTGTTGCCCAAAGTTCCTTTTGATACACAGGTGGCTACATAAATTTCTTTAATAAAATAAATAAATAATAGGGATAATTCTTGCTTTAATTTAAATATTTGTGTTTAATTTTACTGACTCTTGACTTTACGATTTTAAAATTTAAAAAGAAACCTATCCATCCTCCTATTACAAGTAAAGGGCTTGCAAAATTATGTACTTTTGAAGCACTTCCCAATGTATTCCAAAAGAATACATTTATTTATGTGTATAAAATAAAAGAACATGATCTAATCTATGAATTAAAGACTACACAGGATGGTGATCCTAGACCTAATTGGTCAAAATTCCAAAGCATTTAATGTGTGATGAATCCTAGAGAATGAGACCTTAAGATGTTGTTCTTTAAGACTTCTTGGTCCAACTTGAAGCCAAGGGATGGGGGGGACCTTCCTTTTTCTAGAAGACAGTGAAAATTGAGAAGAGAGTGGTTCACTCTACCAGTTGCAAAAATCTAAATCTGTTCTTTGGACTGGAAGAGGGAGTTAATTCTATCAGTTCCATCTTTAATCACTGAGAATATTAAGGTTCCCCCCCCCACCTTATATATTGGATGGAGAAGAGAGGATATGTGAGCGGAAAAAAGCATTTTTTGAACCAGGAAACATTCTTATCCAAGTTTGTTCTAAATTTCAGGAGCACAACAAATTACCTAGCAAATTATATCAGATGTTCTTCATGTATAATAAATGCCAAATTTTGGAGTATTTCATTGTAAAAACTCCATTAAACTTCTGCACTCTATTCCAGTGCAGATGAAGGAACTAGATAAAAGAAGCAATGCTTTTAGACTTATATTTTCTGTTTTGTTAATTCCTCTGATTAATATAAATTTTGGACCAATTCTCTGAAGTTGAACCTAATGTTTAATAATCCCATTGCATTGTTCTTTGGTTCCAGAATAAATGAGTATCACATAGTACTTTCTTTAAATTTACATTACAACAATAACAATCTTCCTAAAGGTAAATCTTTGTCCAGTTTTGGAACTATTGATGTACCTACAATTTGTTATACAAAGTATTTGCCCTTTTTGGATTTTCTGATTTTTTTTATTTTTTATTTATCTATGCCATTGAAGGCTATCAGAGCTTCATATGGATCCTACTAATCTTATTGTATATGAGGACTGCAACGATACAAATAACACTTAGGTTTGGTTCTTATTTTATATAACAAGTTTTATCTATCTCACTAGCCATTATGAAAGTTATAGAAACAACTAAAAATTATTATCTAACTGCTACAATATTTTTGCAGAGACTTGGTTCCTGTTTCAGTTACATTGGTTATTTTTCCTGCATTAAAAGCCTCAAGGCATATAATAATGTTGGGAACAAGACTCAAATTTGATCCTAGCTCGTCTTAAGAAACTGACATTATAGAATAATCCTAGCCTGAAAATTGCTGGTAAATCCTTTTACTGGTATTCAAGGGGCAGGGGAAAAAAAGGCCATTGTTTTGGATAAGCTTTCTTTTCTATCTCTTTTAATGTTTTGTAAAAAGAACTTGGATCACCTAAAACTGCTGAATGGCAATATATACATTTCTTTTCCTGATTTCACAAGTTGGAACTCATTCAGTAAGATCATTTGAAGCTCCTAAACTATTAACATTTACTGTAAAAAAAATTGGATATACCCAAATCTATAGTTACTTTTTATCTACAGTGGAAAAGTTGTATAAGATAAGCATTGGAAGTTTTAAAAGCAACGTGGAACAATGCTTCCTTTGACAAAATAATGAGTTAGAATTTTATCGTTAAATTAACATTCAATGGTCTTAAGATGTAATTAATTCAAAATATTATTTTCTATGTTTATTGGAAACAAGAAGCAACCATAGTAAGACTTGGAGTTTGCACTTTCACTATGTTACATATTTGCACTGTTTTGGTTTAATACTCACAAGTGGATAACAGGATATTGAAAGACAAGTAACAGTTATACGTGTGAATGTGATGCGAAATTATAATCGGGAAATTTGGAATCTATTAAACTCTGAAAAAATTTGGACTTACCATAGATGGGCTGAAGCTAAGAAGATTGCTTTATTCTGATGAAAAAAACTGTAGTACACTTGATTTAAAACGCAGAATGAAACCTATATGTTCACTTTCTGTACATGAACTAGCTTCTTTTAATGTTACAGAAAGTCCGATCAATATTACAACATGTGGTCAAGGGTAAATTTGTTGTTTTTGAACTTCCATTGTATAATTATTAGTACCGGTACTTCCTTATTTTACATTTCATTGTTTTTTCCTTTATCTTCGATTTATTTTTGGGTTGTTTTTTTCTTTGCATTTACAATACATTGTATTTATGGCCTTTTTAAAACTGTTTGTGGATCAAAAGCAAGAAAACATTATCTAACAACAGGTATCATTTAATATATCTGAAAAGCTGAGACTGAAACTTTAAGAATCGTTTGATCAGAGTTAAAGAACTGAAAAATATGAATGAACAATATTGACATATCTAATCATATGCAGATTTGCTATAGCTAAAACTCAACAGTTGGGTCACACTAACTGAAGAATTATGCACAGATGGTTCAGAGGCTTGGGAAAAGAAGAAACAGAACATAATGAACATCTGATAATTTGTTGCAATGTACAGTAACAGCAAGCATCATGATTGTCAAAATGACTAAAATTTAAAATGCAGACTAAAGGGTAGAAATATTGCCATTTTCTTCATCTTGATAGAATTTTCAATGAGGCTTCTGCTTTTATATTATGTTAAAAAGATAGTATTTACACATGTGAACATATACAAACGTCAATTAAAATGGAAGTAGATAGTTACAGAATTAATAAAAGTGAAAAGAAAACGGTTTGAATATATTTAATCCTATTACAGGAGAAACTTTGGAATAATGCATGCAGTATAAGAAATTATTCTACATTTTTGGCAATGATTTATTCTTTATTCTGTGGCACTTTGAGTTCTGGAAATCTGCTCTAGAAAGAAAAAAATATCTTCCTGAACTGAATCGCTGGAAGGAAAGAGAATAGGCTACATTGCATCTTCTATTCTTACTTGCTCACACTAATGGAAGCCTCAATGAGATTACTGCCTCTTCCATGAGCCCTTTCATTACTAGATAGCACATTCATGCTTCAAACCTAGTATTTTGTGAGACAAAACTTGAAATACATACAGTATATACTTTTCTTTAATTATTGAGACTCATTCTGTTTTACAAACACTGCGTACTGCATTCTGTATCTAATTCCAGGAGCATAATGAAATAAATGTAACAGTCCATGAATTAAATACTTTTCTAGTGGACAATTTACTGTTGCCAAGTAATTTAGAAATAATGTTAAATAGTTTGAGCAGACAGAAATCTGGCTCCGATTCAAGAAAAGCAATAAGATGTTTAAAAAAAAAATACCACAACGGAGCTGCCTTTTTCAGACAAAAGACCTTTCTTCCTCTCTGGCACACAGGTTTAGGAATAAAGCCAAGGTGCTACTTATCAGCTGTTTGACATCAGGAGAAAACTGTGTGCGTCACAAAGCCCAGTGGGGATTCCTGGCTTATGGCAAAAAAACCCATGTGGTTCTTATCAGTTTACAGAGTCTGATACTTCAACTATTACAGTATGAAAAGGGAGAAAGGAAGGGGCAAAGAATGAGGGACGTTAAATGAAAATGAACATTTAAAAGCTTCAAAGCTACTGTCTAAGCAGGCTTTACAGAGAAACAGACCAGTGTTTCTCAACCTCAGCAACTTAAAGGGTGGACTTCGACTCCCAGATTTCCCCAGCCAATTCTGGGTGTAGAAAGTTAGCACCCACCCCTCTCCTAGAAGAATGAAATATTTTGAGAAATATTAAAAAGGCAGAATATTATAGTTCCCTGGATGAGAAATGGAGAAACATGCTCTTGGAAAGCAGCCCCCACCTTTCTTAATAGCCCTCAGCAGATGTCAGCACTTAAGAGATAAAGAGATAGCTAGCTCTATTCATAAGCAAACACCCTCACCCAAGATCTGAGGATTATCCCTCAGCCACAATAGGAATTGCCCAAAGCCCCTTCATTGCATCATCTCAGTTGCATCAGCCTCAGCAAACTTCAACCAAACTTAGCTCAGACAAACTCCGAGGATTTGTACATGGCCCCATGGGAGTCTGACAACAGCCAATAGAATACATGTTCTTGCACAGGAAGAGGAAGTTCAAGTGCAAAGCACAAGAGAAGGTATAAATACCCCCCACTCTCAACTCCATGTGGTCGGCTGCCCAGAACCCATGTGGTTCTGCTTCATCATTAAACCATCTTTCCAATCAGCTTCCATGTTTCCAGTGTCTTTCTCCCGGCTTGGAACTAAACCAGATGGATATTTCTTACAACATGGGGATTGAAATCCACCTATCTTAAAGTTGCTGAGGTAGAGAAACACTGGTTATATAGACAGTCACCCTCTTTTCCATTTAAATTTTCTTCATTCCACTTCCTCCTCACTGGAGCAATTTCACAAACATAAATAATTTTCAAAGGCGATAACTGTGACAGGAGCCATTTGTTTTAAATTGGGAATCTGCAATCCTAATGGGTTAAGAAGCAGAGTATGTTATTTACTTTGCCCTGCACACATAGAGAGTGTTAGCTGCCTAGATTTGCATGGACTAACATTTGCAGATAGTATCATATTTCAGATCATCTTGCAGCAGCAGTACATGGCTTATGTAGCTTATCATTGCTTCTGATAGTATAACCAGATATAATTATAACTTCCAAAAGTAACAAAAATATATATATATAACAGCTATTCGCTCTTTAAGAAGGGTTGAATCAATGTGTAGAAGACAAGCAGACAGCAATATTGCCTTACAAAAATAGAAAAGAAATTTCAATAATCTTGGCAATGCAAAAATTACTTCCTGAAATGTTTGGTATTCTGCAAACTGGTATAAATGTAAAAAGAAACCCTAATAATGCTCTATTATCTGCATTTACTTAAATTTCAGTAAACCTATAGAAATTTTACTAACTTTCTTAAAATTTGCTTTTGTTGTTGTTAGTTGCAAAGTCATGTCCAACCCATCGCGACCCCTGGACAACGTTCCTCACGGGCCTTCCTGTCCTCTACCATCCCCCGGAGTCCATTTAAGCTCAGTATTTGAGTTTCATCTTCAGGATCTGGCCTTTAAAGAGCAGTCAGGGTTGATCTCTAGGACTGACCGGTTTGATCGCCTTGCAGTCCAAGGGACTCACAGGAGTCTTCTCCAGCACCATAGTTCAAAGGCCTCAATTCTTTGGCGCTCAGCCTTCCTTATGGTCCAACTTTCACAGCCATACATTGCAACTGGGAAAACCATAGCCTTGACTATACGCACTTTTGTTGGCAGGGTGACGTCTCTGCTTTTTATTATGCTGTCTAGATTTGCCATACCTTTCCTCCCCAGGAGCAAGCATCTTTTAATTTCTTGGCTGCAGTCCCCATCTGCGGTGATCTTGGAGCCCAGGAAAATAAAATCTGTCACTACCTCCATTTGCTTTAAATTTTGCTTTAAGCAGAATATGCAGCATTCCAATCACATGCAATTTAACTAGAGTTCTTTAAAAATCATTTTAATTCCTAGAGATTGTTAATTCAGATAACTCTCTATAACTTTAGAAAACATTTAACAGGGGTTTTTTTGCTTCCCATATTTTTGCTATTTGAAAAACAATTTCACCTCTACACTAAAGCTAAGCAATTGTTAATTCAGTTACAACTGCCAATCTTTTAATCTATTTGCCTCAACAACCAAGCACAAAATTAACAAGACAACCCAAGACCATTCCTGAATAAAACAGCTAAAAATATCATGCTTGAACCATTCTAAATGTTCATTGCTCTAATAAATTGGATTAAATGTCTTCCTCTATGGCCAAAGTGTCTAAACTTTTGAAGAAGATGGGAACATTTGGGAAAGTAAAAGTGTCATAGGAAGGATCATTAAATGGTTATTATATTGTTTATTTAGCAAATAAATAATCCAGTGAAAACAACTCATTTTACATTGTCACACTAATGAGATTACAAGAGAGGTAACTTGACCAAGGATTATTAAAACATAATCCTTTTATCTCTATTTTTTGGGATAATCTACTCCACAATTCATGCCATACTCCTAACTAATAAGGTCCATTCATCATAGATGAAAATCTCTGTTTTGAGATTAACATCCATACATGTATTAATAATCTCTCCAGCATATTGTACATGCAAAACTATGTGCATAAAAATTTCTGTGTCCTCACCTTTTAAATTTGCCTATCAACCATTTAATCCTTCTTGTCATTTTCCGATACCATCACTACAGTAGTGGGTCCTAAAACCCTTTACTACCGGTTCGCGGGCACACTCGCACGCTCGTAATGCTTCTGCGCATGCGCAGAAGCATCCCTGGTGGGTGGGCGGAGCCTCCCGCCACCACTACCGGTTCTAAGAACCGGTCCAAACCGGGAGCAACCCACCGCTGCATCACTATCTCAACCCACATCTTCCAATTTCACTTCCCCGTTTTGGGATTGGCATTTTCTCCTTACACTATTACACTGTAAAATGTTTTAATTCCTAGTTGTACATTGTCCAGAGTCATTTTGGGTGAGATGGGCAGAACTATAAATTTGATTAGAGAAATATAGCAGCTATTGCAGTTATCTCTGATTCATCTCCCCAAATGTATTGCTGTCTTCCCCAAGTTTCCATGCAATCAACAGCAATTTACTTTGTTTCTTCCTTCACCTTTAAAATGGCTAGAAGTATTTCACACAAAGTGTTTACTTATCCAGCCACTATGCTAATTTATAAAAATGTTTTAGTGTCCATTTTGAAGAATAAAGCAGACAAGCAGCTAAGATTCAATATTTTTCAGTGAAGCTTTCTTAGTGTGATGGAGTACAGAAATGGTGTTAAAAAGAGATTCAATAGATTATTTAAATACCAGCTTAGCCTTGGAACAGAGGAGGGAGTGACAAAGAAACTCAAGATGGACCTGCCTTGATTCTCCTTGGTATAAGTAGAAGGAAGGAAAATCTCTGTCAGGCTTTCAAAAGGGGCGTTGGTCTTACCTGAGACGCCTCTTCTCATCAGGAGGAGCCAGCAGTCAGGATGGGTGTCCTCAACCACTCAGCGATGAGGACCGAGTCTGTCAATTCTTGATACATGCTGGGATCCGCCCTGTCAGACCCCAGTTATTGATGATGCCGAAGACCAGACCCGGTGTGGCCACCAATCCAAATACCCCACTGGGGGGAGCTCACTTCCAGAGAGAAAAATATCGTGTCTGCCAAAAAAACGGTTCCAGCAAGCAGTCCACAGGTGAGTAACGAAAAAACCAAAGGGGAGGGACTGACTGCTGGCTCCTCCTGATGAGAAGAGGCGTCTCCGGTAAGACCAACGCCCCTTCTACATCGCTGGGATCCAGACCCCAGTTATTGATGATGCCGAAGACCAGACCCGGTGTGGCCACCAATCCAAATACCCCACTGGGGGGAGCTCACTTCCAGAGAGAAAAATATCGTGTCTGCCAAAAAAACGGTTCCACGGTTCCAG
>QLTV01001839.1:478834-488876 GCA_003457575.1 Thermophis baileyi
AGACCCCCTCCTCAGCCAGTTTAGGCGTCTTGCCACAGTAGATGCCGCCAAGGCCCTGGCCGCAAATCGAGAAGCATGCAGGGTGGAATCGGCTAGAAATTGTAGAGAGGCGAAAACCTTATTAAGGTCCTGCTGAGCTCGAACGTTTGAGGATGGAATATGCTCCTGAATTTGTTGAAGCCAGATCAAGGCTGCCCTAGCAAAGAAGGAGGAAGTAGAAGACGCCCTGATGGACCAAGCAGCCGTTTGATGGCCCCTCAAGAGGACCTGCTCGGTCTTCCTATCCTCCGCCTTAAGGAGTTCATCAGACTCCCCAGGTAAGGCCGTAGGAGCATGAATGGCCAGCACCGGAGGATCCACAGAGGGAACCGCCAAAAGGTCCGCCAACTCTGGTGCCACATGGAAAAATTTCCGGTCCAATGATGACGGAGCGGGACCCGAGGCCGGAGAGGCCCACTGGCTCCTCACCGTGTCCAAAAACAGCGGTGGCGTAGGCACGACGTCCAGTTCGCGACTCACGACAGAAAACAAAGGATCCCCTGTAGACTGAGTCTGGGCCGGATCATGCGAGGGGGAAGGTTCCAACCCTGTAGCCACTCTAGCCTTATGCAGGAGAGATTTGAACAATCCAGGGGGAAAAAGCCCCGAGGTCGAGGGTTGTTCACCCTCAGTCCCTTCGTCCTCTGACAGACCAATGTCATAGGCCTCATCCGTTGCCTGCCAATCTTGGGGATCCTCCCCCTCAGAAATGTCAGAGATATCCTCTGCTGCCAGCTCACGCGACATAGGGTCAGGACCCCTGCCAAGGGGAGCCGGGCAGACGGCTGTCAAGGAATGCAGATTGGCATTGATGCTCCGCTGAACGGCAGAAGCAATCCACTTTTGGACAGTGGCCGCGTCCAAAGTGAAGGCCTGAGGCACACCCGCCGAAGTTTGAGGAGCGCTGGCTAAGGCCTGGTCCCGGGTGGCCTGGATGGCTGGAGGGGAAGGCAGGCCGAGCCCTGCTGGGCCCCAGATCAGAGGGGCCTGCCTGGGTAAGGCTGGATCATCCAGATCCATGTGAACCTCCCTCAGGAGGGTAGGGCCGGATTGATGCCCGACATGGCTAGACGCGCCAGGCAAGGTGCCCTTAGATGCGTTCCTCTCACATATTCTCTGCAGAGCCTTGTCCCTACGCCTTTCTGCCCTTTGCACAGACTTAGAAGGAATCCCAGACCTCTCAGCATGCTCAGCTCTAAGAACCCAGGCAGGCCGCAAACGCCCGCCCGAGCAAGCTACGAGGGCGTAGTGGCGTTGGAGGAGAAGGCCAATAAGTGCCCAACCAAAATGGCGGCGACCGCGAGCCGGCGGCTCCAGCGGCAGTAGATGGACCGGAGTCAGGCACGGGGAGGCCGCGCGCACGCTCAAGCTGATCGCTCCCCCTCCGGTTAAAAGGCACGCTCAAATTCGTTGGTGGATAGCAGGAGAGGCAGTAGTGGGCAAGGAACGGCCGAAACGGAGCCGCGCTTCCCAGGCCGCCGCGCGCAGTTGCAGCGGCGCGCGAGGCCTTTGAAATAGTCCGACAGTCAGCTGAAAGCAATTAAGCGATCTAGCTGTCTTCGCCTGGCGTGCAGGGGATCAGAAGATCCACCCCTCGTGGCAGAACGGGCCGAAGCCCTCTGTCAATGCCACGGAGCTCCTGCTCCCACGAAAAATCAACTGAGGGGAAGAAAAATACGCTTAACTCACAGGACAGGAACCAGCAGAAAGGAAGGAGCTCTGAGGCCACAACCACTCGTGCTGAGGACCGAGTCAATAACTGGGGTCTGACAGGGGATATTATTACACCCTTTACTAATAAAATATTATAACATCTGTGAGGGAGACACATCAGACCCAGATACCAAATCTTCATTTGAGGTGTGGCTGATAGAAAAGAAAGTGAATACATGAAAGTCAAAGTCATTGGCCGGACAGCAATGAAATTGACATATTTATATTAAATATGTCAATGCATCCAAGGAACCTTAAAGAATCATACTGTAAGAGACAAGGAATTCCAGTTCCAATTCACTCAGGTTCCTCTCTGAGTGTCAGTGAATTACAGATAATCATACTCCAAAAAAGATTGGAATGGAAGAAGATCAGAGGTGGGTTTCAGCAGGTTCTGACCAGTTCTGGAGAACCGGTAGCGGAAATTTTGAGTAGTTTGGAGAACCAGTAAATACCACCTCTGACTGGCCCCACCACCATCTATTCTCTGCCTCTCGAGTCCCAGCTGATTGGGAGGAAATTGCAGTAACCTTCCCCTGGAGTGGGGAGGGAATGGAGATTTTATAGTATCCTTCCCCTGCCACACCCACCAAGCCACGCCCACAGAACCGGTAGTAAAAAAAATTGAATCCCACCACTGAAGAAGATGTGATTGAAGTTTATCAGGAAGGGACACAACGCCATTCAATAATTTAGAGTGTTTGCTTTTTTCCATTTTCCCTTTATTCTTTTTTATTTTTAAATAATAGTTCTTTTTTTGTAGTATGATATATAACACTAAATTATATTCAGCACCCCATTCCTGTGTTTGAAACATTTTGAAACAACAGACAGTGTATAATGAGTACAAGAAAATATTCATTATATACTGTCCGTAGCTTTAAAATGAGTGTTTTGTAATGATTGTTTTTATACTGTGGTTTTGTCTGATTGTTCTACGTTGCCCACAGTCACTTCTGCTGAGATGGACAGTTATGTAAATTTGATAAATAAACAAATTTGATCAATAAATACATAAACTAGAGTTCTAATAGTTTTGTGGCATTTGTTCCTGGCTTGGCCTGCCTCAAAGGGCTGAAAGCCAGCCCCACAGGACAACTAAAGTACAAAACCATAACTTCAAGCAGAGCTGCTGATGGATGCAGAGTGAATTGTCACAAGCATGGTAATATCCACAGTCACAATATTACCTACTATTTATCTATATATTTTTTTGTTCTGAGGGAGGTCCATCATAACCAGATGTTTTCCTTAATGATCTCATTGCAGTACAGTTTTTGAGAAGATAAGATCTAGCAGATGTCCTATCCACAGACAGACAGAGAATCCTATTTCTTTTATCTTAATAATTCAGACAAATGAGAGAGGGAAGTACATCTAAGGTTAAATCCAGTGGTGGGATTCAATTTTTTTTACTACCGGTTCTGTGGGCATGGCTTGGTGGGCGTGGCAGGGGAAGGATACTGCAAAATCCTCATTTCCTCCTGATCAGCTGGGACTCGGGAGGCAGAGAATAGATGGAGGTGGGGCCAGTCAGAGGTGGTATTTACCGGTTCTCCGAACTACTCAAAATTTCCACTACCGGTTCTCCAGAACTGGTCAGAATCTACTGAAACCCACCTCTGATTTATGGTGATATTAGAAAAATAATCTGTCTTCATTTTTGTAAGAGAAAAAAACTCTTTTGAGAGTTTTCAGTGACATGACATCATTTTTTCATAGAGATTATCATATATATAGATATATATAAATATATATATGCAGAGTGGTTGTGATCATAAACAAAACAGGCAGTCCCTGGGTTATGAAAAAGATCTGTTCTTAAGTCTCTCTTTAAGTGGAATTTGTAGATAAGTTGTAACAGGTATGCCAATGGTCCTTATTAAGCATCAGTTAGGCAAATATTTACCTTGAAGTAAGCATCAAGGGAGGTTTGTACAGAGCTTTTCCTTTTTTTTAATTATCATAAATGGCCTTGTAGTGGTTGAGGCCCTAGGTACAGTAAACTTTGGTGAACCTGTCTGTATTAGAATCTTGCACCTCTCAATTTGCCCTCCCTGTTTCAATAAGACAAAAAGCTTCAAAAACTTTTGTCAAAAACTTTTTTAGTTCAGGAGTTTTAGGTCCCAGGCTTCTTCCCCAAATGCTATCATCTGCAGTTTTGATCATTTTATTTTTCCACTTTATTTTTGTTTTGTTTTGTTTTGTTTTGTTTTTGATACATCACCAGCACTTGCTTCAGAGGCATAGTTATGGCAATGTGATTTAACTTAAAATGGCAGATGCTCTTCTCCTTCCTTGAGCCAATGATGCACTGAAGCTGTGCAATGTTTTCATGAGCATCATAATGTAGTATGTGCATTTGTAATTATAAGCCATGGTATTTAATTCATTTTTTTTAATATAATAGACTTTACGGCAGTCTGTACATAACTACAAGTTGTCCATAAAGTGGACTTTCTTAACCCAGGGACTGCCTGTATTAGAAACCCAGATTAATCACTAGCATTTCAGTTGAACTAACCTCAGGAAGTTTTTAAAAGTTATTACCGATCTGTAAGTTAAAGAACAGAATCATCTGGACCAGAGGTGGTATTCTGCCGGTTCTGACTGGTTCGGGCGAACCGGTAGCGCCGACTGAGGGTGGCCCCGCCCACCCGCCCGGACGTAATGCCATCCTATTTAGCCACGTTTCCGTGGCTGGGCGCATGCGCGAAAGGCGCACATGCAAGTAAAGAGCATGCACATGTGCGCGCGCTCACATTTGTGAACCAGTAGGGAAGGTAAGTGAAAACCACCCCTGATCTGGACTATAATACCATATGATTTGTGGCCTTTCTGAGAACACAACTTAGATATCATTATTGCATGCATTAAACTTTATTGTATCAACAAACCCATTCTATAGATTCCCAAGTATTCCCAATCCAATTATTTAACACTGCTTTAGATGGACCAGTACAGATAAAAAAATAAGAGATATCTTTATTGCAATGCACAGTATAGTAGAACAAATGTTTATGTTTAGTAGAAGAGAAGATAAATCACCCACAATAAGTGCAGAACAGCTTTTCAGGAATGTTATTCTAAATGCAAATTTAGAAAGGAGGTTTATACACAGCTAAAACTACTTTACACAGCATGGAACTATAAGATATGATGAAAATGTAGTCTTCTCTCAAAATGAATTTCCTTTTAAATTTAGTACAGCCCAGCAGGAGTACCAAGGTTCATTTAAATATGTAAGTTCAATCATATAAAAATAATTATTTCGTACAAACTTAATGAAGGAGCTACTTAAAATGCAGATGAAGGCCACATACACTGTACATTTTATTAACATATGAAAAATACAATATAGATTTATGGAATACATGCCTAATTTTTGGCAAGTGTGTGTAATCTAAAAAGTACTTTCTGAAACTTATTACAAAAACATGTTGCATAATTGTGGAACCCCATGGTGAGATATTTTTAACAGCATAGATTATGCTTAGCTAAATAAAGCTATTTTATATTACAAAGATTTGGCACTATCAATCCAAGTATCTTGTAAAATAATATAAAATTCTGCAAGATTTCTCTAAAAACATAAGGTGTGATAACCAGGTTTATACTCAGTCATATAAGGTGTTTAAAGACATGTTCTCCCTCCCTCTCTTTCTGATTGCTTTATTATTATCAGCAGATAATAGCCCATTCATTTAGCTTTGATAGGTAATAACTATATCCATGGAATGGGATCAATGCCAACATTCTGCATTTTCTTCACACCTCTGTATTATTGTTCAATAGAAAAAAATTGGTATTATCTTCATAACAACAATAAAAATACATTTTTCAGATATGTTCCAAATAAAACATAACGGTGGTGAGAATCTATATACCGCTTACTTAATGAACGTGGCAAAATGCCAATGCATAATAAAGACAAAGCAGAACTACTCAACTATTTTGGCTCAATCCCCTCCAAAAAGAGGGAATGCATTCCGTGAGTAAATTATGAAGGCCATGATGAAAGAAAGAAAAAATTGAGATTAATGGAAACATTGACAGGGAGTACCAGTGTCAATATGTTTCTCTCTGGGTGTGTTTAAATTTCAGCACTAGGATGCTGAATGAAGTAGCTGACTCTATCTTTGAAAAATCCCAGACTACAAGTGAACTCTCAAACAATTACAGGAGATCAATTCTTATACAGGAAACTACACATTCCTTGAACCACAGACTGATATAAATATCTAGAAAGATTCTACAGCACATTATAAACCAGTCTGATGTGGTAGTTAAGATGTTAGCCTAGAAACCAGGAGACTGTGAGTTCTAGGCCTTCCTTAAGCATGAAATTTGGCTGGGTGATTTTGGGACAGTCACTCTCTCTCTCAACCCAAGCTACCTCACAGAGTTGTTTTTGTGGGGAAAATAGGAGGCAGCTAGTAATAATAATAAACTTACTAATGTGCTGAAAGTGGGTGGGTGGGTATGTTCAGCTGTGAGGTCTGGTGAGCGTCAAAGCCACTGTTCTAAACAAAACCCAGAGAATCCAGCAGTACATTAGTAAGATGGCACTCAAACATGAGCTCCTGAGAGGATGCCTAGGGCAGCAGCAAATATGGCAGGAAGATCAAACAAACGACAAGATCCTGCATGGGATGTACCATCATTAAATAGCTGAAGTGACAGACATTGGGAAATCCTGGAAAGGGCTGGCCTAAAAGACAGCACTGAGGCACTGACAATAGCAGCACAAGAATAAGCACTAAGCAACAGATCCATAGAAGCAGGAGTCTCCCAGACTAGACAGGACCCAAGGTGCAGATTATGCAGCAGCCTCAGAGACAATTCAACACATAGTGGCAGGGTCTAAGATGCAGGTAGGAACAACATATACTGAATGGTACAACTAAAAAGCTGGCATTGTGTACAGGGACATTTGCATAGTATATGGGCTAGCTAGACCCTCTCAGGTCCAGATGGGAGATCCTACAGAAGGTTGTGGAGAATAAGAGGGCTAAGATACTGTGGGACTTCCAAATCCAGATGGACAGGCAGGTACTAGTCAATCAATCCGACACTGTGGTAATAGACCAGATCCAGAAGATAGTATAATGATAGATAATGCATAGCAATGCCAAGTGATAGTGACAGGAGTATAAGAAACTAGAGAAGTATCAGGGCTTGAAGGAAGAACTATCGAGGTTGTGAAAATAAAGGCCAAAGCGGTCCCAGAGGTGGTAGGAGCACCTGGGCCTGTAACTCCTAAGCTGGGACAGTGGCTCCAACAGATCCCAGGAAGTACTGTACATCAGAGCTGTCTGTCCAAAAGAGTGCAGCATTAGGAACAGTTAAGATACAAATTTCCAGGCCTCTGGTAGAGGACCCAAGATTGAGGAAGACACAAACCACCCATACGAGTAAGAAGGGATTTTTACTATATACAGTCTAATGATAATAATACTCTTCCTCATTTGAAAGCACCTTGAAAATCAGTGATTACTAAAAGTCAGCTTGAATTTGTCAAAAATGGCCTTGCTCAATTAATCTTAGCTCAGTTTTTGATCAGTAACTTTCTTACGGTAGCAGATCATAGGAATGCTTTATACATAATATAGTTTGATTTCAGCAAAGCAACTGATTGAGTTGCACATGACCTTCTAATTAGCAAGTTAAGTGGAAACCGAATGGCATTAAGTGGATGCATAGCATGCTCAATAATTGTAGTCAAAGGATGCTCACCATTGATTCCTCAGCAGTGCAAAGAACATATAAACATGGGATGTAAATTCTTGACTTTATCCTGCAATGGTCAGATCTCAGTTGAAATTTTATGTCCTATACTAACACCTAACATTTAAGAGACATTCAGACATACTGGAACAGTTGCCAAACAAGGGCAGTAAGGATATTTTGGTGCTGGAAACTGTCCTATGAAGAGAGGGTGAAGGAACTAAGAATGTTAAACCATGAGAAGACAAATTGGAAAGATGTCATCACTTGACAAAATAGATAGATAGATAGATAGATAGATAGATAGATAGATAGATAGATAGATAGATAGATAGATAGATAGATAGATAGATAGATGGCTATTACACAAAGGCTGAGAAGAATGGGAAAGACATGGAATAATAGATTAAGGAATATAGATTTAAATTGAATATTAGAGGAGAAAAATGTTACCATTTGTGTAACAGTGGAGTTAATTACTCACTAAGCTGGTACACTCTCTGTCATCTGAAGAGTTTAACTAATGGCTATGGTGAATATTTAATTTGGATTCCTAGACTGAGCAAGGCAGAGGGATCCAAACTGAAGTAACAGTTCCTCTATTTCTACGTGCACAGGCTGAGAAGATTTTTGCAATCAAGTAAAATATCACACTAAAATTCACATAAGTTCAGGAATATAGTAATATAAAAGCCTCTAAGCATCATCCTTACATAGTATAATTGCAAAGGAAGACATTTATTCTGTTGAAACTGTATCAAAAAGGCTGGAGCAAATCCTTATTCTCACAGGAGACAGCAAAGATATTTTAAGGGAATAAAACATCCCAAGAATCTTTCATCCTTAGAAAGCACAGGAAATAGGTTTTATCCAGCCTGTATGTCACTTGTATGTCATTATACATTTGTAGGACTGACAAAAGCAGACTAACTCTAAAAACTCTACAGTTGCTTCTGCCTATCCATAGGTCCTAAATTTATTGGCTTGCTGGGAATAAGCATGTTATATTCTCTAATCCAAACAAACGATCCATTTAACCAAGGTGGGGGTTGTAGATTTAGCTCCAAACAGACTGAATCTTGTTTGAGGAGTAAATTAAATCCCCTGCTGGACACATTGAGCAAACAAAACTCCAGTCTGTTTCCTCAACAGTTCTTACCCATCCTTAGAGCCAATGGTGGGTTGCTGCCAGTTCGGACCGGTTCTAGAGAACCGTTAGGGGAAATTTGGCATGGTTCCCCAAACCGGTAGTGATCTCTGGCTGGCCACGCCCCCAAACCGGTCCTCGGTCATGTCTCTCAACTGTTGCGTGCAGGGAAAGACCTTGCAAAGTAAAGAAAAACTTCTCGCGAGGGCGAGAAGTTGTTAATTGCCTCGAACTCACGAGAAGTTTTTCTTTACTTTGCAACGTTTTTCACTGCACGCAACGGCTGAGAGACGACCCGGAGCTGCCAGTCTCCGGTAAGATGTGCGTCTCGCGGCCCTCCTGCCCCATCTGCCACCCCCAAATTGCGCCCCACTGCGAGACACGCATCTTACCAGACTGGCAGCTCCAGGCAGCGAAAGAAACCGCCGCCTCCTGCCTCCGTGCATCGAGGAGGCCGAGCAGCAGCGGGAAGAGCACAGGAGGCACAGGAAGCGGCTGCCAGCAATGCCCTCAGCGATCACAGATGTTGTGAGCGGGGAGGCTCGACCCCCCTTAGGAGCCTCAGTTTACTCGTGAGCACCATTGGCCTGTCTCCCTGCCTCTCCCGGCCAATGTTGCTCAGGAGTAAACTGCAGCTAGGATCTACCGTGTGCTTCCTCCCTTTTACCTTTCTTTAACGCTCCCCGCTTCCCTCCCCAAACCTTGGGAGGTGGCCACTCCCGTCCTCGCGGCCTGTGGAGAAAGAAGCCTCCGCACCGCAAAGCCCTCGCGGTGGCAGGAGGAGGAAAAAAAAGGCTCAGCCACTGAAGCCTCTCGAGGGAGACGTCCTTGTGCGTGTGTGTGGCAGCGCTGTGAGGAGAGCCAGGCAAAGGGAGCCCAGGAAACCACACCAGCTGCGAAGCAATCAGCCCCTTTCCTTCTGCTGCCGCTGTCGCTGCCACTGCCTCTTCCTTCTCTCTGCTAACAGAAGTCGGAGAGGAAAAGGCAGTTGCTTCACTGGGCGTTTCTCCGCATTTCCATCCCAAGTAAGCCACAGCCGCCACCTCCCATCTGCTGTAGGGAAGGTGATGCTTGTGGCAGGATGCTCCTCGATGCGCGGAGGCAGGAGGCGGCAGTTTCGTTTGCTGCCTGCGAGCTGCAGGCAGTGAGCAGCAGAGCGAGTAAGCCAGCGATCTGCCGGCTGCCTCTAATCTGCAGTTTACTCATAAGCACGTTTACTCATGAGCATGGTAAAAGGGAAGCAGGGTGGGGGGTGGGGTGCGAGGAATGCGTGTCTCATAGTGGGGCGCAATTTGGGGGTGGCAGATGGGGCGGGAGGGCCACGAGACACGCATCTTACTGGAGATTGGTAGTTCCGGATCTTGCGGCTTTTTCGGGGTTTTCTTACAAAAAAAAACCCCTCCCCCGCCGCGCCTG
>QLTV01001839.1:513017-544683 GCA_003457575.1 Thermophis baileyi
ACAAACTTAATGTAAACTTCTCCAAACTTCACTGCAGAAAATACGACTTCAGCAACAGAGTGGTCAACGCCTGGAATTCACTACCTGACTCTGTGGTTTCTTCCCCAAACCCCAAAAACTTTAACCTTAGACTGTCTACTGTCGACCTCACCCCATTCCTAAGAGGTCTGTAAGGGGCGTGCATAAGCACACCAGCGTGCCTACCGTCCCTGTCCTACTGTCCTATTGTCCTCATCTATCTGTATTCACTTTGATTATGTTTATGTTTATACCTATACCTGCTATCTTGTACATGTTTGACAAACAAATAAATAAATAAATAAATAATATAATATACTACTAAAGTAAATCAGCAAATACGCACACATTCTTAACATACAATTTTGCCATCAAATACATAAATGTCACCAAAGACAGGCCGATTATAACCTGATTACAAGTCTTTTCATATCAGTCATACCTGTAAATCACTGGATCCAAAACACCCACTTCTTCTCACTACCACTTTTACATGACCTATGAAAGGCTAAAACAGGGGTCGGCAACCTTAAAAACTCAAAGAGCCATTTGGACCTGTTTCCCAGAGGAAACAAAACACCCGGAGCCACAAAACCTGGGTAGGCGTGGCCAACACGATGTCACTCCCACCGAGTCACATGACCACCCCCAGCTACGCTTACCCAGGTTTTGTGGCTCTATGTTTTCTTTTCTATGAGAAACAGGTATCTCTCTCTCTCTCCATCTCTCTTTCTCCCTCTCCTCGCTCCCTCCCTCTCATCTTTCTTTCTCTCTTTCCCTCTCCCCATCTCTCTCTATCTCTATCTCTCCCTTCCTCCCCACCCATCTCTCTCTCCTTCCCTCATCTCTCTCTCTCCCTCTCTCTCCCCTTCTCTCTCTGTGTGCTGAGGAACGATCGCCACCCCCAGCGAAGGCTTCTCTTTGGGCGACCCTCCTCCCCCTCTCGGGACTCCCTGGCTGGCTGTGGCACATGTGGGGAGACCCTCCTCAAGCGAGTGCCAAAGCGCAGCAAAGGCGGACGCGGAGGATGGGCGGTTGCTCGCTTAAGGAGGGTCTTTGGACGCGGCTTCTCTCCTGCTTACAGCCATTGCCTTGCTGTATCCCATCCCGTCTCCCCCCCACACAGCTCTTCGGCCGAGTGAGGAAGCGGCAGGAAGCGAAGGCTGCCTTACGCGCAAATGTGGCATGAAGGCAGCTACAGGGCCACTTCTCTCCTGCCCTAAGGATCCGGCCATTGCCTTGCCATGTCCCATCCTGTCCCCCCTCCCCACAGCTCTTCGGCCGAGCGGGGAGGGCGTAAGCTCCAGCCGGAAGCGGCAGTAAGTGAAGGCAGCTACAGGGCCGCTTCTCTCCTGCCCTAAGGATGCCT
Source organism: Thermophis baileyi (assembly GCA_003457575.1). Taxonomy (NCBI): domain Eukaryota; kingdom Metazoa; phylum Chordata; class Lepidosauria; order Squamata; family Dipsadidae; genus Thermophis; species Thermophis baileyi. The sequence goes on from QLTV01001839.1 coordinate 514,405, forward strand.
TCACTTCCTGCCGCTTCGGGCTGGAGCTTACGCCCACCCCGCTTGGCCGAAGAGCTGCAGGGGGGGGGACGGGACAGGATGGGACATGGCAAGGCAATGGCCAGATCCTTAGGGCAGGAGAGAAGCCGCGTCCAAAGACCCTCCTTAAGCAAGCAACCGTCCGCCCTCCGCACGCGCCTTTGCTGTGCTTTGGCACTCACTTGAGGGACTCCACGCGCATGTGCACCCTCCTGGCCCCGCCACAGCCAGCCAGGGAGTCGCGAGAGGGGGAGGAGAGTCGCTTGAAGGAAAGCCTCCGCCGGGGGGGTGGCTATGTTCCTCAACCAGCACCGGAGAATCAGCCCCACCCGCTTCTCCATTCCCGCCATTGCCCTTACTTTCTCAGGCCAGGTGAGGGAGGGGAGGGCGAGGCCAGCCAGTGATGGGACAGGGAGCCACAGCAGGGGGCCCAAAGAGTTCATCAATGGAATAACTTGCCTCCAGAAGTTGTGAATGCTCCAACACTGGAAGTTTTTAAGAAGAGATTGGATAACCATTTGTCTGAAATGGTATAGGGCCATGATGGTGAATCTATGGCATGTGTGCCGGAAGTGGCACGCAGAGCCATCTCTCTGAGCATGCCAGCAATCACCTGTTGCTCTTCTGGGTTCCGGCGTGCACATGCGCGCCGGCCAGCTGGTCTTCGTGCACGCAGAAGCACCAGAAACCAGCAGAGCAGTTCCCCAGCACGCATGCATGTGCCAGCTGGTCTTCACATGCACATGCGTGCCATAAACCAGAAGACCAGGTGACCGGCGCACATGCGCATGCCAGAAACCAGAAGTTCAGCTTCTCGGCACACGCATGCGCACAGGGGAACTGTTCTGGTTTCCGGCACTCCCGGGCACTCGGTGACGAAAAGGTTCGCCAACACAGAAGCAACCTCTGTTTAGGTAAAGGCCATACCTCAACTATCAAATGAGCAATTCCTGTCACATCAATTAAATTCCACATACAGTTTCTGAATTTATACCAGGGCAATGATAAGAATCTTGATTTTTAAGTAGTCTCTACATGGGTATTTGACCATCTGACTATTCAAATATTAGTATTGTAATATCACTCTATGAAGAATAGATCGGAATGAATTATTTGCAGTTTATCAACCAGCAGAGGGAGTACAATATACTAAATTGCACTTATCTTTTTTAAATATTAAAACACATTTCAAACAGTGTTGTGAAATAATTTTGTAATGCATTACAAAAAATAGAAATGCATGGACAGAACTGTAAGGAAAGGATCTTATCCTGGAAAAAGGTCTAAGCCCCAGCATCTAAACAGTTTTTATTTTTAATGGCCATTATATTATTATTAATAATCATTAAATATTAATATTAATTGTCAATAATTCTTAAGATTTATACCTGACCTTTCCTCCAGGAATCTAGGTTACTTATGTCCTTTTCCCACGTGTATAAATTGCAAACTAAAAAGTAAATTAACAGTTTCAGTATTTTGATAGATCAGTTAAAATATTTATGCATAAAATAGTAACAATTCTAATCAGCTGCCATCAACAAATTTGAAATAGCTAGTTAAGATAGTAAAAAAATGAAAAAAATTCTGTATACATGGAAATAGAATCTGATGTCTTACTGATAATAAAATAGAAGCCACACACAGACAACACATGAGGAAAAGTGGCATCCAATTGTGTTAATGTACAATTGATATATTTGTTCTTTAGGTCTTTGTAAGTTATTGACTGGATGCATGCATAACTTTCATAAAAGAACCAGGAGCAATGTTTTACTTGCTGAATGTTTCCAACCCCCTTCTTCCTGATACATTTGCGTACATCCTATAAGGCTATGTACTGCAAGAAATTTGTAAATATGAAACACGTATATGTTGCTTCACTGAATTGGATTTAAATCCACATATTTTCTTGTTTGTCCTTGGTAGAGAACATAATCTGTCATCATTGCTACTGAATAGCTTTTAATCTTGCTAAGACACCTTGAAGTCGGTGACTATGAAATAACACAGTTTGCACAGAAAGACAGTAAGATGACAGCAGCACCCTGAGATATTAAAATTATATGAAACAAGTGCCAGGATGAATTTTTGCTGTTACCCTAGATTAAAAATAATGACTAAATCAAGTGAATCTCTTTTTCTGTATTACTAAAATCAACGTTATTTAAACAACATAATGAAATCACATGGTAAAAGTTAAGTCACCTTCCTATAGCCCCACAAAAAAAATTGAAAATAAATATACAGCATTTTAAAATGTTCTTTGAATTATAGATCCAACAACTTTCTAGTAAATCACAACTTGATAATAACCCAGTAATGAAATTTTTTTAAAAATAATACTCCCTCAGCAATTTGTAGATTATGTAAAATCAGATCTTTTGATACTATGGTAGCACCTAAGAGTTAGATAGTAAAAGATACCTTAGGACATAGAAGGTAGCAAAATATTCACATTACTTATGTTGCAGGAAAAAAACAACTGTATGGAATTGTGGGTGGTGATATAAGTAGAACTATGTGGTAGTCATACAATAAAGTGCAATAAGTTATGTTTTAAACATATTTGCATCTCTCTGCAAATCATCCATTTTCCTGATGCTATTTTCTGAAAAGCAATATCTTACTAAATAGTTCGCAATGCAGTTCTTATTTGTGTCTGAATAAATATCTCCTGTTATTGCATGCCCCAGGTCCAAAAACTATCATCAGAGAATGAGATTTCAGATTGATTACTGAACAAACAGCTAGCTACTTGAAAACCTGAGCTCAAGATCTGTATCCTCTAAAAGCAAAGTTCAAGATCCAAATATTTACACATCCACCAGTTTAAACACAATCAGAAAAGAAGCTATAACATTTCACAGTTCCAGGATATTCAAATAATATAAAGTCCAGACCAAAAGTATAGTACTAGATGTGGGCATAAAATTTCACTCAGGAGTACAACATTACTTGTGAACATAGATTGTTCTTTCTTGCCTGAAGGCTGTCAGTAAATTTCCCTAAGTCTCCGTAAGGAAAAGGTATCAGTCTCTTACTTTGCTCTGCATCCTAGAGTCTTTAACCATACTGGATCTCTCTAATTTAAACTTTATAACTTTGTCTTAGAATCCAACTCTCCTGGATATCTCCTTCTGTTTGGAAACTTCTGTTTCAACCTAGTTTGGCTTCTAATCCTGCTTTCCAGTTTTATGGTTGGTCACACAGTCAGCTAGATGTTTAGACTGGATCTGGCATTTTTATCTACCTATTAAGTCCTCCCCAAGGATCTGGAACAAGATTATTATGGGTGATCACACCATCAGACAAATATTTAGACTGGATTAAGCACTTTTATCCACCTTTTGTGCCTTCCCAAGAATCTGGGATAGGCAGATATCGTTTAATGATGCTAATTATGATTTCTCACACAGTCAGCCAGACATACTATTATTATTATTTTCTCTTTTATTCATTAAACATGCAACTCAGTCAACTGAACATTTAAAAATGTGTCACAAATATCATTGACTGGTGCTGATGGTTGATACGGGTTGCTGCCAGTGTCCTAGGTATCAACCAAGTATCTTCTTAAGATATATGATGTTCCAAGTAGCACAGTTTTTTGCAGTTCCGCTGGTGTTATTGCAGGAAGCTGCAATTTCTTGATGTGATGATGATGATGATGATGATGATGATGATGATGATTAATGTACATGCTGCTCAACTACCAGTGACTCTGGGATAATTTGGCTTGACTCGACTCAACCTAGCTTAATACTGATCAGGGATCTTTGGGGGTCTTCATAGTCAGTATTCTTTAAATAAGGCATGTGCCTCCGCCTCTGCTTACTGGGGAAGAAAATATGTCTGCTTTGGAAAATATAAAGAAATCCACTTTATCAGTTCAATCAATCATACCCCCATCAAAATGTTTCCTTGGCATCCCTTCCAAGTAAAGGATCTCCAATGATATTTCTGACTTACTAAGCCTGTCATAATCAAACCCCACAATCTTTCATTATTTACTATCCGGGGGAAAATATAAGAGGATGGAGAACCTATTGCATTACTTATACAAAAAGCTGATCTTCATGAGAGAGTTCTCAGAAGGAAGTATTTTCTGTAAACTCTTTACGAAAGTCATTTTATCAAGTATACAAAACAGCAGCATGATAATTCTGCAACATTTTAGAACAAAGTGTTTTGGGCTGATGAAACAAAAATCAAACTGTCTGCTAACTTTCAAGATGTATTTGGAGAAAAAGAATGAAGCATTTGATGAAAAGAACAATTGGTCATTTATGGCTTTATTATGTTTTGGGGTTGTGTGCCAGTGACATAGGAAATATTGGGTATAGGAAAGGAAGAATGTATTCTACTAAATATCAACATGTTGTAGAAACTAATATCCCAACAGTCAGTGAAAGAAATTGAAGATGAAAAAAAAGGGGCTGGACATTTCAGCAAGACCACAATTCAAAATATCCCTACAAATCAAACAAGAATTATAAGAAAGTATAACAATTTTAGAAATGCCTTTACAGTTTTTGGTAGTGGTTTGCTCTCTAAGCTTGTTTCAATTTAGTTTCTGAACGTTTCGTTACCAGACTAGGTAACATCATCAGCAGGATTTTCTTGTCCTATTCTCTTTGGCTTATAAATGTCTTGTGTACCAGTTTGGTCAGTTGGTCATGTGATTGGTTGTTTGTTTGGACATCTATTTAAATTCTGAGCAGCTCATTGGTTCTCTTGTTGATTGGTTGTTTGAATGGTCTGGTTTCTTACATATTCATATGCTGGATCTAGATCAATATGCTTGTTAATTGCTCCTTTGGTAGAATACAAATTTGTGTATGGAAATGCCTTTACAGTCCTCAGGCTTATTACTGAAAATCTGTCAGGTTTGTTTCAAACATCAATGCATAAAAGAAGATCTAAAATATTTTTGAGCTAGAAGATTTCTGCAAGGAAGAGTGAGAAAAAATCCAAAAGAATAAAAATATTCTTAGCTGGTTAGGGGAAACATTTGGAAGCTGTTGTTTCTGCCCAAAGCGAATTTTACATACTTGTTAGAAGGATGTCCAAACTTTTGTACCTAATATTTACTTGGGTGTTTTTTTTTTTCATTTGTAAAGAACTGCAAATAAATAAGAAGTTTGCATTCAAATATACAGGAAGATGTTATGTTGAACTTTATACCTGTTAGTTTCTGTTTACACAACAATTCTTGAAATGCACAATTTGACCAGAGATGCGTACGCTCCCCATTATATTTTACCGTAGCTTTATGATAAGTGTATATGTTATTTCTTCTGAACTTCTTCCTTATGCAAAATATTTGCCATATATTTCATAGGCACATATACATATATGAGAATTTAGGGGGGGGGGGGAAATCCTTCACTTCATGAAGTCTATTTCTCCCAAAATTGGTTAATAGACACTTGTGTAACTGGAATACACACAGAGTTTAAAAGAAACATTAAAAAAGAGGCAGTTTGCAAGATATTTGGTAGTATTCTATAAAATGAAGGAGATCTACAGAAATGGCCAATCACTATAACATTAGTAACATGCTGTGTGCAATTACTCCATAGGACAAAGATAGTCCAATACTTATTTATTCCAAATTCATATAAAGTGCCAAGAACTTTTTAATTCTGTTCTAACAAGCTCACCAATTAACCCAGAAGGCACAAACTGGTTGGAAAAAAATATTTAAATAATTAGAATCATGTGGATGAATTTTTCTATGCAGTGTGTACACACTTTTGTCACAAGCCCTAATTATTCAGTCTGTTTCTGAGTTAAGGGGTCCCTTTTCTATTTCTTTGGCAATGCTGAATGGTTATATTTTGAGTCATTTCATTGCTAGCAAGTTAGTAAACAATAAACTCGTTTCTTTTTCATTAACAAGCAAAGACTGTAGGCTTAAAATCTTGGTATAGCATACCCAGGGGTTTGTTTTGTTTCTTTGAATAGTTTTAGTCAAAACATCTCAAGTGTCATCTATTCTATGCCATTCAACATGTACATTTCACCTGGGAACAAATGCAAAAAGAGTTGGCCAAAACAGATAAATACAATTTTCAGTTTCAGAAAGAAACAGATTTTTAATCCCTCCCTGGCATGATAAGAAGTTTTCTCTGCTTTTTTCTCTACTCTTTAGCAAATATTTGTAGCTCAGGATTGAAACGAGGGGGTCCTTGGTGCTCTCTCAGCTTGGTTACAACCAAACTCAGAGAACATCAAGGACCTCTCATTTCTCTACTCTCTATGTTTCGTCAGGAAAAGTTCTGAAATCTGGTGTGTTGTGTCCCAGGAAACAGATGTGAAGTGCAGCACAGCGTTTCTTGCCAAGGAAATATGCTCTGAAGCAAGCAAAGGCTTTCTATGTTTAATGCATCCAGGAGCCAATTCTTACCCAGCCTTACATGGAAAGTCTGCACCGAGAGAAACTCCTTTCCAAAAGGAACTTCAGCACAGTACTCGTAGTTTAACTCCAATCGTCCTGCGACTGAAGTCTTCTTTCTCCCCCTGTCTTCCAGATGAGCAAGTGTTCCTCGCCGCTCTCTCCTTCCATCCGTAGATAGGTGGGACCCCACACACACACACACACACACCGACACGCGCGCACACATTCATTTTTTTCAAGCGGAGGGTTTGCCCGAGGACTTCCCAACCCAACTCGCGCCGCTGCCGTTGCCCTCTTCTCCCGGGGATCAAGGAAAGGAAAGCAAATCCCTTCTGCACCCAAGCCACCTCTCTTCTCCACCACCACCCCTCCATCAGCCCCAGCACCTACTTGCGCTCAAGAAACACTCGGTAAAGCGTCTAAAGCAGCTGGCCGACGAAGATCCATCTTCCATGGCTAGCCTTAGAGACTGAAGGGAAAGGGAAAGATGCCTTTGTTGCTGCTGCTGCCGCCGCCGCCTGAACACCCTGCCCCTGCCTGTCGGGCGGTCGCCACCGGCGGCCACTCTTCCTCCCGCTTGATTGTAGGTCCACGGAGAACCAGAAGGGCAGGAGGAACCGACCCCCGCTGCCAGCGACGCCGACCGGTGGCGCCTCTGGAGCTGGAAGGCAGCAGGATGGAGGAAGGGGCGTCAAGTCGCTTGCCGCCGCCGGAGGAGGAGGAGGAGTAGGGCAATCCAGGGAACTGCTATCGCTCCACCATCTCTCGCGGCCGCCTCGCTTGCTTGGCTGGCTGGCTTTTCTCCCCTCCTTCCCGCCCGCGGGGACTCGAGAGGTTCGATAGAAGATGAGGAAGGGAAGAAGAGGCGGCGGCACGAAGTCAAAGGAAGATGGAGGAGGGGAGGGGAGGGGAGGGAAAGGAGGAGATTGGAGGAGCCGCTTTGTTGCGTTGGAGACGATGCTGCAGGAAACTGTCCCTTTTCGCGTAGCCGCCGCCGCCGCCGCCGCTGCTACGAGAGCGCGGGAGGAGCTGTCAGCAGCCCAGCCGTTTCCAGTAGGAGCCCCGCTGCCGCCGCCGCCACTCCGCCTCCAGCCAGGGGAGTGAAACTGGCTGGAGCTGAAGCCGGGCTTTTCCCCTCCCACTGCAATCGGGGGGGGGGCGAGGGGCGGGCTAAGAGCTCCTCCTTGGGGTTGGCCATCGAGCCTCTCTCCCGCCCTTTCCGCGGAAGTTTGAGGTAGGACGTTTGCGAGAGTCACAGGAGGGCGCTGGGGAGGCAACGAAACAGAAGCCGGATGGTCATTCGGACGCTGACTACGCCAAACCCCCGCCCAGCCACCCCACCCTCCGCCCGGTTCCGAGCATGTGAAGTGCGGGCAGTTTCCCCGGTCTTATGAATCTCTTCAGCCTATCCTCTAATTTCTGTACTTCCCTTTTTCACGGGAATAAGACGGCAGCACTTTTCCCCTCAGTTATCCCCTCAGTTTAAAAAAATACAATAAATGACCCGCGCGCGCTCACCCTCTACCCTCTCTTTCTGTTTCTTCTCAGCAATATAAATATTTTTTTTTTCCATCTGTAAAACGATTTCGGGAAAGTGGCCGGGAGGGGGGGGGAGAGGGGTGAAACCACCGCAGTGCTTCCAATTTGCAGCCGCGGCCGCAGAAAACACCCAATGGCGGAGCTTCGCGCCTCAAAGCCGCCAACCCCCCCCCCTTTCTCGTTTCGCCTCACCTCGCCTCCGCGCTACCTCTCCCCTAACGCTAAACTGCAGCGACCGGTGGGCTTGTCAGCTTTTGAAAAGCGCGGAGGGGTGGGAAATTAAAAAAAATAAAATAAAAAGGACACTCGGGCGGGAGGATGAAAGCCCAGCCCTCGACGCAGCTGGCAGGCATCTCGAATTCTGTCCAAAAGGTTTTCCCGACTTTTTTTTTTAACTTTTTTTTTCCCCGGTCCCTCTTGACTGCAGTGCGTAATTTCTGGCCTCGGATCTACCGTGAGGGAAATCTTCGCGCCCAAAATTCAGTCGGAAAGTTTTGGGGAATCATTGAAAAAAGCGAAAGGCAACCGCCACGCCTCCTCTCCCAATCTTTTTGCCCGGCGAATTCTGTAGTGCTGTGCATACACTTTCTAGGAGAGTTTAAGTCCCCTTTTTTCCCCAGTGGAAACCTGAAAGAACTCGCTCACTTTCAAGCCAAACACCTGCAACCTACAGCTGCAGATAACCGAAGAAACTCCGCCATTGATGTTTATCCTCCACACTCTCAGCTTCCACTAAAGGTTTGGTTCAAATAAGGGTACGGAGGTCCACAGGTCTTTTGGTCCGAAAACCACAGCATTCCTCACTCCCATAACAGGAAAACAAACAAACAAAACAAAACAAAAAGCATCGGCTGGATCTGAAGCCCGTATCCGTCGCTCCCTCCTTCCCTCCCTCCCTCCTCATTCTTCCACCCTTCCCTTGTCGCCGACCTTAAGGCGCTCGGGGCAAGTTTGGCGCGACCAGGAGCTGCGAAGCCAACTAGTCCTTTCCTCTCTCCGGAGCAGCCCACCGCCTGCCTCTCAGGGAGCGCCGCCCCGGGGCAGGAGGAAAAAGAAAATTCCGCCGAGCAGTCCGGCCTACGGGCTTTTCAGCACACACACACACACACCCCACGAGAAGGAAAGGGAGCGGGCACGGCGCTTTCCTTCTCGGGCGTGGCGCTAAGGCAAGGCCGGCCTTGGCACGGGAGAAAAGGTAGACGCGCGCGCGCGCGCGACCCAAACCTGACCAGCCCCTGTCATCTGAGTCCGGGTTCTTCTCTGAGGCAGCCGCCGGCTTTGGAGCCCGCAAACCTTTAGTCCCCCTTTTCGGAGCGCGTGTGTTGAGTTGCGTTATTTCCGAATGGACTCTAATCAGGGAACCAACCAAGGGGCCAACTCCGGCAGCGCAACGTGGCGCGCTGCCGCGAAAAAGAAGACAGCCAGCTCGGAATCGCTGGAGGGCGAAAGGTGCGTGGACCAGGACTTGGATCCCAATGAAAGCGAACCAGAGTTGCGCCCCTCCACGTTTTCCTTGGAAATTGTTAACAGAGAAAAACTTTTTTCTTTTCTTTTCTTTTCTTTTCTTCTTTTCTTTTCCTTCCCCAATGTATATTTGCATCCTGTATACGAGGAAAAGTGGCTTGGTTTTCATTTTCTTCAGCTTCCCGAATCTGTAATAAGTTGCAGCTGTTTGAATGTTTAACACAGGAAAGTTAGTATGTTTTATCCATTATTAAAAACTGTGTCGGATCTGTTTTATCTATTGTGGTAAAAGTTGAAGGACTGGTTTCAAACACTTTCTCTTTTTTGCCACGCAGAAAAAAAAATGTGTTTCCTTAGGTTATCCGACCTGCTTAACAGAGATTGAGGAAACATCCTCCCAAATGATTCAAGTAAGCAGTAACCAAATAAGTCAAATAATAGGTCCTGCAAACTGCCATAAGGTAAAATGAAACACACACACAGAGAGAGAGAGAGAGAGAAAGAGAAAGATTTTTCATTGTTTACTTTTTTTTTTACTCTAGTCATTATAGACTATTCTGAACATCAATCCTGTGAAGGCTTTGGAGAAAAATAAATTCTTCAGATCCATAAACTCTTGAATTTTATAATAAAATCCCAATCCCTTTTTATAGTTGGTATTTATTCAATACTAGTTACAAGGCATTAATACCAGAATGAAATCTTCATACATATTGGCAATTAACAATAAGCCTGTCTATTTGTATATCTAGTATTTGAAATACAATGATGCAAACAGTACCAATTCTAAATATGTTTCTTTATTCTCAAAGAAATAGGTATAGGGCTGTATTGTGTATATTTACTGACCGTCTCTTAACAATTATTATAACAAATATTTGTTCTTATTTTTGTGAAAAAAATATATTTCTGTTACATGGTTTTGTCAGTTTGGAATTGTTTGGTCCAGTTTTGCTTTATTATGAACATTGTTACCTTGCATTTCCCAAACAGTTCAAGCGAAACAGTTCAAATGTATCTTATAAAATTAAACATTCACTGAATATATCTTGCAAAAGTTATTTTTCCTTAGATTTCAGTCAACTTTTTTACAGATTTCCATAATGCTAACTTTTGAGCATAACTCCAGACTACTCTATGGAAATTTTTACTGTTATCCAAAAATTACATAGAGGTTCTTCTGTTTTACACACTGATCATTGCTGGTTCAATTATAGACATTATGGCCAATAGGATAAGTGAGCAGAGCTCTCCAGAACAAGAACTATAATATGATTCATGACTGGAGATATTTTACTCTGATTCCTTTTCCTAGATAAACCATTTCCACCGTATGACTTTTAGTATTTTATACCCAATGATTACTGTGATAATATAAAGCCTGTCTTTATTAGCGCGGTAACAACTGTATAGCATTATAAATCCATGGAATAGAAAGCTCAGATATACATATACATTTACGTGTATACATACATATACATACACATATACATATACATAACTTCTTTGTTTTATTAGATTATTAAATTTATTATACATATATCTTAGTCTTTCTGCTGCTCTATATGTTAACGCCATTGAACTTAGTATATCTAACTGCACAAAAAAGTTTCAATTGATATACTTTCATATAATAATCAGAGCTGTTGAAATCAGCAGGACTTTTCAAGTAGGATTGAACTTGTTCTGGGAAATCAATTTTCTTTGTTAGAAAATATACTAACAAAATAAATTTCAGGCACTTTCTGCATAATGATTTCTTTCTGTTTACATATACTGATCATTTAGAAAAATCAGCAAATAAATATAAACATATTGTTATAGGTCACAAGTACTTATTTTACTTTTATTGATTTATTTGATTTGTAAAATCATCCATCTCAAACCAGTCTCTGGTATATTCTCATGTTAATTTTGACTTTAAAGTCTGCTCTGTTTATGAGGGAAATATGAGAGTGGTTGAATCTGCAATATGATTTATGCTTCCACAGGGTGCTCTGGAAGTTTCTCAAGTCTTCTGGAGCATGGCTGGAGAGAAAATAGGGACATCTGCAGAAGACAGTAGACATTTCCAATGGTCTCCATTTTTTCATGAGATTCCGTTCAAGAAGCAGGAAGACTAACCTAATGACAACCCATATAACCTATACAAAACTGGACTCATAAACAACAACTGTTGAAAGATTTAATAAACAAGGGAATTAGAAAATCATCACTTAAGAAGAAAAGAAACAGATGAAAATGGAATGTTGTTACTGTAATGCACTGGAAATAAGTAAATACAAGGTGTTTTTTTTTCAAAATAAAAAAAATTACCATAATTATTGGCTTACGGATTCAGTTATAAAGCTGTTATCTAAAGCTGCAGCATAGACCTGATTTCCCTTTTTTTTTTCCTTTTCATTCCTGCAACTATAGAGCCTGCAGCATCTACAAATGTTGCCATGTCACTCTCACAGTCTCTTAATGAGATGGGGGGGGGGAAATAAACTAAAGGTGATGAAGAAGCTTTTGACAATTTGATATTTATCCTTCCATCCATCCATCCATCCATCCATCCATCCAATGTTACACATTTCAGCGATTTGAATCTGAACTTCGAACACTAGAAATTGCTTCCATTCTCACTAAAGCATTCCCATAATGTCAATATACTCGTTCCCTCAGTAGAGGCGTATGACTTCAGGTGGAGCAGAGAAGAAAGGCAGAAATAACCTGTTACCAAGTAGTTCCTCTTGCCACCAATCTGGACCCAAACCAGTTGTAATGGAATTGTGGGTATACTGTCTACCCTTTTTACACATATAACTCATATTTATCTCTAAAGAAGATCTCATGATGCAAAAGTGATCCCACTAACACAAAATGGGAAAATTAGAGTAAAAAAACAAAACATGCTTATCTTTATTATTATATTTTTCCATTCTGAAGAAAACTATCTGAGGAAAAATATGACATTCATTTGAAAGCCTATTGCCCTATGCTTGCCCATATTGACACAACTTTATTTCTTCAAATCCGAGAGCTCTTAAATATGCCTTGCAAGTCTATTAAATTTAAATATGTAAACTGGACTTTATGAATCTTACCCCTTCAGTACCGTCTGTGTTCATTTTTAACTACATACCTTTAATAATGATACTTTTTGATAGCTTAGATTTACTTGGACTCATTTTAATTCACCATTAGAACAATTTTGAAAACTGTTAGTGCTTAATAGCATTTAATCGGTAGAGGGAAAAACAACTTCAGTCGTTGCGCTATATTAAAAAATCATGAATATTAAACACCTAGCAAATGTTTATTACAGTTGTTTGCAATTTCTTTGCTGCTGGAAATGCAACTTAGGAGATGGAGCATTATTTTGTACTATTGCCATATTTTGGGCTAAAATCAGTAGAAATGTTAATATAGCTTCCGATCGAGTGTTATATAGTAAAATGCATGCTTTTCTTGGTTATATCTCTAGTATTTATCATCTATCAAAACATCAAGAATTGTGGATTTTTCGATATAAGGAGGGGCTGACAAAAGGAACAAGTGATTTGTAGCAAGGGTTTATTGAAATGTATTGGGGGGAAATATCCTATGTTGACTGAGGCAAAGAGGCAAATATTGGAGGTTTTTAAGAAGAGATTGGACAACCTTTTGTCTGAAATAGTATAGGGTTTCCTTCTTGAGCATGGTGTTGGACTAGAAGACCTCCAAGGTCCCTTCCAACACTGTTATTCTGAATATTTTTAAATAATATGGTCAAGGTGTGTGGGGATGAGGGTGAGGGATTGCTCACAATAGATACAAACTTAATGTAAACCGATCCAAACTTGATTGCAAAAAATTTGACTTCAACAACAGAGTGGTCAATGCCTGGAATACATTACCTGACCCAGTTGTTTCTTCCCCAAACCCCAAAAACTTTAACCTTAGATTATCTACCATCGACCTCACCCCATTCCTAAGAGGTCTGTAAGGGGCGTGCATAAGCGCACAATCGTGCCTACCGTCCCTGTCCTAATGTACCCATATATTCATACTTCTTGTACTCATAATCATGCTTGTACTATTATATATATATATACAATCATGTTTATACTTTGTCTATACTTTGCTTGTAATCATATATGCTTGACAAATAAATAAATTAAATTAAATTAATTCTGCTTATAATGTTTTAACCTTTTGTTATTACAGCATGATGATTGTTTATTTGTTTATATTTATTTACTGGGGTTTATGTGTCACACTAAACCAGCAGGACCCTGAGCAGCTTATATACCTTTCTTACAGTAAAAAAGGATTTTTCCCCTCTAGTGACCAAGTGGTTTTATATAATTATCCAGCCATCAATAAAGCAACGCAAATCATGTTTTCATCATAGTTGTTTTGCCACAAGGGTTGGATGGTTCTAGGAGATGCAGTAAATTCCTAGTGGGGAATAACTGATATTTATCCTAAGCTGCCACCTTCCACTAGGACTTTGTTTCCTTTCTGAGAAAAGACAGGTGCGAAATGCAAATTAAGATATTCTGCTTCTCTCCATTAACAATTTACTGCTGTTTCTCACAACAGACCTATACTATCATCCCTTTTGGTTTTAATCTACATGGGGAAAGAGGGTTCTGTTTGTTTGTTTGTTTGTTTGTTTGTTTGTTTGTTTGTTTGTTTGTGGTATTTTTCACAACTCTTGAATCATTCTTCACTTTAACCTGATGTGGTCCAATACAGTTTCTGACAATTGTCTTATCTCTAGTATGTGTCATTTTGAAAGTTTGGTCACCTGACACAGAAAGACCTCATTCACACCTTCTGCTTGACTAGGTGGTCTATAATCAACTCCCATTATGATACCACTTTCCAATACCACTCTCTGATCTGTGAATTTCTAAGCAAATATGCTTCATCTAAGGCTATGTTGCAGTCCTGTGTTGTCTCAATAAGTTGCAATGATGCCTATGGTTCCATATTTGTCCTTTGGTAATATGATTTTTAATTCCTTCTCTCTGTTTTCCACACCCTAGTGTAGAAACCTCTAAGTCTCTGAATTTCTTACTATGGAGCCTACTGACTTTGTTATAGTTTCCTGCCAATCTGTCCCTTCTACTCGGAAGCCTTTTACTTTGTTTCTTGCACTGTTGGCCCCAGTCCTGGGTGATAAATCTGGCTCTGAACTTATGCCACTCTCTCCTTTTTGCTGTAGTTTATCAAGCTCCTGATGAGATTGGTGAAGTTCCTGCCAAACAACTCCCTTCCATTCTCCATGAAATGTAGCCTTTTCCTCAATGTCTATGGAGATTCTCAGTCATCGAGGTCATGGTTGTTCCAAAGGTGCTTTTTCAAGAGGTAACTGGACTTTATGGTTTTTCTTTGAGGACATTTCGCTTCTCATCCAAGAAGCTTCTTCAGTTCTGGCTGGATGATGGGGAATGGAAGGATTTACCTCAATGTTTATCCTATAAAAGTTCATGCCTTTATTGTGTCTTCAGAGTCCAATGAAGGAGGGTTCTTTTTAACTCTTCAAATATTGTAGTCTCCCAAATTTAAGAATGTCATTTACTATTAGATCTAATTTTATTTTTTTCCACTGGGGTTTTAACTGATAATCACTTTTAGGTTAGGTTAGGTTAGGTTAGGTTAGGTTAGGTTAGGTTAGGTTAGGTTAGGTTAGGTTAGGTTATCTTTCTTTATCCTTATTTTGTGAATTGGTGAGCACCATTTGGCAATACAATAGTGTGGCTGATCAAACAACAAATATATCTTGCTAGCTATAAAGCAATTCAAAATTCAGAGGGGAACTTAACATAAAATGTTTGAATCTCCTTGGCTGTTTGCAATGATGAATTATTTGGAACAGTTTTACAAAAGGAATTTATGTTTATTTCATAGATAGATAGATAGATAGATAGATAGATAGATAGATAGATAGATAGATAGATAGATAGAAGATAGAATTTTAACCACAAGAATAAGACTGATACATTAAAATAAAGCTAAAAAGAAAAGTGAAAGAAAAAAACTAAAAGTGCAAAAAAGTATAGCAGAAAAAGAAAATTATTTATAAAGAAACAGCTTTCAATCTTGTTACAGCAATTATAAGTACAATTATATTTTAATCCCTCTCTTCATTCTATACTCTATCCTATCTAATCATCAAAACATAAATCATAAGTATTCTCTTTTGTGCAAAAAGCCCATAAGAGGTTTCCAGTCAGCAATAAACAAAGATACTGTCTTTTCTCTAATAGACAAGACAGTTTGGCCATTTCAGTGAGTTTTGTCATCTTCACCAACCATTCCTCTATTGTAAGTATTGCCAAATCTTCCCTCTTTGTGCATACAATAACAAATGTTTGTTTCTCATATTAGACACAAGATGGGATTTTTCTAATTAACTGCCATTCATGTAAACTAAGGACTGTAGTGTCCCTATCTGTATAATATAAAAATAGTATATATTATATATCATTTCAGGGTTTTAGTCGAGGATTTTGTGGCTACATTAGGTTAAGATTAGCTTAAGAAAACAGTCCATTTTCTATATTTTTGTTTTTAAGTGAATATTGTACTCTACAGCATATAATACCTCAGATAGTCAAATAATATTACCTGTTGTTCGGAGATCGTTTCATCTGAGTTTACATAATTTTTATTTTCAGTAGTTTTTTACTGTATTCTACAAATCTTTTGTTACCAAATGTATGAAATGATACATGGAATAGATGAAGATCTGTGCCTAAAGTTTCAATTATTTGACAGTGTCTTCTAGATCAGTTTCTTTACTTGCACTCATTCATAGAACCCTTTGGTACCTGCTATAATTACTCCTATTGAATTCTAAGTTGATTTGGAAAGCACTCAGGGAAAACATTGTTCTCAAATGTTTATCATGCAGATGTTCTCACATTACACATATGATTGCAACCAGTGGTTGATCAATTAGTTATCAGTTAGACTTTATTTCTTAAAATAATAACTGATTGATTGGTTTTTAAAATAATAATAAAAATAATAGGATGTAATGTACTTTTAACAATTAATGGAACCCAACAGACGTCTTGAGATTCTGCTAATTTGCTTAGGAATCTATAGAAGACTTTCCAGAAAGAATGATGTATACAGAAGAGGCTTTGGAAGAAAGATGGTGCATAAAATTCTGCCAATGAGATACTGGATACAGAACAAAACATATAAAGTAGTGCTAACAAATCTGTAAGGGGATGCCTCCAAAAATGCCATATGTAGCAAGGACAGCATGCTTCTTCTAAAATTTAGATCCCTGGAAAGATATCCTTTCAGAGATCCATGAAGTTCCTACCCTGATAATGTTACAAAAGTGTTTAAAAGTGTTTAAAAACCTATCTGTTCCCCAAGGCTTTGGGGTAGGTTGTCTATTTGTTATGGTATATGGTATGTGATTGTACAGTCACAGAAGTTCTTCTTTTTATCATTTTTTGTTATTGTTTTTAAGTGTAAATCATTCTAATAATAAGTAATCTTTCTTCTTAAACTATTCGGTTGTTCACATGCAAATGTAATTGATTCAATTA
Source organism: Thermophis baileyi (assembly GCA_003457575.1). Lineage (NCBI taxonomy): Eukaryota > Metazoa > Chordata > Lepidosauria > Squamata > Dipsadidae > Thermophis > Thermophis baileyi. The sequence goes on from QLTV01001839.1 coordinate 531,373, forward strand.
GCTTGTTATAAATGAGATTATTCATGAAAGGCTTCAATCCAATGGAAGAGTGTATCTCAGGACACAGGATAGAAACAAAAAAACCTTTTTCCTCAAGTATAGAATAAAAGTCCCTTTAGAGGGGAGAACACTAAATTAAAGTTTAAATGTTTTTTTGGGGGGGGCAATAATATAAAAGCAGGAATCACTGGAGAAGTCATGATGCTTGAAAAAACTGAAAGCAACCAAAAAAAAAAAATCCCAGAAGACAAGGTGGCTAGATACAATCACTGATGATATAAGAAGGCGTTTATGGGAATGAAAAAAAAGCAGTTACTGACAGACAATCCTGGCAAAAATTATGTATCTCAGGAAAACATAAGCCATTAAGAGTCCTCTCTGAAATTGTTTAAAGATTAACTGCTTTTCCTGCAGGTTTTTAATGAGGCTCTTTGTTACCCCAAATCCACTCTGTCAAAATGGTCACCTCAGTTTCTCGAATCTAATGATAACTGTGAATTTTGCAAAAAAATGATATAACTGAGAAAGAAAAGCCAAGGGTAAGACTGATTTTGTTTTCAACAATTACTGCAACACTGTATTATTTCTCTAGTGAGAAAGAACTGTTTATTTTATCTAAATCTAGCTCTTTGTTCCTGTAAATAGTTTTCACTTTAAAGAGCAAGACTTACAATCTCCAGCTTACTTATCTCTTCTTTTTGCAACCAGAGTATAACCAGGGTGTTCAGCCCACTCTCCACCACATTACTGTATTCATAAGAGTGAAATGCTTTTCTGATTGTTTGGAGCTACAAAAAAATTCATTTCAATTTGTACCCATGTGTATAGCATGCGTGTAACTTAATTGCCTTAAGAATTGGAACTGTAAAGTAATGATAAAAGAAATTCATACAAGAACTGGTAATAAAGTTTATCTATTCCTAATAAAAAAGAAGAAATGTCTTGCTCTCCATACTAGTGCATTATGTGAGCCATATAATGATGGAAGTTAATAAACTGACATCATTTGCCCCTACAGGAAAAATGCAAAAGAAACAAACTATAATTTGAAAAAAGACTACTGTATTTTCTTACCCAGAAAACATATTTCTATTTTATCATCTATCTATTTTATATTACATTAGGAGATATCAAAACAGGATTTTCTCACTTCATAGTTCAATACTGCAGGTTCCTCATTAGCCAGTTTAAAAACCTCACAAACCTTTTAATCCAAGAGCCCTGGTGGTGCAGTGGTTAGAATGCAGTATTGCAAGCAAACTCTGCTCACAGCCTGGAGTTCAATTCCGATGGAGTTCAAGGTTGACTCAGCCTTCCAGGTCAGTAAAATGAGGACCCAGATTGTTGGGGGCAATATGCTGACATTTGTAATCCTCTCAGAGAGTGCTGTAAAGCGCTATGGAGCTGTATATAAGTCTAAGTGCTATTGGTATTGTAGTCACATTGGTTGTTGGTCTTGTAAAGATTGTAGCCTGACTCCCATTCTCTCTTCTCCTCCTCTCTCCTTTCTTTTATTGATCCTGCTTCTGTGATTTTAACAGCAATCTGAGCAATAGAAATTTAGCAGGCAACAACTTTTCAGACCATGAAGTAAGTGGTGTGAAAAGCATTACCTGATATTTTTTTTTGTTTACTTTGTATATTATGAGTTGTGCTAATGGCTCAGGAACTAAAAGCAGCAAGGTATCAGTTGTACTTTAAATCATTATGGTATTATGTTTGTTTTGAATTTTTGTAATAATGAAATTGATGTGAACATCAGCTTATATTTATAAGGAAGGATTTCTTTTTAAAAAAATACAAAAAGCAGTCAGTAATGTTCAGAAATAAAAATACACTCCAACAATTGGCAGATGGTTTCATGAAGACTTTCACATTTACTGTTTTCAAGTTCTTGACAGTTGTACAAAAATAAATCCAAACAATAACAACTACTGCTTTCTGAAGCTGAAAAGGATAACTAGGTTGCAAGGATGAGGCAAGTAGCATAGCCAATAGCAACTACACATAGCTGCAGTGTCCTCCCCATGGCTGATGTGGCTCACCCAATTGTTAACGAATTGTCAATGAAACAGTGACATATGTTTTCAAGTGGAGAGCTGGCTGCCTTGTTGGTTTGGGGTTTTTGTTGTTCTTGTTGTTATTTAAAACAGAACAAATACTGTAAGGCAGAGAGCCTTTGCTCCCCTCACTATTCAGCTGAGGGCAATACTATCTCTTATCTGATTTTTTCCCCAGGCAGCATCTCTTCACAGTGTCTGCCATGGTCTTTCTCACATACCATTATAAAAGAAGATATTTCAGTTCTGGAGAGATATAATAACTCAAACTGGGGTTAGCCAATTACTGTTGTGTTTGGGAAATATAGGCTGCTAAATATTTAATGTCTTTCTTTAGTAAGATTAATCACCCACCACCCAACCTTAGTCCTGTTATGCTGCCTCATCACGGCAGATGGGAGCATTCCCAGGAGGAATGAACAAAAAATACTAAGGGGATGCTAAGTGTATATATTCCCAGCATGATCACTCAAGGCATGAAGGCCATCCTAATTGCTCAGCCAAATTATTCTAGGCAGCGGTAATATAGGAACATACTGAAGTTATATATGTACACTCAAAAATAAATCCCAGTGAGGAATATAGGAATTAGGTAATATTCTAGGTCTGCAATTCAAGAGCAATAGAATTTTTGGATCTCTTCCTGCAAGGAGGAGAGAGTGAAAGAGAGAGAGAGAGAGAGAGAAAGGGGGGGGAGAGGGAGAAACAAATTGATCTGATCCTCGATACTTAGTCCTAATGCTGAATAGTATTCATGTCAGCATGGAAAGATCTGCAACTATGCAAATCTCCTATTCTAGGAAATAGACTAGGAAGCCAGGTAATGCTAGAACAGTCAATGGAGTACCAAGATTTGTTGCTTTTCTGGTTCTCTGAGTTGCCACCAAACTGAGAGTAAATCATCTCTATCTACTCTGCCTCCCACTGAAAATGAAAAAAATGCCCCTCCTCCCATTTCTTCATTTCCATTGGAAGCTTTAGGTGTTGGATGTTGGAGGTCTCTATTGTAAGACATGGGATTTTTCTGGAAGTTAGTTTAGTTTAAATGCCTCAATAATTCTGAGCTTCATTTATCTGAATGGCAAATAAAACACAAGTTTTTTAGTCCCACAATTTATACTAATACACCTAAACACACATACATATGTCCACAGTCTTGCTAGGCTGCCTTATAGCAGGGAGAGTAGCTGCTCCTGGGAGAGATGAGTAAAGAATGCTGGACATGTGTGCCAAGAATATAGACACCCAGCAAGGTTACCAAAGTATGAATGTCATCCCAATTGCCCAGTTAAAGTAAGTAGGCATCTGTATCAGACAGCAACAATATCACTTTAGTGATAATGCCATAATTTCATACTACACTGAAAACAATGGTAAACTACTATATTTCACAAACTAAGTCATATGATAGATGAAATGAAGTGATTATTGATACAGGGCCAGATGATGGGTCCTCGGGTCAGATGGCATTCAGCAAGCTACTCAGGAAAACTTGAGTATCTTTCAGAGTACTATTGATGTTTAGGATACAACTAGATTAAAGACTTTGAAATGTGTACTTGTTGAGGCTGCCATGCAGGAAAATAAAATCCAAATCTGTAAAGATAAAATTATGGTGGGAATATGGAAAGTAAGAGACACAAACGTAGAAAAGTTCATAAAAGAGGAAATGAATCCACTACGTGTTGCCATCTTAGGAATTAGCAAATTGAAACGGACTGGAATTGGACACTTTCTGTCAGAAGATCATAGTGTTTACTCAGGAATGAAGAATAGGAATTGTGTGGTTTTCATAAGGCTACAACAAAGATAATACTTGTGGTACAATGACTGAATTATATCAATTAGACTTCACAGGTGACCCTTTAATACAACAGTTATCCAAGTTTATGTCTCACCACTGATGTAGAAAAGAGGAGATTGATGAATTTATGGTCAACTTCAGTCAGAAATCAACAGAACATGAAAGAGGAAAATGTAGAATAAATGCCCTAAGAAACAGAAATAACAAGGAAGAAAGTAGATTAGATTCTGCCAATCCGGTGATTTCTTCATTGGCAGATTCTTCATACAACCAAAACAACACCTATATACATCATTATCCTCAGACAAAACATATAGGAAACAAATTCGTTATATTATTGGTACAAGGAGATGGAAAAGCTCAAATATAACAGTCGAGATATGGCCAAACTCTGATTGTCAAGCAGGGAACAGCCTGTTTTTGTGCAAGTGCCAACTCAAGCTAAAGAACAAAGCAAACAAAGTCTCATGATATAATCTTGAAAATACACCCCCATTTTTAAGGAGAACATCAGGAATCATTTGAAGTTCTGAACCTCATTGATAGGGAGCCAAAAAAACTATGGAATGAAATCAAAGAAGTTAAGGATTAATATGAAAAGAAACTAAGAAGCAGAAGATAGCAAACTGAATGTCAGAACAAACAGTAGAAATTGCCAAGAAGAAAAAAGAAGTCAAAGCCAAGAAAGACAAAAATCTAAGATAGTGGTTAGTAGAGACAAGAAGCAATACCTGTAACAATACAGAAGAGGGAATAAAGCAAAGAAAAGCAGGGAAAGTCTTCCAAAATATCTCTGAAATCAGAAGGAGGTTACAGTCTTGTCCTAAAGGGTACAAATGGGCAGAACATTGATCATTCAAAGAAATCCAAGCCAAGATCGAAGGACTATTCTGAAATCTGCAACAGTAGAGATGTCAACTTGTTAAAAGATATTCCTTAATTACAAAAATCTGTAATTCTAGAAAATGAAATTAGATCAGCAGTTTGGTCATTAACAAGTCAGAAGGCTACAGGAACTGATTAAATATCTGCAGAAATATGGCAAGCAACTGAAGAAGAAACTATAAAGCTTTAACCAAAACATGGCAACAAATCTAGAGGAAGACATGGTGTTCAACAGATTTAAAGAGTTTACATTTTGATATCAAAGAAAGGAAACCTAATAGCATTTACAGACTTTCACACAATATTATTAATTAAATACCTAAAGTCACTGGAAGTTGGATGGCATGTAAATTCGATGTATTATTATTATTCAGGAAATTAGGCTCATCCAGTAGAGGTTAGAACTACATGAGAAAAAGAAATGTCAGATGTCCAAGCTTTTAGAAAAGGCTGAGGAACAAGAGACATTATTGTTGATGTATGAGAAAGCTAAAGTGCCCAAAAGTTGTCTAAAAGAAAGGCTTCAAGTGGGTTGAACATTTCAAGCTATCTAACATCCTTAAGAAAATGGCAATCCCAGAACATCTGTGAGTCCTAATGCAAAAATTATACATAAGACAGGAAGTCACAGCCTGGATAGAATATAGAAAAACAGACTGGATCCAGATCATCAAAGGAGTGAGACATTGAAAAGATAGTCAGGGTGGCGCAGTAGTTAGAATGCAGTATTGCAGGCTGACTCTGCTTACTGCCAGGAGTTCGATCCCGATCAGCTCAAGGTTGACTCAACCTCCCATCCTTCCGAGGTCGGTAAAATGAGGACCAAGATTGTTGGGGGCAATATGTTGACTTTGTAAACTACTTTAAACTACTGTAAAGCACTATGAAGCAGTATATACAGTAAGTCTGTGCTATTGCTATAGTTTTGGTCTTTTATGACTGACTATTCTAGAAAAACCAGTCGTTAAGAAATACACTAAAATACACTAGCACTTGGAAGAGCAGCAATGAAGGTCTTTTTCAAGACCTTCTTGGAAAAGACCTTCTTTGCTGCTCTACCATGATGTTATATATCTTAAGTGATTAGAATCATAGAAGCAATGATTTTCCTTGGGACACTTTTATGGATACTGTTAGCCCCAAAATATAGATGATATTAAAAAAAAATCAAATCCATATGAAGATTAAAACTACTGCTATAGTAACCAGAATCTTCCAAGTCTGGTTATGGTTAACCACCTCTTCCTCTTTCACTAATAGAAATTATGGATGTATGTGTATATTCACATTGCTCCATTGTTTTGGCTTAAGCAATGTTTGCCATTGCCTTGCTTTGGTATCAGAGCTCTCTCTGCTGTGGTGGCGCAGTGGTTAGAATGCAGTACTTCAGGCTACGTCTGCTGATCACCGACTGCCAGCAGTTTGGCAGTTCAATTCTCACTGGTTCAAGGTTGACTCAACCTTCCATCCTTCCGAGGTCCGTAAAATGAGGACCCAGATTGTTGGGGGCAATATGCTGACTCTGTAAACCACTTAGAGAGGGCTGTAAAGCACTGTGAAGCAGTATATACTGTAAGTCTAAATTCTATTGCTATTTGTCAAGGCCATGAAAATACTATGGTTAATCAAGAAAATAAACAAATGGATGATTTAACTAATTAAATCATAATTCTCACTCAGGACACAAATTACCCAGCTCAAATTACCATATTTTGGTCATATTATGCAAAGACACAGCTCCCTTAAGAAACCTATAATACTGGGGAAAATGTAAAGAAAAAAGAAGATAATAATCAACAGCATTTAGATGGACCCTATTAAAACAGTAATAAATTCACTATAAGATAAAAATAAATAAATCTATGTGTGGTCACCAAAAGTCAACATCAACTTGGTGGCATATACTCAATTAATCAATTAAGTTTAATCAGCATTATTAGGCTATTTATCTGCTACTAATTAGAAGTTTAAATAGTTAATAAGCAACCCAGTCACAGACAGCCTTGAAAAAGGAGTTAGAACTTTCCAACTCAGCATTTTCCCACAGATACAATTATTGAATGTCCCATGCAAGTCTATTATATCAGTATTTGGATGTGCACCTGAGTATATGTGTAAGTAATTCTGTTTAAACAAATATCCATATTAAATATGCACCCACACTATTCAGTACATATCTGAAGATGTAGATTCACCAAGTGGTACACACATAACAGTTTGCTTTCATATTGTGATAGTATGTGGGGGCAATGGGGGCATTACCGCAGCCCAGGCAATGAGTCTTCATCCTGTCTCCCAAGGTCATTCTTACATACCGTCATGCATACGTATGGCAATAGCAATAGCACTTAGACTTATATACCGCTTCACAGTGCTTTACAGCCCTCTCTAAGCAGTTTATAGTGTCAGCGTATTGCCCCCAACAATCTGGGTCCTCATTTAACCAACCTTAGAAGGATGGAAGGCTGAGTCAACCTTGAGCCTGGTGAGATTCGAACTGCCAAATTGCAGTCAGTCAGCAGAAGTAGCCTGCAGTACTGCATTCTAACCACAGCACCACCAGGGCTCATATAAGGGAGCTGGGACTCCAATAGCTAATTTGTTATGCATCTATCATTTTGCTTTTCTGCATGCTAAACCTTTTCTTGCTTTAGAAGTAGTATCAGCAAATCAGTATCTGTATTCTGTATCAACAAATTAAATGATATCAAAGTTCAACTCCCGTAGAGATGTTTATATACTCTACATAACAGAAGAAATACCTTAATAGACTGCCCAATAGAGTCAGATTTGAAATCGGTAAGTCTAAAGTAATAGCAAGAAACTTGAAGGTATCTGTCAAAATTAACGAAGTAGACTGAGCAGACATGTAACCCTTATATTGTGATGAAATGTGCTTTACAGTATATACTGTGTCAGTACCTATTTCTATAGTCATAGATTGCTTCCTTTTGAGGGTATGTGTAAGAAGCTACTCTAAACTCTATAAGTCATATTGCTCTTTAATTTCTTTTCTTCTAATTCAATTTCTTGCTTGCACGAGGACTCTGTCTAAACCCCCATTCCATTTTCTAAGTATTGTCTTGAAACTGATTTTGCCTGATTTTGGCACCTCACACCTGCTCCCAGCTCCTTGGGTTCCTTCCTTAGGACTTTCTCTGGGAGCCAAACTCTAGCTAACTTGGACCATGACCTTACTTTTAGTCATCCTGGATTGCCAGCAACTTTTCATCTCAAGACTTAAGTGATCTACTGCAAGGGTCTGACATAATCAAATAAATGTCATTAAAGAATACAAAACCGGACATAAATCCAAACTGATTTTTTTTTTGTTTTCTTTTTCATAGCAACCACAAAATATCTGAAAATAATCAAGCAAACTTCCATTTATGCAATAATTTTTGGACTTGATCACATAGCCCTTGACACCTACCACCTACTAACTTTCCACAGTCACCACGGAAGATTTTTGCTTTAAATAGTTTTAATCTCCAAGCAAGCCTTATGGCCAGCAGTATTTTAGTGAGGCATGCATGCACTCACCAATTCTCTCTTGGGATAGAGAGAATGAATTTTCAATTGTCCTACTCCTTGTTCATAATAAATGAAGGAGTTGAGTATGCAAGCTGTTGCACAATATTTTCTCAATATATTTGTGCTTTTTTAAGGAAGTAGTTTTATGGATACCTTTCATACCACAAAAGAAATTAAAATGTAGTTTAGGCTAGATATATAGCTGGAACAATTGTTGAATGGGAAATTCATAAAATAAAATGAATATCTTTGCACATTTGCCTCATTGTTTTTTGTTTGCATTGTTATGTATTGTTTTTCTCCTGTGTACTACCCAAAGTCATTATGATGTTGGTGGCCTATAAATGTGATTTATAAATAAGCAAATAAGGTCCCTTTGAACTACAGATTTTGACTAAAATAAGATTGTCTAGATCAAATATAATTCTCTTTGTTATTCCACCTTTGAAATACATGAGCTGCTGTTTTAAAATCTTGCCAGCCTACGGTTATCTTATCTCATTTAAGTATTTAAATATTCTCTAAAATTGTTGACTGGTTCAATATGTATCTATGGTATGGTATGTATCAGTAGTGGGTTCTAAAACCCGTTGCTACCGGTTTGCGTGCGTGCACGACGCTTCTGCGCATGCGCAGAAGTGTCCCGGGCGGGTGGGCGGAACCTCCCGCCACTGCTGCTACCGGTTCTAAGAACCAGGCCGAACCGGGAGCAACCCACCGCTGGTATGTATGTCCTGTTACATGATTCCTTTCCAAGTAAATGGGAAAAATGCTTCCTTACATTAAAATCAGACCAGGGGTGGGTTCCAACTTACCTCGCTGCCTGTTTGCTCCCTCCCGCGCCGCGTGGGCGCGCCTCATGGGCGCACGTGCACTTCACACACACGCGCATGCGCAGTAACAAAAAATCTGGAAAAAAAACAAAGCCAAAAAAAAGATGCCGACTGCATGCACAGTGCCAGAAGTCGGCTTCTGTGCATGCTCAGAAGGAAATAAATTTTTTAAAAAATTTTTTTAAAAAAATTCAAAAAAAAATTCAAAAAAAAGATGGCAGCCCCCACGGACCGGCACCGACCGATCCGGTTCGGTGACATCGTCGTGACATCACCAGCGGGCCGCTACCGGTTCAGGAGAACCGGTCCGAACCAGGAGGAACCCACCCCTGAATCAGACTATTAGGTGGCACAATTGGACCAATAGTAGTCCAATCTCACATAAATACAAGATTTTGATTTTTACACATAATAGAAAGAAAGCTCTCCATTTACCATTTCAGATTCACAAAATAATGAATCCCTGAAGGACACGGAGATATTTGCTGGGGATGGAGATGGGGATGGGGCTACTCTCATTTCATTGGTGTAGCATTCAAAAATCGAATAATTAAAAATTAAATAACACTGACTTCAAGCAAAGGGTCAGCACAGAGTTGGCATCACATAGCTATGTCTCTGGGCACGTGTTAGCCTTTCAAGGTAGTCCAAACAAGACGCACAACCAGGAATATTAGCTCTATCATTATTGAAAGGTTACAAATTTGAAAGTACCCCTCCTGTCTCTCACTTTTATTCTCTCAAAAATTAGGGAGGGCCCCTTCTGAGATGCTTTTTCCATCCTGCCTCCTTCAGACTCAGATTTCATTTATCAGACCGTTGTCTAGGCTCATTCATCCTACCTCCCAAGCGCTTTCCCACAGACCAACAGGAAACAGCATTCGAGAAACCAAAAAAATCTGGTCTGAGATCAAGTCTTCCTTCTCTATTTTTGATTATCTTTAGCACATCGCTGAAGGATTTCCATAACTATTACTTAATTGTTAATTAATGCAAATCATGAATTCTTTACATTTTGGGCTACATATTTACTTAGAATTGTTTTGGACCATGCACAAATGCATCATCTCTCTGCCATTCATCTGAGTAGCCCCACTTTTCCAGGCTTTGTCTAATTCTCCAGAATGCTACTGCTGCTTTAAATGTCGCATTCACTTTAACAAGTTAAAGTGGCAGGATTTTCTAATTCAGGGTCCCCCTGAAGCCTGAAAAAGTCTTGTGATTAAATGTCTAACAGAGAGGTGTAAGACTTTTAAGAGGTCTGAAACATTTCTTCCAGAACATTTTTGAAGCATGTGTAGTCCTATTACTCAGCAGTGGTTATGAACTGGCAAATACCTAGCCTATATAATTCCCAGAGTCCACTTAAATTTATCAGGATTTAGACCAGGGATATCCAGCCTTGACAACTTTAAGACTTGTGGACTGGTATAGCTGACTGGGGAATTCTGGGAGTTGAAGTCCACAGGCCTTAAAGTTGCCAAGATTGGACACCCCTAATTTAGATAACCATACGTCCACCCTGCAATGTGTAACTGAACTCTTTTTCTATGTGCTACGAAAGTTTATACCAAATTTAAAGTAAGCATTCTCATTTCAACTTGCATTAACTAATCATCATCAGAATTATTGAAATTGGATCAGAGCTATCCTCTTTGAATTTTATGTATAAAAGGAAAAAGGTAGCAGTAATCATCTTTCAAAAACCAGGCGGGGGGGAATCTGCAGAATGGAGAAGATACATGTGTGTAGGAGGTAAGAAGAAGGGTGATGAAGATTTTTTTTTAAAAAAAATAATATTTTTGTTGATTTATTGCTACTCCTGAAGCCTATTTTGTAAAATCTTTTTCCAATGATGCAATCTCCAGGGAGAGAAATTGGTTGGCAAGAAAAAAAAATGAGCAACTATTTCATCGTGTCATCTACAGCTTGCATGTCAGCAGTTATATAAGCTGTTTCTGAAGCAACTATGGGAACTGCCAAGCCCAGTGCACAGAAAGAAAGAAAAGAAGAGGGGAGGAAGGGGTCCTTTTCTTAAATACATACCTATGGAAAGATTTTAAGGAAATACCATAAAGTTTTGTCTCTGTAGAGAAACAGCTCCTTAAAAATCCCCAAAATTGGTGTCCTAGGGGTTAATTTGGACACAACAAAAACTGGCCTCATTTTACCCATAGACTCTCTCTGAAGTATCTCTTTCCAAGGGTGCAGTTGTTAGAGCAACTGCTGTTTAATGTGAGTGTAGCAGGTATTCAGAAAGTGTCAAGCACCAAGGAGGAGGCTTAGCAAGAACAGAGATGAGCACGAGGAATGTCTGACAGCCTTTCTTTCTGAGCATGAGTATTTCCCAGGTTTATATTTTATGGAAGGTGAAAGTAATCAAAGAGAAGTATGAGGACATCGCTACCGAACATTGGTAATATAGTTTGCCTGGAGACCTTGTTCCATTTAATCTACTACTTTTATTATGAACCAGATTTTTAAAAATCTGTGAGCGTTAACCAACTTTTGCAGATATGCAAAAATGCAAAATTGTTTAGCTAAATTTCCCTAAATATGCAACCAAGAGCTGTGGTGGCGCAGTGGTTAGAGTGCAGTACTGCAGGCTACTTCTGCTGATCACCGGCTGCCAGCAGTTTGGCAGATCGAATCTCACCAGGCTCAAGGTTGACTCAGCCTTCCATCCTTCTGAGGTGGATAAAATGAGGAGCCAGATTGTTGGGGGTAATAGGCTGACTCTGTAAACCGCTTAGAGAGGGCTGTAAAGCACTGTGAAGCGATATATAAGTCTAAGTGCTATTGCTATTTTAATCGGATGCAGCTAAATGCCACTTGGCTGAACACCCTTTGAACCAAAAGTGATCTGGCTAAATCAAAGATAGAGCTTGTACGTAGAAGACATGTGGGTACAAAAATAAAGCAATATCCCTTGACTAAAAAGATGCTTTGGTTTAGATTTGTTGGATACATCAATCCCATTCATCATTTTTTCCCTGTGCATTGTGCAGAAGAGATGATAGATCATCTGATGTCCTACTCTCCATTTCTATTCTGCTACTTTTATGTACATAAAAGGGTTAAAGCTGGAGTAACCAAAATCCTCTTCCTGTGCATATTTATTACACAGAGAATTGTTTCAAGTGGCTCTGGAAAGTTTTGGGTAGGTAAGATAAAAAGATTGTTCTTCCCTGTTAATTCATGTTTGTACTTTTGCCTACTCTTCTGTCTTGATTTTGCCAGTTAAATGCTTTTTAATGTTTGCTGATGTTTAATAAATGAAAATCAAACTATACACTTGATAGCTATGCTGAATGCTTGCTCTGATCTTGACTAGGAGTGGGCAGGGTGGACAACAAATTGGAAATTACCTACAACAATTTTCCAACAACATTTCTCATGAGCAGTTTATTCTCCATACAACACCCACACGCATGTTTTGCTGCAGGCAAAGAACCAACCAAAACATAAATCCTTCAACTTTAAATATATTATGCTTGGAAAGATTTATCCTTCTGACCCATTTTCTAGATGCAGAATAAATTCTCTGGATATAGTCCTCCATGCACATCTCCATCTGCACACAAATGCTCCTCTCTCGATAATAGTTTCATTGGTGCTGATTCACATGTTCATTGAATGCCAAACAAATCTTTAAAAATCCCATCTTAAGGCAAAATGATAGGATAAATAGCTGATGTAATCAAGCAGACTGCTCCATTCACTCCAGACAATAGGCAAAGGCCATCTCTTGCCGGTCACATCTACCTGACCCACTAGAGCGGGGAGGCAAGGAATCAGTGGTGGGTTGCTCCCGGTTTGGCCCGGTTCAGTGAACCGGTAGCGGCGGCAGCGGGAGGCTCCGCCCACCTGCCTGGGACGCTTCTGCGCATGCGCAGAAGTGTCGCACGCAAGAACCAGTAGCAACGGGATTTAGAACCCACTACTGCAAGGAATGTTGCGGGTCCCACCCCTAGGGAGATACACCTGGTGGGACCCAGAAGAAGGGCCTTCTTCCTGGTGGCTCCCTCTCTCTGGAACATCATTCCCCCAGAGATTAGACTGGCCCCACTCTAATACTCTTCCGGAAGGCGCTGAAGACCTGGTTCTGTCAGCGGGCCTGGGGAACCCAGAGCGGGATGGAGCCCATGAGATGGCTAGTATGAATGTGTGTTGTTGCTGGGGTGGGTTGGGGTTA